>CM056051.1:219029173-219441599 GCA_029574335.1 Rana kukunoris
TGTGCAAAGTGCAATAACCCATAAACTGGATAACTGTAATACGGTGTGTGAAAGATGGTTTCTAAGTGGCTACTACAGTACTGTATGTGTAAATTATACATCACGACTGTTCTGCCCTATCGAACAACATAATTATAGTGTAGACTTAATCAACCGTTTCGATTCACTAATACCTAGAATTCAAAAACAGACATAGCTGCAAGATTAAAAGAGGTCTCAGACTTTACTGCTCTTCTAAACCATACTTTTCTTTTTAAGCTCAGTCATGGGCAAGTACGACGGCTGTGCATACATTTCCATACCAGCAATTTATAACACCTGTTTAGCGAGAAGTGCCTACCAGCTAAGTATAAGTGCCTGGTACAAAACGGCCAGATGTGAAATGATCCAGGCGGGGAAAAAACAATCGCATTTACCTCTTCCACTATATCATTATTTACAGATGACACTTCAAAAGAACACCAAGACATACTTTAGCTTGGTTTAGGAAACGCATTACCATGTGGTCACTAATCACAATGACAGCCGTTGTAACCGAATCCCAGAGCAGGTCACATTCCGGAGCCTTCAGAATATCATACCATAGGTGTGTACCTTCAGTAGAAGGCCTCAATGACATGCTTGCCATACAACAAAATACTTATGCCACTCTATATTCCCAAAAAAAGAAAAAAATCGTCAAAACCCAGTAGAGGCGACACGTTGCGTTGACTTTATAGCCAAAACAGGTTATGGGTTACATATATATAACAATTTCCTGCTGCGGAATGGCTATTGTGGGTTGCATTACATGTGTAAATGACCAATAAATCGGAAACGGCAGGGACAGTTCTTATGATGCATTATGTGCAATAAGACAAAAAAAACGTAATAAAAAAAATATATAGACATGGGAGAAAATCCAGAGATGTAGACAAATTGAGAGTTTAATACTCTGGGTAGCAGATTTTCCTGTCCCTGGAGTGCAGGCGTGCCGTCTCCTTCTGAACGGTTAGCGATTTCATTTACATAAAAGGCCACCTCTTATAAGGAAGCCATGAAAAAAAAAATGACTTCATCTTCACCAACCATGACTAAAGAGTAATTCATCTGAAACATGATGTGATGAACTCTGACAGCGACATTATGAACAGTTTTATGTGCCACTACCAGCTCTAATCCCTTGATAAGAAAACGCTAAATGCCTCCAATATTATAAGCTTCATTTCCTATCAGATAACCTAATTGCTGGATTACACAGCAGCAAGGAATGGACCCCATCCTATGAGCAAGAACTTTTACATACTGGAAAAGACTTGAAGTCATCAAGACTATTACAGCCTGTGTCTAATTCAGTGAAGACACGCTGTGGCATAGTAGCCAAAATTGGCAAATATGACCGAGTGACTGCATAGAAAACAGATTCTTCGAGAACAGCTGTGGTCTTGTCTCAGACATCCTTATCAGACACAACACCCACATTATCTACATTTTAGAGACTGTGGCCTCAAAGGATCCAAGACTGAAGTGTCTCAGAGCTGTCACACATTTATCTGTTGGTAGTAAGCGAATATCATTAGGTTATTACACACTAAAATCCTTAGCAAGCCAAGCAAGAGATAAACATGACGGAAGATCAATACAGTGATATACAGTCATGTAAATGATCTTCGTCCAAAAAAAAAATCAGAGGTTTTGGATACAACTGGACGGATACAGGCATAATTTACATCAGCCTTTCTTAACCGGTTAAGACCCAGACCATTATGCAGGTTAAGGACCTTGCCCCTCTTTGCGATTCGGCACTGCGTTGCTTTAACTGACAATTGCGCGGTCATGCGATGAGGCTCTCAAACAAAATTGGCGTCCTTTTTTCCCCACAAATAGAGCTTTCTTTTGGTGGCATTTGATCACCTCTGCGGTTTTTATTTTTTGCGCTATAAACAAAAGTAGAGCGACAATTTAAAAATATATATTTTTTTGCTATATTATCCGCTATATATATATAATATATAATCAGGGCAGGACTTAGGGTGGTGGGGGCCCCTGGGCTTGAGTGTTGACGGGGCCCCCTGGGGCGAGGGGGGATCATAGTTGTTGAGCGGGGGGGGGGGGAGCGAATTGAAGTTGTTGAGCGGGGGGGGGGGGCGAATTGAAGTTGTTGAGCGGGGGGGGCATTAAAGTATCTGTGCACAGAGTAAAAATAAAGAAATAATATATATATAAAAAGGGGGGTAGCCCTGGGGATCTCTGGGCCCTATAATAAATAAAATAAACCTCTGGGCCCTTTAATAATAAAAAAAAAAAACATTTATAAAAAATATAAAGAAAATGTAAATATTTTTATAAAAAAAAGGGGGGGTTGCCATCCGGGGGCCCTGACCTCTGGGCCCTTTAATAATAAATATATATATATATATATAAATATATATATATATATATATATATATATATATATATATATATATATATATATATATATATATATATATATATATATATATATTAGAGCTGCACGATTAATCGTCGTATTATTCCCGTTGCGATTCTTGATACAGGGTTTCACAATCTTTCACATGAAAAGAATTTTCTCTCTGCACTTTGGTATGCAAAGAATTTCCTGTCTGCTCTCAGCCAAAAGTCAGTCTGGGCAATCTGCCAAGTTTTGGAAACATTCTTTATCAGTGGAAAGTTAAGTCTAAACATTGTATCTCTTCAAAGAAATAAACTTCTTCTGTATGTAAATTAGGAAGTTTTAACCACTTAAACACCAAACCTTTTTCTGACAGCTCTTTTCAAGTTAAAATCATTATTTTTTTTTGCTAGAAAATTACTTAGAACCCCCAAAGATTATATAATTTTTTAGTAAAGTCCCTGGCCTAGAGAATAAAGTGGCGGTTGTTGCAATATTTTATGTTGCACTGTATTTGCGCAGCAGTCTTTTTAAATGCATTTTTTTGGAAATACTTTAATGAATAAAAAAAAAAAAAAAACTAGGCAGTAAAGTTAGCCCATTTTTTTTTTTGTATAAATGTAAAAGATTTTACGCCGTGAGAATCGTGATCTTCATTCTAGGCAAAAAAATTGTGATTCTCATTTTGGCCAGAATCGTGCAGCTCTAATATATATATAAACATATTTTTTTATAAAAAAATAAATAAAAAAAGGAAGGGTTGCTGTCCGGGGCCCTGGGGGCCTCCAGACCCCTAAAAAAAATAAAAAAAAAATAAACATTTATAAAAAATACATAAAAAAGGGAGGTTGCCATCCGGGGGCCCTGGGGACCTCTGGGCCCTTTAATAAAAAATAAAAAAATATAAACAAAAATAAAAAAATAAACATTTATAAAAAAAGGGGGGGGGTTGCCACATGGGGCCCTGGGGACCTCTGAGCCCTTTAATAATATATATATAAAATGTAAATTGTTTTATAAAAAAAAAGGGGGGGTTGCCATCCAGGGGCCCTGGAGACCTCTGGGCCCTTTAATAATAATAATAATGATGATTTTATATATATATATATATATATATATATATATATATATATATATATATATATATATATATATATATATATATATAATAAATATATAAAAAACATATTTTTTTTAAAAAATAAATAAAAAAAGGAAGGGTTGCTGTCCGGGGCCCTGGGGACCTCCGGACCCCTAAAAAAAAAAAAAAAAAAAAAAATTTTTTTTTTTTTTTTGAGGGGCCCCCTATTGGCTGGGGCCCATGGGCTTGAGCCCAGTCAAGCCCAATGGTAAGTCCGGCCCTGTATATAATATATATAAAACTTTTCCCTCAGTTTAGGCCGATACGTATTCTACATATTTTTGGTAAAAAAATAAAACATTGCAATAAGCGTTTACAAAATAGGGGATAGTTTATAGCATTTTTCCAAAAAAACAACAACAATTGACACATTTTTGGGACCAGTCATTTTCACAGCGAAAAAATGCACCGATTACTGTAAATAAAGATCATGGCAGTGATGGGGTTAACCACTAGGGGGCGCTGTAGGGGTTAAGTGTGACCTCATGTGTGTTTCTAACTGTAGGGCGGCGTGGCTGTAAGTGTGACGTCACCGATCGTTGTTTCCTCTGACAGGTAAGAGACAATCACCAACACTGCCACAGAGAAAAAAGGGGAAGATGTGTTTACACTCACCTCTCCCCGTTCTTCAGCTCCTGTGACCCGATCGCGGGACACCGGCGGTGATCGGGTCCGCAGGTCCCGCGGGCGCAGTCACGGAGGTTCGGACTGGGTCGCAAGCGCGCCGGTGCCGTACGCCCTTGTGCCATTCTGTTGACATATATTAGTGGAGCAGCAGGCCTTAAGTGGTTAACCAGGGTTTCTCCAGAGATTTCAAGGGGTTTCTCGAACTTCTGCCTCTCAGATTAGCAACCACTGACACCACCAACCATCTTTAGCTATCTGTAAGAGGGGCATTCATCCTATTGATCACAAATATAAGGCGCATTCTTCCCACTGATCATCACACCATTGTACTTTGAGATGTAGATAGATAGTAAAGTGAATAAAGAGACCAGTCCATCCAGTTGAACTTGTATTATGTCTCAACTTCCCACATCCCTGTATATTGTGTGCAATAAAATTTCCAACTAATGCCACGTACACACGATCGGAAATTCCGACAACAAACGATCGATGTGAGCTTTTTGTCGGAAATTACGAACGTGTGTATGTTCCATCAAACATTTGCTGTCGGAATTTCCGATAAGAAAAATTTGAGCGCTGGTTCTCAAAACAGCAAAAGTTAGAGAGACGGAAATTGCGATCGTCTGTATGCAATTCCGACACATAAAAATCCTATGCATGTTCGGAATCATTGAACTTAATTTTTCTTGGCTCATCGTAGTGTTGTACATCACGCGTTCGGAATTTCCGACAACATGTGTGTGACCGTGTATATGCAAGACAAGTTTGAGCCAAAATTCATTCGGGAAAAAAATCCATGTTTTTTTTCGGAATTTCCAATTGTGTGTACGCGGCATAAGAGTTTTTTTTTTTTTTTTTAGCAATATTATCTGCTTAAAGCACCTATTGTGTGAGGGAGATCCACATCCTTACAGCTCTCACATAAAAAAAAAAAAAAAACTCTTATGCAGTTTAAAATAGAAGTGTGGGATTTTATTTTTTTAGAATTATACTTGCCTAGGTGAATGCAGCATCGGTCCGATGCCGCCGCGCCTGTACCCCGCCAGCTCGAAGGCTGAGAGCCAAGCGATCAAACCCCACTGATCGCTCGGTTTTCAGAGCTCCCTGAGCAGGGAGCTGGTGACCAACAGTGATTGTTGTCTGCTCTGAACCCCCCCCCCCCCTTCCACCACCACCACCACACTTGCTCACTGGAGTGCTGGGCGCGGGAGTGGACAGCTTGCCGAGAGGCTGAACTGGGTGCTGGTCCAGGCACATGAGCGGATCCTGGCCATATGGTCGCGATCTCTACCAGGCTTGGAACAGCTCTGTGATGTCAGCCAACAGCAGGATTCAGCCCATTGCCAGCTGAAAATGGGGCATAGGAGTGCAGAACAAACTTTGGTTGTACTTCTTTAAAAGGTTGAACCACTTCTCATTCAACTTGAGTGGCCATGTGTCTTCTTAAGCGACACATGACTGAATCGTTTCCCCTCCTATGCTGAATACTTATATTTGGCAGGGGGTCCCAGAGATCAGAAAAGTTATTTTTAAGTGAATTTCAATGTTAAAAAGTTTAGGAAAGGCTGACCTTGACTTAAGTCAGTCAGATGAACAGCAAAGCACATTTATGGATGCTTCATATTATAGACAACTGCCACCTATTTTGGAATGCAAAGTATTCTTTGGAATAGGTTTTTTGGATGGCAGCTGGTTTAGCTGAAGAGATGCACTATGCAAGAGCCCTTTATATTCTGATCACACCGTTCAGTAGCATGGGACCAGTATGGCTAAATGTTACATCTCTATCCAATGTGGACAAATAAAAGGGCATAAGAATAATTTCAATGGTTGTGAACCTCAGACATGAAATATGAACAAAGCATATCGCCCAATGGTGTGTACAAGTCTATCTAAAACACCAAGTGTTATTTTGGTCTGCTGTCCGGTTCCTCTTCTGGCTGTAGGAGTCGCTTCTGACAACACAGACTGTGTGTAATGCAGGGATCTCACCCGCCATACGATTGTGTTCTGACATCTCCCACCCCCGTCAGAAAACACTGATCAGCGTATTCTGGCTAATGGTTGCAAGCACCGATTGAATGATGGTTTTTCCATCGTGAACAACCGACACTCAGCTGGCCTTTGTTGGAGGAAGCAGTAAACGTGGACCAACAGTTGGCCAGTCCCTGTTAAACAGCCTGATTTTTGGTCCGTGTTTACCCTGCTTAAGAGTCAAAAAGCTATACACTACATTCTAGACATAATCCAAAATAAATTAAAAAGAGGCTGGATTTTTATATCTTCAGCCTGTGTTTACATGTTTATCACTTGAAGATGAGGAGAATTTGTGCTTGTCCGTTCAATTGCTTGGAAGCGGTTTGTCTCGGCGCACTGTGCAAGTTATATTCACATCACCAGACTGAACATCGGAGTCTGGACTGGAGACAATTTCCTGTCTACATATAAAGTTCATCCTTCAATCTAACTGCCGCGGGGCTGACAAGCCACTGAAAATCTCATTACAGCAGCAGTGAGGCTACCAGGGCTATTACGAAAAACAGTGGCAAGCGAGATGAGACATTGTATACAACAAAAAGGGGAATATTGCAGAAAGTACAGAAGACTAAATCCACATTTACATTTCTCCATAAATCCTGATTTGGAAAAATGAAGTACATGGCACTAAGATATGAATGTGAAGATCACACATGGCTTCTGACAATTAGCTAGGTTCACACAGTTTACCATCGCTTAATTAACAAAACACAAAAAGGGGCTTATGTATAAAGTGTGCAAGGAAGAGGTTATCTTTGTTGGCCACTGCAAAAGCATTACTCTATTTTCAACTTTTCAGAAAAGATATGCAAGCTGATTGGTTGGCATGGGAATCAAAACAATTTCCCTGTAACGATTTCATATGTAACCGAACTGAAATTTTAAATCAATTCTCCCCCTCGGGATCCCTCTCCCTACATACAGGCGGTCCCCAGGTTACAAACAATTACAGAGTCTGCAGGTTTGTTCTCAAGTTGAATCTGTTTGTAAGTCAGTAGATTTTAACAATTTTTAAGATCGTTGGGTAGCATAGGGAAGGGTTATCACTCGTAATGTTTATTTTACAGTCTGTTCCCCTGTTCAGAAGACTTCACCTAACTTTCTGTCCCAGTGACAATTGGATTTTGAAAATTTTGAGAGGTTTTGGAAACCAGCCTTGGTGATAAAGCATCAGTGGAGGTACCTTTTTTCCATAATAACTCTTAGGCCGCGTACACACGATCGGACATGTCCGATGAAACTGGTCTGCAGACCGGTTTCATCGGACCAGTTCGATGGTGTGTACGGCCTATCGGACCGTTTTCCATCGGACCAAAGTTTTAAAACATGCTTTAAAACCTGTCTGATGGAACCTGTCCGACGGACAGGTTCGATGGTTAGTACACAAAAGCATCGGACCAAAAACCTGCGCATGCTCAGAATCAAGTCAACGCATGCTTGGAAAAACATTGAACTTCGTTTTTTTATCACGTCGTTGTGGTCTACGTCACCGCGTTCTGGTCTGATCAGATTTTGGTCCGATGGAGTGTACGCACATCAGACAAGTTCCAGAGTTGTCTGATGAAAACGGTCCGTCAGACAAGTCTCATCAGACATGTCTGATCATGTGTACAGGGCCTTACAGGAGAGAATTTCCCTTCCTAGAGGTAGATTTCCTCTCACTTTCTGTTGTCTTCTTCCGTTTGTAAGTAGGAGTCGTTTGTAAGACAGATGTTTGTAAGTAGGGGATCGCCTGTATTCCCAAATACAGAAAATGCCCTCAGGTGCAGAATGATTTGAAATTTTTGGATTTGAAAATCAGCTATTAAAGACTCTTTCCCATATCTGTAAGGAGGTCAGAACATGCCAACAGACAGGTATATGAAGCAGAGAGAGCCACATGCTACACAGCCTTCATTCATACAGATATCCTTTGAAGCAGTGAGAGGCTGGCCAAGGATGACCACATTTCTCATCCTTGCAGGGGGTTGTGGTTGCCTTACATCGGTAACAGAGGGGATGAAGATGGTGATTATTTGCTCCTCTGAAAATATCTGTAAGGAGGAGATCTCCAAGGTTCAGGCAGTGAGTGGGTGTTTCTGAAGGGAGGCAAGAATATTGCATTAATGCCCAGACATTTTTGTTCTATGTTGAGCTATTAGTTCAAACTCTGTGGTGGCAATTCTTGAGCAATATGGTACCAACTATGGTGGCATGTACTGTATGTAGCAACTGCTAACCCTAAAAACACATATGTGCAGTATGTTTTAGGGTAAATATGTAGCCTAAAGCCATGTCTGCCCAGCATTATGCCCCCATATTAACCCACACGAGAGTCTAATTTACCCCTCTTGCTCTTCAGGCAAAGCACCGTCATAGGATATATGAACCAGAGGGAATGGTTTTACAATTTCCTAAAACAAACACCTCATTAATACGATTTGAAATACAGTACAAGTTAACTGGTCATAGGAACAAACTGACAACATCTTAGACAGGAAAATGTTTTATCACATGAGGCAAACATAATGAACAATTTGCATCCCACTTGTTCTCAGCACAGGTCTAAGCATTTCCTGAGACAAGCGCAACTCTCCGTATGTTGACTCTGCATAATTTATAGTGCACACCATATGTTGTCTTCCCTTAGGCCCGGTTCACATTTCAGCACTGCCATTTAATATAAATATATAAGAGAAAGACATTTTCTAACCACAATTGCAACTTAACCACATAACCAATTTCTTTTTCAGAACTTGCCCTCCAGATTTTTGTTAACGTAAAAAACAGAATTATCGCAGATAGCGGCAATAAGTTTGCTATAAAGACAAGAACTGCCAAGGAGTGCCAGTGGAAGAGAAATTATCCATAAGCAATAATTCTGCTGTAGCTCTTGGCATTAAAAACACAAAATAACTTGCTTGCTGTGGCACAATGGCTGAAAGATTTGTAGCCATTTTAATGTCAAAGATTTGCTAAAGTGAGAGCAGGATAAGTTGGACCCTGAATAATGTCAATGAGTTGTGACATTATGTCGGTTATAAAAAAAAAAAAAAAAAAAATACACACACACACACACAATTACCAAAAGTATTGGGATGCCTAACTTTACACGCACATGAACTTTAATGGCATCCCATTCTTAATCCATAGAGTTCAATTTTGAGTTGGCACACCCTTGGCAGCTACAACAGCTTCAACTCTTCATAAAGCAAAGTCCATAAAAAACATGGATGAGCAAGTATGAGGTGGAAGAACTTGACTGGACTGCACAGAGTCCTGACCTCAAACAGATAGAACACCTTTGGGATGAATTAGAGTTTAGGCTGCAAGACCTCACAAATGCGCTTCTGGAAGAATGGTCAAACATTCCCATAGACACACTCCCAAGCCTTGTGGACAGTCTTCTCAGAAGAGTTGAAATTGTTATAGCAGCAAAGGGTGTGCCAACTCAATATTGAACACTACGAGTTAAGACAGTGATGCCATGTTGATGTGTGTATAAAGGCAGGCGTCCCAAATTTTTTGGAATATAGTGTATGCGGAAAGGTATAGTGTGCAGAACATTTAATCAACCGGCACATATTTGTAGAGGCTTTCAGGTATTAAATGCAGCTTCAGGTTAGAGGTGAACAATTAAATCGTTAATATAATCGTGATCTCGATTCAACCCCCTTGAGGATCTCCAATGCAGAGTTTGCAGATTCTTTCACATAACAAGTCGACACACTATCTGCTCACTCAGCTGTCAAAAGAAAATATCCGGGCAGTCTGCCAAGTTTAAGGCCCGTTTGACACGGTTGGACCGTTCAGGCCCACTTGTCAGTTTTGTTGGCGGACCTGAACGGCCACTCCATGCAGTCCTATGGCACGTCGGATGTCAGCGGAGACATGTCCGCTGACATCCAACCCGATCCGCCAAAAATCAGACAGATGGGCGAAACGTCCCCATTCGTCCATGGAAGATCGGATCGCGTAAGATCTGATGAAAATGGACATGCTGTCTGTTTTTATCAGATCTCTCCATACGAGACAGCGGCGCTGCACAAGCCCCTCCCTGCTCAGAGAGCAGAGAGGCATTTGTCATCCGCTGGCTCAGCGGAGAGATCTCCCGCTGAGCAGGCAGACTCCGTAGTGACGGAGATCGCCTCGTGTGGAAGAGGCCCAATTCAAAAGGGATAAACTTCTGTGTGTGTAAAGAAAATGTCCAGGCAGTCTGCCAGTTTTTAACATGAAACATTGTAACCACCTTCTTTCTTAGATCACTCTTCTGTGTGTAAACGCAGGAAGTTTAACCACTTAAAGTCCAAATCTTTTGATATAAAAATCTATATTTTTTGCAAGAAAATTACTTGGAACCCCCAAACATTATATATATTTAAGCAGAGTTCCTAGGGAATAAAATGGCAATTGCTGCAATATTTTATGTCACACTGTATTTGCCCAGTGGTCTTTCAAATGCAATTTGAGAAAAAAAATACACTTCAATAAAAAAATAAAAAAAATAAAAAAGTTAGCCCAATTTTTTTTTTTATGTGAAAGATGTTGCGTCACGAGAATCGTGATCTGTCTTCTAAGCAAAAAAAAAATCGTAATTCTCATTTTAACTTCAGGTATATGTAGGCACCTAGAGGTGTGGGTATTGGAGGAGATATGCATAAAAAGTGTGAGAAACTCAAACATGGGAAAACAGAATCAAGGAAATAAATTAGCATCGCTCCTTATCCTATGGTAATACACATCCATATCAAAATTACTAATGTAAAATTAGGTCTTTTGTGTAAAAACTTAACTAATTTTAGACAAGATCTGTGTGACCGTGTGTATGCCACACCAGTTTGAGCCAACATTCCGTCAGAAAAAAAAATCCACGGTTTTCTTGTAGAAATTTTCAATCGTGTGTACGGGGCATTAGAGAGTTTTTACAGATGAAAAACTCCTCTTCAAACCCACTAGTTCAGTTTTTTGGGGTTTTTTTTTCAGCCAGAAAACGCCCCTGTCAAAAAACACTGATAACAGCTTATGTGTGCGTGGATACATAGGATAACATGGTGTAGAACGAAAACGCCTGTAGCCAAAAACAGCAGCTGTAAAAACTTTCAGTGTGTATGAGGCCTAATGGGGGCTTGTAGATTCTTTGCGACACTTTGTTATTAGTATAAAAATTCAAAAGCAATGTCTGTTGATAGCGTATGGAATACGAACATGTATTTTCTTCTTTTTCCTTTTCTCCTTTGACCTCAGGAAGAGCTGTGCTTGTTTTTCAGAGATCCAGGCTTTGTGCTGACTGAACTATGCAAAGTCACTTGTCTAAAGAGATAAGCTGCCTGCTCTGCAAGAAGCGCCAGAGGTTCAAATAACAGGATGGGAGAGAACCGATCAGATTTAGCTTTCTTCTGTGTGGCGCTCACAAAAATGAAATGTGAAGAGATAAAAAAAAAAAAAAAAGAGAAAAAAACACAAGAGCATGAATGTGATACCAAGGATAAGCTTGTATCCTTCTGGACTTTGCCACACAACACTCAGCACCAGTGAAATTATAAACATACTCAATATCTGTAGCAATAGAAGAGCCAAGCAAGCATTTCCCAAAGGCTTCACAGCTAATTTATTCCTGTCTGGTGTGACAGCTCCTGTATTCGGTAAATATTAGACAGCTGTTTTAAGGCAGCATGCAACCACATTTTCTTTTTTTTGGTTAACAGATTAATCTATAAACTCGCTCTATGTCTGGGAGTATATATTTATACATATAATAGGGGATGGTGTGTGTAAAGCTGACCATACACACTGTAAGCTGAAGAAATTCCTCCATCCAAACTACACAGCAGGGATGCATAAATCTCCCCTGCCTGTCATTGTATTCTAACAGCCGGACCCACCCACTGTCAAAATCCACTAACAGGATGCAGTCCCTGTTCAGAAGATCATTTCCCGCCCAGCTCCTCAATTTTTAAAATCGAGGAAATGTCAGGCGGGGCAACAAACAGGGCCATCCACCGAGTGAATTTTGTGGCCTAAAGTAACCTCCATACATTGTTAGCTTAACCAGGCACAACCAGCTTATCGTCGGGGGTGGGGTGCACAATAGTCAACAGATGACAGCTTCTGCTAATGCCCACAGCAGAGAGGACTATGGACATGTACAGCCAATATCTCCCACCTGTGACCACCTCATTAGGAGCGCAATAATGAATATATGGACGTATTAAGGTGAAGCATATGTTCATATGAAAGACTGGACTATTTGGATATATAAACGTGGTTCATAGTTGTGGCAACCAAGTCAGGTAGTTTCCTTTGTACAGGGGGTCCCCGACTCACAAACTCCTTATGAACCGGGGCGCTGCAGGGACCCTCTGCCATTTTCGATGGACCATCTGCTGTTCTGGGCATACGCGGGCAGATGGAATCTCTGCAAATGTCACAAATGTCAGTAATTGGCCACGAATGCGCAGAGCAGCTCTCGACAGAACATCGGAAATGTCCGTAATTGCCGGTCTGCGCATGTGTTGCCGACTTACAAACATTTCCGATCTACAAACAGGAGGAAAGTCCCCAACGGTTTCGTAACCCAGAGACCCAGTAATAATAGGTAATAAAATATTAATTCAATGTTAAGGAATAGAAAAAAAAAAAAAAAAAAAAAAATCGGATGACAGGTCCAAATGCACTCTGCATATACAGAGGACACAGACACAGCCCGCTCTACTCTATGGGCCCTCCAAAGCAATCTGTCCAGATGGAAGGAGACAGCTTCCCCCTTCTGTTTTTTTTTTTTTTGCGAATCGGAGATAGGTGGGTGTAAATGGCCACAGGTCCATTTAAATCTGTGGCTCAGATTTACTCTGAACTGTTCCGAGTGTCACCGGCGCCCCCGCACCTCTGGCCAAATGCGGTAATACACACCCCATTAGCTTGAATTCTGCTCTTTTTGCGGAACACTCGCAAACGGAGTCAGGATTTAAAAAAAGTTGCTCGTCTTTCAAAACACTCTTTAACCGCATTACTCGTAAACCAAAGTTCCACATACATACCTCACACTCTGTTAATAATATAAATATAATGGAAGTTACAATTTTCCAGGTGTAGATTGCCAATTCAGACCTGAAAGACCCAAGTGCATCAGCTGATGCAAGATCAACAATAAGGTTTTGCACATGACAGGTCTCCTTATATCCAATTCCTGCTGACATGTAAACAGATTTCAGAAATTCAATCCTCCTTTATTTCTTCTTACTTTGTAAAGCTTGAAAGTGGATTTACTGGCTTTGAATCTGCCAGGAGAAAATTCTAACTTTATCAATTTCCGCATATCAGCAGTCTCAATTTCAACTTCCACAATGCTAACTCTGTGTCCTGCTGGCATTATTCCTTAGCTTACCAATCATTTACCAATATACCGCATGCAATTGCAGTCTTATTTAGTATCCAGAGGGGTTCAAAGCCTCTCAGACTGTTATCAAAGACCATAAAACAAAACTTGCGCACATCATAAAAGCCAAAATTGGGACAACAAGACTTATTAAACACGAACTCCAACTGTTAGTAGGCTGAAAAGTTCAGAGCCAACTCAGAAGTTCTTTCTCTGAGATATATATTGACACGGTGGGCGTTGTTCTTTGTTCCTTTTTCTTGATTGTTGCCGAGGTAATGGTTGCTAGGCTCGGCAGTGGTGCTCAGAACAGCCATCCTAAGTATCTAAAGCCCTCTCCTCCATCTCTGCAGTGCAGATCATTAGACGCTTGCAATTCCAATATCCTTGACCACATTTCACGTCATTGACTGATCTATTTTAGGACTGATCACATGCACAGTCTGCCCTCTATGTGTACTTTGTCATGCTCTCATTACACTGGCACAATGTGGCAGCTTTATGAAAAAGGTATCAGAATGTCCCTTTACAGTTTTTATTCTTACAAATGTAATAAGCTATAATAAAAAATAAAAATATATATCTGTGCTTAGCCACCAAAAGCAGTGGGAGAAAGATATGGGTCTGTATCATAAAATAAAAAAAGATGATATCCGAGCCGACAATCACAAGCAGAGTCTTTATAAACAGCCATTTAAAGGCCATCACATCGCATAAGAATCAGTTATTTGGTAAGAAAAATAACTTCTGATGCATTTGTCCCGGAGTCACCCGATGCCTTATGCCCGCTGACTCATACTTCTACATATCCAGGAAATTGCTACAAGTGCTGTAAAATCATGCTTCCTGGAAATACACAAATTATTGTTAGGAAGGTCTTAAAAACAAAAAGTAGGAAGAAAAGCAATCCTGTGCAGTAACCAATAACAACCTTTTTTGTCTGACCAAACCCAAATAGAGATGTCAAGGGTTACTACAATTCATTTCTAGCTAGATGAAAAGACTCTAGATCTTTAACCATTTTCTTTTCTTTGCATTCATTATGTTACGTTTGCTCTGTTTTAGGACCTTTTTTTAAAAGTAAAAAAAAAAAAGGATACACACACACAGACTTTTTTTCTTAATAGAAAAAAAAGCTGAAGGTTTGTGCCACAGGGGGTCCTCATTCTTATAGTGAAAACAGTATAAAATCTCAAAACCAAACAGAACACTATGGAGCCAAAGTGGTACACTATGTTATGCAACACTATATTATAAACTTTACGTCATTTATGAAACATAACTTTACACACAAACCTCTACACATTTAATTTTTTTATTTTTATTTTAAACACCAATCTCATATTTACTAGTTTTTACAGTTTTTTTTTACCCCCCTCCTTTTAAATAGGTTTATACTTTAGGCACACATTTTGTCTTCTACAAAGCATTTTCACAACAATAAGCCATTAAAGGAAACCTGAGATGCCGAAAATCGGTTTAATGGGACAACAATGTAAACTTAAAATACCACAAATTAGAGACCAAGAGAAGGCCCTCTGAATGAAGGAAAGCCAAAACAATTCATTTGAAGCTAATGTTAGGATGTGATCAAAAAAAAAAAAAAAGACAGACACTTGACTAAAATATGTTATTAAAGTCTCAGAATGTATAGAAAATTCTTAATGGCCAAATGTTAAAATATTTCTAATCCTCATGCTGCTAGCATTAGTGAATTAATATGAAAGCAGGGGGGGGGGGGGGGGGGGGTTCGACAAAATCCAGGCGCCAGGTCGCAATTGCGACAAGAAATTGTGACCTGGCACCCGTGGCAGCCGGTAATTGAGGCCGCGGCCTCAATTACCATCCGCGGTGGGGGAGCACGGAGGCACATGATCCACCTCTCCGGCCGCGCGATCTCGGCAGGCCCGCAACAGCCGGTAATTGAGGCCGCGGCTTTGTGAAGTCCCAAGCTCTTCCTTCTGTGAGCTGTGACCTTCTGCGAGCTGGCGCCATTTGGTGGTGGACGTTGGCATTACAAGTTAAACAGCTTTATAATGTGTAATCTTTCACTATTTTCACTGCCATCTCCTTCCCTCCAATTAGAACCCCCAAACATTATATATATTATTTATTCCAACACCCTAGAGAATAAAATGGTGATCGTTGCAATACTTTGTCACGCTGTATTTGCACACCGGTCTTACAAGCACACTTTTTTTTTTTTTAATTAAAAAATAAAAAACAGTAAAGTTATCCCAATTTTTTTTATTGTGAAAGAATGTTACACCGAGTAAATTGATACCCAACAGGTCACGCTTCAAAATTTACCTTTTAAAATCTCCAGGGCGACGTTTAAAAAAATATTAAACTTTATGTACTTGCCAAAAATGCCATAGAAAGTGAAGCTGCTGCCTGTTCACTTCCTGGATTTACAGACACAGAGGCAACACCTCCAGCGCTGCAACTTTCATTCGCCCTCTTATAACTCACACCCCATCCCTTCCTGGCAAACTCCAGAGCGAGAGCGGTGCAAGATTAGCCTAGGCCTAGGCCAATGACCAGACAAGAAGCAGGCTAAATAAGGCGTTTACTGGAAGAAAAAAAAAATATGTTTTAATATCCAAAGTTAAAACAAAGGCAGAAGATTTAATAGATGGAAATTTGAAAACAAAATGACTGAAGGCCCGTTTTAAATTTTGGGCGCGTCTACCAAACATGCCTGCCAATTCTTTTTAATCAATGTGCAGTTGGCTCGCTACCTGAATGCTAACTAACAACGTGTACAAACCATGGACACCGTTCTGGGATTAAAATAAAAACTCTGGGTTTACAGCAAAATACTCAGATACAATACATAAATGTAAACGGCTTTACCGGCCAAGGGATCCGCAATCTTGTTCAATCTGTATTGTGGTTGGCACCCGACTATCAAAATGCACTGCCAAAGAGGTAACATAGCTCCTTCTTTCCCCTTCACCCCCAGCTTGCCACCGAAACAAATCACCATCTCAACAAAAATCTAAAGAATACTTATTTTATATTGCATATAGGCACAGATGATTACTGTATGACCATATATGATTTTGTTGAGTTTCATGAGATTAGTTGTATGTATAGTGCAGCACAGTGGTGATTGATATTGGCATTCATCATATAGTAAAATGAACCATCACTGCAGGTCAATGCTGTGAACACAGCATCTCCCTGGGTGGAGTCCCAAGGGAGGTGGAGAGCACACCGACTAACCTCCAGCCAGAACGGCTCAGATGATAGGGGCAAGCTCACTGAGGAACCGGAACAGGAAGTGAGAAAAAAAAGGGGGTAGTTTTATGGCATTTTTATTAATATTTTTTTTTTTACTAGTAATGGCGGCGATCAGCGTTTTTTTTCGGTACTGCAATATTATGGCGGACACTTCGGACAATTTTGACACATTTTTGGGACCATTGGCATTTTTATAGCGATCAATGCTATAAAAATGCATTGGATTACTATAAAAATGCCATTGGCAGTGAAGGGGTTAACACTAGGGGGCAGGGAAGGGGTTAAGTGTGTTCTGACTGTATGGGGGGGGGGGGCCTCACTAGGGGGGAATCACTGATCTTCTGTCCATACATCGCGGGACTCGGGTGGTGTGCGCGCCCCCAAAAGATAGGACGTAGAGCTAGGTGCTCTCGCCTAGCAGTGCCGACCTGCCGCCGTATAACTGCGGTGCGCGGTCGGCAAGCAGTTAAGCTTTACCATATCTCTGATGTTTAAGGAGATCAACAAATCATTTCTATAGGCTGTGGGGTGGATTTACTAAAACTGGAGAGTGCAAAATCTGGTGCAGTTCTGCACAGAAACCAATCAGCTGCAAGGTTGTTGTTTTTTTTTGTCAAATTGTAATTGAACGTTAGAAGCGCATTGGCTACCATGCACAGCAACACCAGATTTTGAACTCTCAAGTTTTAGTAGATCAAAAAGAAAAAAACGGGTCTATTAAACAATTTTTCGCACTATTAATCCATGTTATTAATGAAATTGCGGTTCGTGAGAGTGAAGGACATGGGGCAGAAGGAGGAGTTGACAGCGGCATTGCAGGATAAGTCTGAGGAACACAAGTCTAGATTGATACACTGGGACCTCTTCCGCTTCTCGGATGAATTCCTCCAATATACCTAGTTGAGATTATTTTTTGGTAGCTTCCGCTGCCTGACTGATGCTGTGGATGTCTTCCTCTGGGTGGTGACCCCTCCATTCCCCCCTCCCCCTGCTCTTTTCTCTTTTTATTCTATTTCCTACCTCGCTCTCATTTTATTTAAGTGTATATATATATATATTATATTTTTTATATATATATATATATATATATATATATATATATATATATATATATATATATATATATATATATATATATATATATATATATATATATATATATATAATATATATATATATATATAAAAAATATATTTTTCTCTTCTTCTTTCCCCCTTTTAATTTTTCTCTAATAAATGAAAATATGGTGTGTACAGGATAGCTTTTTTTACCCCATTTTAGATTTCCTTTTATGATGTGATGGATCTCCCTGGCAGTTAAGGGGTGTTCCCCCTCAGACAGGCTAGCTCTCGGTGGGACCTGCCTGAGGTTTTTTTCCCCGGGGAGATAGGAATGTCTATTTTTTCTTTCTTTCTCATTTGGTTGGACATTTTGTGACTCAGTACGGGAGTATTGATAATACCTCACAAGTTTGACATTGATAGTTCTGTGAAGTTACCGCTTTATTGCATCTGTGACACAGCTTTAAAGTAAAGAATTAATGAAATTGCTGCTCTGCAGAGCACTTCCATTTCTAGTATGGGCATGTGAAGCCCACTAGCATTCTCTTCATGGATAGGTTGATGCTGGATACCCAGCATGCACCTCCCGTTCTCGCGCATGTGTCATTTACACAGGGCAAGTATTATGTTGTTGCCATAACAATTGTCAATAGAGGAAGTGCCCACCCAGTTGTTGCCTTTGCGAGCGTCATTTCCGGTTTCTAAACAACGCGATTCTAGTCTTGGGTGCTGCCCACGGACTCCTGGGAAAGAGAACACACATCTCCCAGGAGCACAGGCACCGAGGGATAGAACGTCAATCGCTGCGGTCCCGGAATTGGCAGAATAGAAGTGATCCTATAGCAACAGTGAGTAAAAAAAATAAAAAAATAAATGCATTTTTTCCAAATGTTGTTGCTCAAAGAGAATACTATGGATTTATGTAAATTTGATACTAAGGCTGTATTCACACGTGACCGGAGCCTATAATTTTCAGGCTGAAAATTGCAAAATTTTGGCCACGATTTTATACAGGTCACCAATGTAAAAAGCAAAAAAACACCTGTAGTCTGCCTAAAAAAAAAGCCAATGTACTTTTTTGAGGTTCAGGCATTTTGTTTCAGGCAACAGAATGCTCAGATGTGAACAGGGGAAAGGGATGGGATGACAAATGAATGGGATTTTTCTTGTTGGACGTTTTGGAAGTTTTGAGATGAGCGTTTTATGAGCTGTAAAAAGTCAGGTGTTTATGGCCCCTTAGGTGCATGCAAACTGTTCCTCTGACACGGTGGTAGGTAGCATGAGGCCAGTAGAATCCAAGCATTTCCCTGAGTAATTGGTATAGAAGGATTCTGAGGTCACATACAACATAATGTGTATTCAAGGCTGAATTTGTGCCATCAAAGGACGTTTTCATTTCATGCACCTAGGTAGAATGTCCTGAGCCGTCATTAATAGTTATGAACATGTCCTTTTGTAGTCATCTTTCAGGCTCTTGTTCTAGTCTGTCTGCTGATGTAAATAAGGGCCAGCGGGAGATTTTCTTACAGCAGATGTTTAGGAGTTCTGTAGTGCACAGCAACAATTAATAATCGTTATTGAAGAATATCTCCTTCCTTTACTAGGCATGCTTTCCACTACTTGTTTACATAAAAAGGAGAAAACATCCATCTTGCTGCATTTTCCTGGCCCAGGACAAAAAATTTGGCTTATCAGATCTACAAGTTATTACGTTTATTCTTCATGAAAACTGAAGAGATAAACTCGCTCCAAATATACTGGCAAACCATCTTCACTTGGCGGCCATGATGCCCCATGCTGCCTACGTAGCAGTTTGTACACTGCAATGCACAGCCCCAGAGCGAGTATTCATCGTAATGCTCTCAATGCAAGGATTTCATTGGTCAGCGCAATCACACAACTTTAATGACCGATGAGAAGCTCATCTGAGGATTCGTCATGTAAGGTGTCCCAGAAGACTCTTCCTCCCCCCCCCCCCCCCATTTTAAGTTTTTATTTTTAGAATAATAAACAGTAACAGTACATCTGATGTTGACAAAAAATAAAAATACAATAATGTGATACAGATCAATAGAAATATAAGTATTGTAGTATATTTGCTGTCCATTTGGAACTCCATATAGAATAGGAAGACGTTTATCGTTCCATCATGGCCATGTGGTCTTATGGCTCCAGGGTCGGGTTCCCACATCAGCAATGGCTGCACCTGACGGAAACATTGCTGGAGTCCAGGGCCAGTAGGCAGATACATTATGTGTAACTGCTGACTTAATTTTTTGAGGGGGAGGCTGAACTCCGCTTTAAAGGGAAACACGAGACAAATGGTATTAGAGGTCTGCAATCATGCTAAAACAGCTTGTCCCTTCATTCACAGAGGGTTGTGGAAAGTAAAGCCAAGGAAGAAACAAGTTTCCCTTTTAAGGCTGGTGTCACATTTTCACCATATCCAATGTGTGTGACCGGCTCTCAATGGAGCCGCTTAACATATGTCTGGGACACCCACTGTACAGATTCTAAAAGGGTCCTGTGCATTTTTTTTTTTTGGCCTGGTTTAGGTGCAAATTTAGGCAAAAATTCAGGCCAGGTTCCCACCGGACACCAGGCTGGAAACCGCGGCTGCACATATGTGAACCCGGCCTAAAGGCTAGCCATGATGTCACTGGTCAATACATAGTTTGAGTAATTTTGACAAAGCAACTAAAATTCAGATTTTTATTAAATTTTTTCCATAAAAAGGAAGAAGTGAAAAAAAAAAAACACACTTAAAGTGTATGTAAACCCCAACAATTCCCCTTATCTGCTCCCTTTTGGTCCGTTTTATATACCGTTGCAAGCAATTTATAATAATCTAATAATGCAAAAAAAAAATGGTTATCTGGTTATAAATTCAGACCTGGCCTGTATCCACTTCCTATGTTATTTGAAATCCAGAAGCCCGGGTCATGTGACCCACAAATAGTGATATGACTCTCTCCCTGACTAGAAGAGATAAACATTTCTGTTTTAGACAGACTTTAAAGCACTGATAGAATACAATACACCGAAAACATGTATCTTTCAGTTACCAGAAGTCCCTTATTTTTCTGTGCGCCATCTCTATTTTTGAAAAAGGTGATAGCAACAAGTGCATTGATTCAAAATGGTGATACTATGGGATGCCTTTTTGCAAATCTGCAGATAAAATTAATTGTTTTGTAATTTTCTTAAAGTGCACCTAAACAAAAAAAAAAAAAATTGTAATATCTTGCAACTTAGAGATTGGACTAATCTCTCCTGCCAGTAGTGCGTGCCAACTGTCGGAAGACCCAGCGAACGACTGCATCTGACTGAATGCAGCTGCTACTAGCCCAATAAATGTTCTGCCCATCATTACATTTTCAGAATAAAGAATGTTGTTAGATGAGAGGGTGCCAACAGCGCCACCTATGATTTGAACTTACTTTGTGTATGGACAGCTTCAGGCGCTGGTAAAGGATAAAGCCTTGTACACACGGACTGAATATCAGACAGTTCAACAGAAACCAGCCAACAATCGGCCCGTGTGTATGGCAGCCTGTCTGACAGAAACGGACTGAACATCCAGCTTCTGGCCAAGGGGCATGCCATAAAAAAAAAAAAAAAGAAGAAGAATCGGAATCCGATTAGTACTCTCAGTCAATGGCTGCGAGCACTGACCAATGTACTCTGGCGGGGGGGCAGTCTCCCTGTCAGAACACAATAGCTCAGCAGGGAGATTGTTGCGTTAGTACAGCGAGCTCCGTATTTTTTTTTTTCCCCCATTCAGCTTGCTGGGTTGGACGCCAAAAAAAAAAAAACTGATAGTGTGTACCTAGCTTTAGGCTTAGGCTGCCACATCCAATTTGCTAAATCATGCACGTTCTAAAATTGCAATGACATGGTGCAGGGTTAAAGGAAAACTATTTTTTTGCTAAAATGACTGTTATAGAGACATAATAGTTAACAGATTCTTTTTAAAAATGATTAAAAATAGATTAAAAAAAAATAATATAATGTGCCTGCAGTTTCAGTTTCATGTTTCATCTAGTTTCATGCTTCTGTGAAGGACAGAGATAGAGCCAATACAGGGCAGTGCGTTTTTAAAATGAAACCGATTGTTCTGAGGGGTTTTTAGACACACAGTAATCACACCTCCTTGATTAGAGACCACAGGGAGAAGCTCCCAGTACTTTTTTCATAAGGAAACAGACAACCAGGAAGTGTGCAGAACAGAGAAGGATTACAGCAAAAACAAACAATGCGGACATGAAACCAGGACTTCATTAGGGTAAAGGTAGCCATTTAGCTAAAAAAAAAAAAAAATTCCTTTAGTGACCCTTTAAGTGATTAGGCGAACAACAGTACTACTCATGAAGATGGACCCTGTCCCAAGGATCCTTGGGTCCAGCCAAAACAGAGCTGACATTAGCAACTTCATCTATGGCTTGCAATGAATAAAATCATGCGAATGAAGATTTTTTTTTTTAACAGTACAAAAGACAAACAGCTGCAAGCATGTCACACACGTTATGTAAGGTTATTATCATTATAACAATGGTAGATAAAAGCAAAGTATTCACTGCACCTTTTCAAGTATTTTAAAGAGACAAGAATAAATGATCATCCAGGAACCATCTGTTATGTGGGATTGTCCTGTAACATAATACACAGAACCATCGAAATTGTGAAGGAAAAAAAAAAAACCCTGCTGAGTCTTTCATACAACAATAAAAAGTTCATGAAAATGGAGACATTCAGGCCTGAGTGAGCAAAGGTCTTGACAGGCTTGACCTCCCCATACAACAATGGACCTGTAATACACAGGCATGGCTCTTACAACAAATCACAGACAATAGGAACTGACGGCTTTTGTTTGTGATGAATGTCACTGATGGTTTGGAGTCCCCTGGTGATTTCCAAGAACCAATTCAGTACCTGTACTGGAGCTTCTTCCAGTGTTGCTAGGGCTGAGGCGCCTCCTCCTCCTCCTCGGCATGCTGCTATATTGGTTGTGTGTGATAAGACACGTCACACATCTAACAATGTTCTCTGCTTTACAAGAGATTTTTATTGCAGAGTCACAATTTGCAAAGCACAATGTAGGTGACAGTTTACCATATAAATTGTAGAATTCCTTTCAGGATAGCAGAAAAGCTGCTAATGCTGCTATCAGAGCCATGCATGCATGTTCAAAACCGTAATCGCTTATACGGGAGGCCAGCGAATCCCATCTGCTGGACCCCGCAGCAAAATTAACCTAATCCCAATAATAACAGGTGCCTGGGAAAATCAGCGATGAGCATTTTTGTGTCACCCTCTCCAAATGTCAGAAGAGATCAGCTCAACAATCAAACCATTTGAGCAGGAATTCATTATAGCAGGAGGCTGGGTACAGTTTTCAATAACCGGATAAGGCTGAAGAAGCTTTTACTCGAGTGGTTATATTTTTGGATTCATATGAAAAGGACATAAATATGTAAACCCATCAACATATAGTATAGCTTCCAAGAATAAATACGATATTAAAACCTACAGTTGGCAATGCGTGAATCAAATTTCAAAACGACTCCTGCAGCGCCGGCTGTAAGAATACAATAGCCTGCAGCAGGAGATTCATCCATTCATGCTGGTAGTGTAAGGAGGAAGCTGGTCCATTTCTTTTACTTTAGCCTGAAGGAGGAATGAAAGAAACTTCTACATGTATGGCCAGATTTACTTTACCCCAAAACATTTTTGCTCGAATACTGGGGAAGTTTACCCCTCACCCCCTGCTCTGTCCGATACCTTCCAGCAGGACAGGAAGGGAGGGGAAATGTTCTCAGTGATCGTGAACTCCATGCACACTGAAGCTGATAAAAAAATGGCAGTAGCTTTGCAGGGAGCCTTGCAACATTTTTTTTAGCGTTTTTGCAATAGCTTTAATAAGCGTTTCAGTGTAGCTTTTATCAGCTTTTTCTTTTTTTTTACTTTTTTTTTCAATGGATAAAAACACTAAAAAACGCTGCCGTTTGAGCGTTTTTTTCCACCAAAAACCGGCACTTTGAACGCAAATTTCGGGCGTTCAGAAAAAAGCCAATAAACTCCAAAGCTCATTAACACTGAAAAACGCCCAGGTGTGCATGGGCACATAGGCTAACATACAGTTCAGTTTATGGGCTTTAAAAAAAAAAAAAAAAAAGAAGCCAAAACGCCAATAAACCTTCAGCAGCCTATTCAACAAGGTTAAATAGCAGGAGCCTGGGCTTAAACATCTTCACTGTGATTTTACAATCCTAAAATATTAAACCCCAGGTAAAAGAAGATAAAACTATGAGATTTGGTGGAACTGCAATACATTCTAATTACATCCAATGTGAATAATCCTAGATATAAATATGTACTGCTGATCTAAGCAGGTACCCTGGTGCTCAAAACATCAATTTACTAATTGAAAAGCTTGTTTAGCTGTACTTCTCCTGTGGATCACAGAAGTGCAGTTTGTTCTGCACTCTGACCCGTTTAGCAGACAGAAGGCTGAAGTCTGCTGTTGGTTGATGTCACAGAGTCGAGATCCGGCCACATGCCTTGACCGACACACAACTCGGCCTGTCAGCGAACCGCTGAGAGCCTGAGCCAGCTGCTCCTACTCCCTCCATAGCTAGTGAGAGAGGGGGCAGAGCAGAGAGTGATGACTGACAGTCAGCAGCTCTCCGCTTGGGAAGTTGTGAGAACCAAGCAATTGGTGGCATTTGATCGCTCGCTTCTCAGTGTTCAAGTGTTATAAATCTACAAAAACACTAAACCCCATTCTTCTTTAACTGCTTACAAATGATAATTCCAAAGCATCACATCGTGTATGCGCATACATTTAAATATGAAGGAAAGACACTCTTCTACACAACACTATATAGAGTAATAAGCAGGAACAAACAAATTGGAACAGAAGGATAAGAGTAGGTAATAATTTAACCGCTTCAATACTAGGCTTTTATACCACCTCCATACCGGGCCTATTCTGACACTTCTCTCCTACATGTAATAATCATCATTCTTTTGCTAGAAAATTACACAGTACCCCCAAACATTATATATGTTTTTTTTAGCAGACACCCTAGAGAATAAAATGACGGTCATTCCAAAGTTTTATCTTGCACGGTATTTACGCAATTTTCAAACGCCTTTTTTTGTAAAAAAAATTGTTTTATGAATTAAAAAAATAACAAAACACTAAAGTTAGCCCAATTTTTTTGTATTATGTGAAAGATTATGTTACACCGAGTAAATAGAGACCCAACATGTCACACTTTAATTATGCGCACACTCATGGAATGGCGCCAAACTTCGGTACTTAAAAATCTCCATAGGCAACGCTTTATTTATTTTTTACAGGTTACAGTTTAGATTTACAGAGGAGATCTAGTGCTAGATTAGTTGCTGGCACTAACGCACGCGGCGATACCTCACATGTGTGGTTTAAACGGCGTTTACATATGTCGGCGGGACTTGCGTGTGCGTTCGCTTCTGCACGCGAGCTATCGGGGACAGGGGCGTTTTAATTTTTTTTATCTTTTATTATTTTTTTTTACTTATATTTTATTTATTTTTACACTTTTTTTCATTTTTTTTTTTTTTCACTTTTATTCCTATTACAAGGAATGTAAACATGCCTTGTAATAGGAAATGTGTGTGACAGGTCCTCTTTATGGAGAGATGTGGGGTCAATAAGACCTCACATCTCTCCTCCAGGCTGGAAACCATGAGATCGGTGAAAAAAAAATTCACTGATCTCATGAATGGTGACTTACAGCCGCAATTGCGGCTTTGTTTACATATGGGGACCCGGGCGTGACGCCATCTGGTCACCAGTCATCTCTATGCTTCCTGCCGCCGCCGACGATTCGTTCTCCGGGCCCCCGAAGGTACAGGTAAAGCCCGGAGAAGCACCGGATGGCGGTGGGAGGGGGGGGGATGTCCCCTCCCGCTGCCTGTAAGAACGATCAAGCGGCGGAACCGCCGCTATGATCATTCTTACATTGTGCAGAATCGCCGGCTGAAGAAGAGGATATCTGGATGATGCCTCTGGCTGCAGGCATCATCCAGATATTCGCCTGCAATACCCAGGCCGTCAATTGACGGCCACTTAGGATGGTAAATCCCACCCCAGGCCGTCAATTGTATATGGCTGGGTATTGAAGTGGTTAACAAGTCAGTTATCGGCTCCATGGACTCTGGAGCTCATAAACCGGCAGTTTTTTTTGGAGTTTATGGGCTTTTAAAAAAAAAAACGCCCAAACTCCACTCTATGTAATCCTATGTGTCCACGTATTTGGACATTTATCAGGATTTTATACGCTTTTCTGAGCGCCTTAAAAATCACGTTCAGGAGTCGTTTATCTGACCACAAAAAAACGCTAAAAACCCAAAAACCAGCATTTTTAAACCTTTTATCCATTGGGGGGGGGGGGGGGGCGCAAATAAACGCTATTGCCAAAATGTTAAAAGACTCTCTGCAAAGCTACTGGCGTTTTTATAACATTTTAGCGTCCAGTGTGTATGGAGCCTTCTAGTTAGAGCTGCATCTTTGCAAAAAATAGTATTTCTACTGGCAGGGAACATTTTTATACAAATATCAGTATTAGCGGATTGTCTTATTCGAATGACTCATTTTTTACAGCCAAGATTTAGATTTCTATAAATGTACAGGAAGTTGAATCAACATCTAGAACAATTCTTGGCCACTTCAGTTGAGCAATTTGTTTCTTTTTTTTCCCCCATAGTATCCAACCAGCAAACGTCTATCAATAAGCTGAAAGAAGAAGCAACCTCCAGAATAAAAATAAACATATCAACTTCAAAACAGGAATGTTTTTGGAAGAATCTGTTACAAGAAAAATTAAAATAAAATTGCACAATAGCGTTCAGCCTGCAGCCGATTCGAATGCTGGTCATACATATAGGTTTTCATTTTTGTTCAGCTTGCAGGCACAACGCAGACGGACTAATTTCTCCTGCCGCTATTATGACAGTCCACCTGACTGGATGTAGCCGCTGTTCAGCTAACAATTTTTAGCACAATTTTTTAAAAGGTTGTCAAGCGGGAAGGTGGAGATGGCCACCCACGGATTGTAAATTCAGCCAGCTTATCAGGATGCAGACAAAAGTCACAGTGTATGACCCTACTTTTAAGAGTAGGGCTGAGTGCTTCACCACCATTCCAGAGAAGCCTTATCAATGAATACCAGGTTTCCTCCAATTGGTCAAGGTCAGTGGGGGGGAGGGGGTGTTAGATGAAGTTGCGATTTCACCTTGTCCAAACAGCGGAAGCCACCTTGTATTTACTGATAAAAATAAGCAGCCAGCCCAATAGTTCTGGCAGCAGACAGGAAGTTGTCTGTGCTGCTTCCGAAACACACTGCACGCTCACTGTATGCAGCCAAGACTACTACTTGGCCCAAAAAATAAATAAAAAATGGTTTGAAGTAAACATACCTGGAATTTCACTTCAATAGGCCAAGGCACATCATTGTGCTTTACCATGATGTAATCATCTTCAAACACTGAAAACAGCACTGGAGCCTTGATTGGCTCAGAGTACTGACCCTCCTGAAAAGCTCAAGAGGCAGGAAATAAAGATTTGCAAAAACTACAGCTGCTCATATACAGTAAATGTTTAATGTGGTTTTTAAACATTTAAGGCTAACTCCAGGCCACTTTTAAAACATATTAAATGCATTGGTAAATACTCATCTGGCTGGGGGGGGGGGGCCAGAATAGGGGGCTCTGGGCAGCTCTGTACAATACCATTGTACAAAGCAGGCACGTATTTTTTTTGACTTTACAACCTTGTTAAACGATGAGCTTACTTTAAAAAAACTATTTACAGTTCATTTTTATCACGAAAAAAAAAAAAAAAAAATTACCTTTACAATACACATCAAGCAGAAATCTTGCTTATTTAGCTGGTTTACATCTATGATTGAATGATTTTATGGATTTATAGTGCGCCAAATACTGATCCGTCAGGGCAGTGTCTAAGTGTTGCAGTTAAAGCAGAAGTTACGTTTCACTGTCACAAACTGCAAGCAGGGAGGTTCTTTATTGCTCTCGCTTTATCTGCAATAAGATACACCTACCTGCCGGCTTGCAGAGTTCTCCACCATGAAAACTGAGAGGTGCATGCACAGCTCAGCTTACACTGCTGCCACTATCCCCTAAGTATTCAGAAAAGGAGGGCGCACCAACCTAGTGCATTACCAAAGATTTATTCAAATTAAAGCGGATCTCCCACGCCAATAACGTTTTTTAAAAAAAAGTTAAATCACCCTATGTAGCGCTACTCACGTGTCCTGTCTCTCCCCGCCGCTCCGCAGCAATACAGTGGAAAATAAAAACTTATATTCCTCCATCCGGTTCTGGCTCCATTTTAACTGTGGGCATAAGCCCACACCCCGGCACTTCCTCGTTCTGGTGGATGCTGATGTCCCAGCATCCACCACTCGATCTCGCGAATGGGCGAGAGCAACGGGGACCAGAGGAGAATTTTCAAACGCCCGCCCATTCTTTTGTTTACATCCGCGTCAAAAACTGTTAAGTCTGTTAAGAACTGGAGATGACGGAAGACCAGGCGATGTAGGAAATGGCTAGCGCGTTTCGAGAAAGGACCCGGTTCTTCAGAGCCAAAGTAAATCATTTGATCCCCAAGTGCCAACATGACTGACCCTTGTGCATGTACAGAAGTGACATCATCCTGCACTGGCCAATGAAGACAGCCAAGGACTGGCACCCAGAAGAAAACAATGGTGCGCAAGGAGGAGGGCCATTGAAGAAAATGTAAGTTTTTTGCTCCACTTTAAGCATTTTAAAAGTTGAAACTCTATGGGCACATTCACGCATGTTACCAAGCGTCCTGCAATTCCCACAACACAGCACAAGTTCAGCCTAAAGCCCAAATGTCTTACACCCTTTTGTCTCTATAAAATCCAGTATATTATAATCCCACATTATAATTTGTGACTCATTTTTGCTAGGTAATGCATTTTACCGTGCCAGGTTTTATTTTTTCATGGCTCTTTAAATTTAGTAGAATACCTGGGTCCAGCAGGGAATTTGGAAGGGATTTTCCATTCATCACTTCCTGCTGCTGCAAACTGAGCACAACACATTGTTCAAGGTAATAAAGCAACAGAAGTAATGAATAACTTATGCTTGAAAATTTAAAAAAAAAAAATGGTTTAGGAAAAAAAAGTAAATGATATTAACAAATTCTATACAAGTTACCATTAGGTCGTTTGTAATGCCATTTACTCAGCCAAAGTGAAAAAAAATACAGTTGAGTTAGAGCTGCACGATTCTGGCTAAAATAAGAATTATTTTTTTGCTTAGAAGATAGATCACGATTCTCGTGGCGTAACATCTTTCACATTAAAACCCCAAAAATTGTGCCAACTTTAGGTTTTGTTTTTTTATTAATTGAAATGTATTTTTTCCCCAAAAAATTGCATTTGAAAGACCACTGGGCAAATACAGTGTGCCATAAAATATTGCACCAATTGCCATTTTATTCCCTAGGGTCTCTCCTAAAATATATATATATATATATATATATATATATATATATATATATATATATATATATATATATATATATATATATATATATATATATATATATAATGTTTGGGGGTTCCGGGTAATTTTCTAGCAAAAAAAGGGATTTTTAAATACAGCTTACCTGTAAAATCCTTTTCTTGGAGTACATCACGGGACACAGAGCGGCATATTCATTACTATATGGGTTATATGGAGTACCTTCAGGTGTGGACACTGGCAATCTCAAACAGGAAGTCCCTCCCTATATAACCCCCTCCCCTAGAGGGAGTCCCTCAGTTTTGTAGCAAGCAGTATGCCTCCCAAAATGTTCACCCAAAAGAGGGGTGGGAGCTCTGTGTCCCGTGATCTACTCCAAGAAAAGGATTTTACAGGTAAGCTGTATTTAAAAATCCCTTTTTCTTTCTCGTACATCACGGGACACAGAGCGGCATATTCATTACTATATGGGATGTCCGAAAGCAATGCTTTAATGAGGGGAGGGAGACATCTTCCAAAGAAGGATTCAATTTAGAGTTATACTCAAATAATAATAATAATTCCAACTTAGTCAAGAAAAAAAAACTTTTTTTTTTTTTTTCTTTTTTACAACCAAGGGTGCCCCTGATCCCGAGGATCTTAAACTGCAGCCTGTAGTACTGCCTGTCCAAAGGCAGAATCCGCATTCCTTCTCACGTCTAGTTGATAAAACTTTGTAAACGTGTGGACTGATGACCACGTCGCCGCCTTGCATATCGGAGCCATAGAGATCTGATGGTGTGCTGCCCAGGAGGCGCCCATGGCCCTGGTAGAATGGGCCTTTACCGACAAAGGAGGAGGCAACCTCTTCAAACCGTAGGCTTGAATGATTAATTGTCTAATCCATCTCGAGATGGTGGATTTTGCAGCTGCCTGCCCCTTCTTGGGGCCATCTGGTAGAACGAACAACACATCTGTTTTCCGGATCTTTTCTGTAGCTTTAAGATAGGCCTTCATGGCCCGGACAATATCCAAGGTATGCAGCAACCCCTCCTTTCTAGACGTGGGTTTTGGAAAGAAGGATGGAAGTACACAATCCTGGTTCAAGTGAAAATTGGATATAACCTTTGGTAGAAAGGAAGGATGGGGCCGGAGAACTGCCCTGTCCTTATGTAGAACGAGATATGGTTCCTTACACGATAAGGCTGCTAATTCTGACACTCTCCTGGCCGAAACTATGGCGACCAAGAAAACCAACTTTCTTGTCAGTAAAACTAAAGGAATCTCAGCCAACGGCTCAAAGGGTTGTTTCTGTAGAGTGGACAGGACAAGATTTAAGTCCCATGGACAAATTGGTGACTTGACAGGAGGATTAATACGCAAGACCCCTTGTATGAAGGTCTTTACCAGCGAGTGGGTGGCCAGCGGCCTCTGAAACCACACTGACAGAGCTGAAATCTGTCCCTTGATTGTGCTTAATGCCAGGCCTTTATCCACTCCTAGCTGGAGAAAACTTAACACCCTATCAATGGTATATTTGCGGGAATTCCATCTTTTGGATTCACACCAGCCTACGTAGTTCCTCCACACCCTGTAATAAATCACCCTGGAGGCCGGCTTTCTAGCCCTAATCAGGGTAGGAATTACCTGCCTAGACAGACCTCTACCCCTGAGAATCAGGGATTCAGCCTCCAGGCCGTCAAATTTAGACGTTGTAATGTAGGGTGGAGGATCGGGCCTTGTGAGAGTAGGTCTGGTCGTAGAGGAAGAGTCCAAGGGTCTCCCACTGCCATCTTCAGGACTAGTGAGTACCATGTCCTCCGGGGCCAAGCTGGAGCTACTAGAATGACCGGCTTGTGCTCCACTCTGATCCTGCGCAACAGGCGAGGAATTAACTGTAGCGGAGGGAATGCATATAGAAGTTTGAATTGATGCCAAGGGCAAACCAACGCATCGGTTCCGCAGGCCATAGGGTCCCTCGCTCGAGACACGAACCTGTCTAGTTTCTTGTTGAACCTGGATGCCATTATATCTACGTCTGGCATTCCCCACCTCTGGCAGATTGTCTGAAAGACCTGGGGATGAAGAGACCACTCCCCTGGCAACAGACTCTGGCGACTTAAGAAGTCTGCCTGCAGGTTGTCCACTCCGGGAATGAATATCGCCGAAATGCAGGGTACATGAACCTCTGCCCACTGAAAAATCAAGCTCACCTCCCTCTGAGCGGCCTGACTCCTGGTTCCCCCTTGGTGGTTTATGTATGCCACCGACTGGATTCTCACCGGGAACCCCTGTAATCTGGAGGTCCATGCCAGAAGGGCTAGGCGAGCAGCACTGGATCTCCAAGATATTGATGGGGAGCTGCCTCTCTGTTTTCACCCAAGTTCCCTGGCGAGAGAACCCCTCGAAGACCGCCCCCCAGCCTGCCAGGCTGGCGTCTGTGGTAACTACCTTCCAGACAACAGGGCTGAAGGATCTTCCCTTTAGAAGATTCTGAGGGTTCAACCACCAGGCCAGGCTTTGTCGGACCCTTGATGATAGCGTCAAAGGGGACTCTAAGGCATGTGCCCTCTTGCCCCAGGCTGCTAGAATGGCTGCCTGTAGGACGCGAGTGTGGATCTGAGCGTATGGTACTGCCTCGAACGTGGCCACTAGCTTGCCTAGTAATCGCATACACAGGCGAATAGTTGGTTTTTTCTTGCTTAGAACCAACTGAACCAACCCCTTGATAGCCTCGATCTTTACAAGGGGCAGGAACACCCTTTGCTGTTCTGTGTCTAACCTCATGCCGAGGTATTCCAACTGCTTTGTAGGCTGGAACGCTGACTTTTCCCGGTTTAGGACCCAGCCGAATCCTTCGAGGTACTGAACCGTGAGGTTTACTGCCTGTTGCAGACACGGCCGTGAGTGATCTATGATTAAAAGGTCGTCCAAGTACGCTAGGACTGTGACCCCTTGCATCCTTAAATTGGCCAGAACTGGGGCTAGGATCTTCGTGAATACCCGGGGGCCGTGGCCAGCCCGAAGGGGAGCGCCCTGAATTGGAAGTGTCGCTGCCCCACCGCGAAGCGTAAAAATCTTTGATGCGACTGAAAGATTGGTACATGAAGGTAAGCATCCTTTATGTCTATGGAAGCCATAAAATCGTCCCTCTGAAGCGCGGCGGCTGCTGACCGGATGGATTCCATCCGGAAGGAACGAACCCTTAGGTAACCGTTTAACCTCTTTAGGTCCAAGATTGGCCTGACATCGCCGTTGGGCTTTGGTATGACAAAGAGATTGGAATAGAAACCTAGCCCTTGCTCTTGGGCTGGCACCTCTATTATTACGTCCTGGCAAAGCAGGTGATCCAAAGCTGCCAGCATTGAGGCCTTCCTTGCTGGATCCTTTGGTAGCCTTGACTCTTGAAAATGAGGCGGAGGAAAGTTTAGAAACTCCAGTCTGTAGCCTGCGGTTACAGACGCCCGGACCCATTTGTCGGGGATCTTGGCTTCCCAAACTTCTGAGAAGAAACGAAGCCTTCCCCCCACCCGCGAGAGTGGGGGCGCCCCTTCATAAGGCAGACTTAGGGGCTGTCTTTGTCGGCTTGCGATACCATGGCCTCTTATCCCCAGGGGCCTGTCCCTGCGATCTACTGTTAACGTTGGATCGTGCAGGCGGCCGTCGATACTGCCTGGAATTTGAGGGCCCTGAGACAGGAAAGAGCTGCCTTTTAAATGTAGGACCCTGGAATGTCTTTTTGACCGGTAAAAGGGTACTTTTGCCACTTGAAATAGTCTGAATGTATTTATCCAGATCCTCCCCGAAGAGTCGTCCTCCATGGAAGGGAAACCCTGCCAGAAGCTTTTTGTATGGGGGCTCCGCCGCCCAGTTCTTCAACCATAAGAGCCTTCTCATGTGCACCAAAAATAGTGATAAACGAGAGGCCTGCTGGATGGAATCCTTTATAGCATCTACAGCAAAACACAGAGCTCTGGGAATGTCAGAAAACTCTTCTGCTTGTTGGGTAGGCATGTCCTTTAACATTTCTTTTGTCTGGTCCTTTAACGCCTGACAAACTCCAATTGCAGCCACAGCTGGCTGTACCACTGCTCCTGCCGTAGCAAAGGATGCTTTTAAAAGTGTCTCTAACCGTTTATCAACCGGATCTTTAAACATATGTATGTTTTCCACCGGGCAAGTTAGTGATTTATTCACACATGAGATGGCTGCATCCACCACTGGGAGCCTCCACCTCGGAGAATTTTTCCTCCATGGGGTAAATGACCGCAAATCTCTTCGGTGGCAGAAAAATCCTGTCCGGCCGTACCCAATCCCGAAAGATCAATTCCTCCAAGAGAGGATGGACCGGAAAAACCGCGTTGCTTAACGGAGCTTTCAAAGAGCCCAGAGAGGATACCGGAGGAACCTGAGGCTCTGGCAATGGTAAACTAAATGCCGAGCGGACCATGTCCGTCAAAGACTGCACCCACAGTCTCTCTGTCTGGGAGTCTGAAAATGGTTCCTCAGAGGTAGATCCCTCAATCCCTGAACCCTCTTGGTTCAGGTCTAGTTGATCCTCCTGCGATTCCAATTCCTCCGGAGAGAGAATCTCAGCATCTGAGGATACACCTCTTGGTGATGGGGATCTGACCCGTTTCTTGCCAGGAATAGCTCTAGCGATCAATGCTGCTATTCTCTCTTCTAGCCCCCCTAGGGATACAGCTAGCATCTCCTCTGTGATAAACACAGGGCTGGGCTGATCTGGGCCAGCCTCCGCACCAGACCCCCCTAATGGCTCATCCAAGGCGACCTTTATGGGAATAAGTTGCGGGGAAAGTATCGGCATATCAGAATCAGAGGGGGAACCCCTTTGTTTTTTGGTCTTTTTTGTACCCTTTGACCCTGAACCTTTGGAAGCCATAATACAAAATCGAGGGACTCCGCCAACAACAACAGACTGTAGTGGCCAGGAGTACAAAATTAGAGTTTAGGGGACAATAGATCACTAATGCCCAAAAACTGATGGGGCCCCGTATGTTTTTTTTTTTTTTTAAATATATATAAGTCTTTCTTTTTTTTTTTTTTTTTTCAAACATACAGTGACCCCAAACTTAGTTTGCCAGCCTCCTAACCTGCTGCAAAAAGGGGAATTTCTTGGCTTAACAAAAAGGCATTGGAACAAAGTCCAGCATGTACTACCCCTCTTCCGCCACCGGGAGTCACTGTTCTGCCGCTCTGCGTCCTCTCCCTTTGAGATCAGCCTCAGACTGAGCACTGACAATGCCTGCTGATCTATAACAGCACAAGGCGCGCCCCTGTATGACGCTGCAGGCACGCCCCCCCCCGCCCTCCTCTCCGAACGGCGCGAAAAACGTCTATAAGACGTGCGCGCGCGCGCGTATGCCGGAGCAGGAGGAACATGGAGGAGCCGCGCTGCTGGAGACCCAGGACTGCAGAAACAGGCGGCAGATTCAAACCCCCGGCCAGGTAGGACTCTCCAAAAGGCCCCATAGGGATCCTTACCAGTCCTAGGAAGAAAGCAGCAGGTAGCTAGCAACACCATTCTTAGACAGGGGAACCTAGTGATGGGGGAAAAGGGATCATCCTGTCTTTCTCAGACATAGTGAGCAAGGTTGCCAATGCAGAGCATACTTAGGCTACCCCCCTTTTAGGTTACCCCGGAGAGCCTGCTGTCGAACCAAGTCCCGCAGGCTCCCCTCTTACCTGCTCCATGCTGCAGGATGTTTGTCCAGCAAAACGATCCAATCTTCTCCCATCTCCGTGGGTAGCGTAGTAGACCTTCAGGCCCTGGGGTCCTATGAAGGTACCCACTGTCCTGGACCTATATAGCACCCTGGCAAACAGGAACTTATGGTCTTTATGAACTCCAAGTCCTGGGCCCAGCCCTCCAAAGAGGAGCATTATAGGCAAAACCCCACGGTTTGGGGCCCGGGTACTGTCCACTTTGGCACTGAGGCTCCTTGGACAGATCCGGTTAGCCCGCCCTTAATCCCAAGGATGTGGAGCAAAGCTATTCCGTGACCAACACCTAAGACACTGGCGAAAAAACTGAGGGACTCCCTCTAGGGGAGGGGGTTATATAGGGAGGGACTTCCTGTTTGAGATTGCCAGTGTCCACACCTGAAGGTACTCCATATAACCCATATAGTAATGAATATGCCGCTCTGTGTCCCGTGATGTACGAGAAAGAAAATATGGATTTTAATAAGAGTCAGAAAAAGATTTGGACTTTAAGTAGTTAAACTTGCTGCATTTACACACAGACTTTGCTCTAAGAAGGAAGTTAATTACAATGTCGCATGTTATTACCAACTTGGCAGACTGCCCAGATTTTTCCTTTACACAAACTATATCCCTTTGATCCAAGAAGGAAGTTAGTCACAATGTTTTCTGTTAAGAACTTGGCAGACTGCCCATTCTTTTGACAGCTGAAAGTCTCTCTTATATGAAAGAATCGGCAAACTCTGGATTGGAGATCGTCAGGGGGATTGAATCGAGATCACAAATTTTTAACGATTAATTATGCAGCTCCAAGTTGGGTTAAAAAAATTATTATATTTTGGAAAATACAAATTGGTGTAAATAAAGTAGACTCGATTTTAGCCTCATACAAGTCCCTGTAAACCAGCACCCAGTCTGGGAGAAGTAGAGGCAGTACTGGAGGCTAAAAAAACTGCCCTACATTTACATGTGCTGCCAAGGAACATGCCGACAGGAGGAGAGCGCAGAGATAACCTTACCAGTATGTGCCATTTCTTCACTATCTAACCACAGGCTGGGACAGGGAGTTTACATAGCTGGGCTTCTTAAGGTCCAGCTTCAGCCATGATTATTAAAAAACGTTTGTATTGAAAGGAATGTCTTGGAAAATGGTCCTGACATCAAACAGGGTCCAGTTAACATTGTACAATCTGCACTGACAGGCTTTGTAGATCATACAAGTCCTCTCCATAGCCTTTTTCAGACCGACTACAAGGCTTGAGAGATTAAACCGCTATAGTTCTCTAGCGCACACACAGCCTCCAACACTCCTAAAAAAAGATATGCTTTGGTTTCTACATCTCCATGTTTAACTTTACATGCATGGTATGGCGATAGGGTCTCTTAAAATACATTTTATATAAAGAGCCAATACCATCGGTACAGTAGGTAAATAGTCACCAAAGTGCAACAAAAAAATGAGAAGTTACATTTATGTAATGAAGTTCACCTGTGTGATGTATAATAATGGATTCTTGGAAGGGGATTTTTTACACACAATATTTTTCACACGAGGTATTGGCTTCCCTCTACCATTTCGGGGGAACCCTGGCCTGTTGACAAAATACAACTGCCCACTGCTTGATTACCGTCTGAAGTTGCCCACTCCAGCTTTCTCCATGACCTAACTGTTCCTGCCAGTTGCTGGTCCAATCTGCATCTGGTCATCCATGGTGACTGCCCTCTGTTGGTACCTCACAGCCTGTCTTCATGAGCATGCCACAGAGGGACGGTCTCCAGAGGTATGGATCTTCAAATTGATCATTCGGCACCCATGACACTCCTTGCTCTCTCTTCCCTGTCCAGCATTTCAAGGACATGTGCAGCAGAGGTGTAAGGTAAGCCCCCTCATTACTGAAGTCTCTAAGCAGGTACAAAAAGACACATATCTATTCTCTGGATTTGTCAGAACAGATGGATCTCTACATCGATCTGACCTCTACAATGTGCAATATTTGCACACATTTATTAGCTTATCCAATAAAGACCCAACATTTTAATTTTAATGTACACGTGTGTTTTCTTGCATGAATTTACTTCTGCTTTGAATACTTGTAGAATTGTAAACAAAATGTTTCAAGCAAAGGGTGAAGCGTATATTGTAAGAACACAAATATCAGTTAGGGCTCTTGCACACTGCAGTTTGAAAAAGCTCAGAGCATTTTTTTTTTACGGATCTAAAATGCAGCCCATTGTTTACAATGTGCATATACACACAGGCAAGTGAACAAGCGCTGTGTATTCTTGGGAACACTCTGCGTTCCCGGTCAGTATTTTTCAAATACGCTCAGGAGCATAATGTGAATGAATTTTCTATAGTAAGGTATTGTGTGTGCGAATACGTGCATGGATTCAGGCAGAACACCTGAAATTATGTCCAAAAAAAAAAAAAGCAGAATCTCCATCAGCAACTTGTGCAAGAGGCCAAAAAATAAGAAAAAAAAAGTCAAGGCGAGAAATTTTAATTTCCTGAAAACACATATATGACCTTGCATAAAAAATAAAAAAAAACACACGCGCCAACTTTGTGTGTCTACAATAAACACAGAATTTATTACTACTGCCATATGATGTCACAAGGGCATCAAAAGCCAAGGTAAGATAACCGATTTATCACATTCCAGGCAAAGCATCGAGCTCACTTAAACGCCTGACCTCTGCTCTTCATATTCTTTGCATTTACTTCAAGTTCAATCACCTGAAGTGAAGAAAAATTCAGGGTTCTGCTTGGCATGAAGCACAGGTGACCCTCCAGCACTGCCAAGAGTGCAGGGAAAGAGACTCTTTGGCCCGGTGTGGTGTAAGCTCTCACTACAATGATCTTGTGCAATCACAGATATCCCACCAAAATAAAGTATTGCCCAAAACTGGTTCATCTACTAAAATCTGAAATATCACCAAATCTGTGCACACTGCATTATAGGCGCCAAACACCATGGATTGCAAGTGAAAACTGCAGGCACTTGGGTGAGAAAAAAAAGGGGGGGGAGCACTCTTTCCATTCTAGATCCCAGTCACTAGTTATTTTCATGCAGTCAATTATTCTATAATGTATAAAAGACCAAAATGATCACCAATACAGTGAAGAGGGTAAAAAATAAAAAATTGACTGTATGTACCAGGTAAAGGAGATATCAGGTCAGGATACAAGATCTGTGCGGTCTCTATTGCATTCCATGTATTTGGTGTATCCAATTCAAAAGGTTAATGCACCGATCTTTTGCAAAAATGCATGTGTGTTTTTGCCACTGCTGCAGTACAGTTTTTAAAGGACTAAAACAGCATCAAACAAGCATTGTGGTGCGTTTGTCGTTTTCAATAGGAAGGTGCAGGTTTTTTTTTTCTTAACTCCCCAAGCATGCTCCAAAAATGCTGCAAGCAGGCTTGTTTTCACTGCAACAGAAACGCACTGCCCCAGTGTGAACCCGCCTCACCGATATGAAAAGGGAAGCATTTTTCTTGAGCTTTTCAGGCTTTTTTTTTGTAAACGCAAAAGCTTGAAAAACAAAAGCCTGAATAAAGCAAGCATTTACATTCATAGATCATTTATTTAAATACTGAATGCATAGATCCAGAGACAGTGCCAGGCACAGAGGAAGAGTCATAATCACAAGTACCAACAGAGTCAGGACTTATCTAGCTGCCTGGCATGTAGCAAATGATCTGGAAGTTTTGTCTGTACTTGTACCCATGTGCCTGGAGTCCTGGAAGAGCAACTTGCAAAAGCTTGACAAACAATTGCTTCAGATTTACTACTGATCGATCGTTCTTCACATAAAAGAAAATAAAAGACCTTTCCTGACAGAATCATGCAGGCTGCCATTGTTGAGTTCTTATTCTACATACAGTAGTTGCCTGGCTTTTAACCCTCTAGATTAAATAAAGCAGAGTTGAGCAGCTACACATACTTAACATTATGACATCTACCTGTGCTGGAGTCCAGTAATGTCCGCACCGCCGCCGATGCTTACTTCGGCTGGTCGCGTGCTGCCATTGCGGGCAAGTGAACCCGGCAGTATAGCCTTTCAGCTTCATGGATGGGTCCCTGCTGCTTTTACTGGCCCGGCAGAAGGGGAGGGGGGCGGCCGAGCTGCTGACATAATTTACCACGGAAGTGGGGACAGGGTTCGGTCCGAAAGTGGAACTTCCACTTTTGGATGGAACTCTGCTTTAGGTAGATAAGAACCCCTGCCTTTACTTGGACTTGTTGGAACCTCATTTTTTTCCCCCAAGCCTGGTGAACACCGCTACGACTTTGAAGCCAACATCCCAGCACGTCTTTGGCATGACTTGTGTACAACTTATTTAATAGACTTCAATGCAAGTAAAGCAGAAGTCGCACTAGTAGAATGAATGAATGAATGAAAAACTTGTATAGCGCAGCACATGCGAACTGAATCGCCTCTGGGCGCTTGTTGTTCCTGTCTCCTTTGGTATCAAAAGAGATGAGTCTTGATCTTTCTCCTGAATGCCAAGTAGTTCTCCTCCAACCGAATACTGGTTGGCAAAGCGTTCCATAGTCTGGGACCTTGGACCGCAAATCTTCTATCTCCTTTGGATTTGTATCCGGCTTTCGGTATCTGCAGGAGATTTTGATCAGTGGATCGCAGCACGCGATTGGGGTTATGGGCTTTTATTTTTTCGCATTGATAATGGGGGGCATTCCCATGGATACATCTATGCGTTAGACAGAGTGCTTTAAAAGTAATTCTGTCTTTTACTGGTAACCAGTGAAGGGCTCTCAGTGATGGTGAGATTGATTCCCAGGGTTTTTTCCCAGTCACAAGTCTGGCGGCCGTATTTTGAACGACTTGTAGACGAGCGATTTGGTACTTTGGGAGTCCGAGGTAAAGGGCATTTGCATAGTCCAATCTGGAGTTAACAATTGCTCCCACCACGACCGCTATGTCTTCTTTGGGGATAAAAAGGGGTAAGCCTGCGTAGTAGGCGCAGCAGATGGTGAGATCCGCTGACTACTGACCCTATTTGTGCGTCCATAGTCATGTAGGAGTCAAAAGTGACCCCGAGGCTTTTGACTTTGGCGCTAGGGGTGATGATTTTGCCCAGAATGGGCGGGGGTGTCCAAGTTGTTGCAGGTAGATTCTTACGTTTGGCGTGAAACAGAAGGAGTTCTGTTTTCGCTCCGTGGAGTTTGAGATAACTCTTTGTCATCCAGTCCTCTATCAAAGAGAGACATGTCTCTAGATTGAGGTGGTGATCCTTTTTATTGCAAATGCGGAAATACAGTTGCGTGTCATCTGCATATGAATGATAGAGCAGTTTTTGACTGCTGATGATCTCAAAAAGAGGACGAAGATAAATGTTGAATAACACCGGCGACAGTGGGGATCCCTGAGGGACTCCGTATGATACCGTGCGTTTTTCCGAAAAGAAAGGTCCTAACTTCACTATTTGCGATCTGTTTTCCAAAAAGGAGGAGAACCAAGATAAATCGCCTTCTGCGACTCTGGCTACTTCAGCTAGCCGTGTCAATAAAAGCTTATGGTCTACTGTGTCGAAAGCTGCGCTCAGGTCTAACAGAACCAGAAGACAAGATTCTCCTTCGTCTGCGGCCTCGAGAGCGTCGTCCCATATCTTGAGCAATGCTGTTTCTGTCCCGTGTCCAGGGCGGAAACCTGATTGAAATGGGTCGAGTAGGTTGTGGGTGTCTAGATGCTGTTGCAGCTGTTGCACCACTGCTTTCTCCATAATCTTGGAAAAAGTGTTTAAGCTTGTTATAGGGCGGCGGTGGAGTGGATCCTTGGGGTCCAGGGTAGATTTCTTCAAGATGGGTCTAATTATACCCTCCTTCAACTGGGAGGGCACTATGCCCTCCATGAAAGATTGGTTAATGAGCTGTGTGATAGGAGGTGCCAGGATGTCGGCGCACTCCTTCAACAGTTTGGTGGGGATGATATCATTTGGCGCAGTGCTGTTACGCAGAGTACCGATGATATGTTTTGTGGCTTGGATAGTGATAGGTTCCAGCGTAAACTTACCTGGTTGGGGTGAATTACTACAGGTGTTGTGTAAATGATTACAGGGGGGCTACGGGGGGAATTGTTCTGCTGAATGCTTTGCCGGATTCCCTCGATTTTATTAATGAAGTAATCCGATAATTCATCGCAAAATTCTTGTGAGTCCGAATTGGGGGCTTCAAGACATCCTGGATTCATGGTCGCAGTGACCAGCTTGAAGAGTTCACGGGGGCGATTCAGGGCGCTGTTGATGGCCTCAGAAAAATAATTTTTCTTGGCCTTGAAGGTTTCTTTGTGATATTTCTTAGTTATTGCCTTATAGATAGAGAGGTTCTCATCTAATGGGCTTCTCTTCCAGGCGGCTTCCGCCCTTCTACGCTCTTGCTTCAGTAACGCCAGTTGGTTGTTGAACCAGCTGGAGTTTTTTTTCCGGATCTGGGTCTTTCGTTTCGGCGCTATTAAGTCGGATGACTGTAATAGGGCTGTGTTAATGGAATCCATTGTTTCCTCAGCCGATTGATGCGGCTGAGTTGTTTTTATTTTTTTCCTTAACGCCGCTTTGAAGAATTCTGAGTGGAGCTTCTTCTGACATCTAGTCCAGTGTGTAGTCACTGGATTTGATGTTTTTGTTAAGGGGGGGAAGTTGGAAAGAATGAATTTGATGGCATGGTGATCTGACCATGGCAACGGTTCATTTTCCAAGATTTTTATTTCCAGATTTTGTCTGAAAATTAGATCAAGTGTATGACCTGAAGCATGTGTGGGCCCACATACTAGTTGTTGTAGCCCTAGACCTTCCAGGTGGTCAATGCAGGCATCGGCCACGGGGTCTTGTGAGGAGTTGGCCCAGAGGTTGAAATCCCCGAGCAGCAAAAGGTGTTTGCTGTTAAGGGTATAGGTGGAGATAAAGTCCGTCAATAATGGAAGAAGCTGCGATTTTGGGCCGGGTGGCCTATAGCAGAGTAGAATCCTGACGGTCTCCTGGGAGTTTGCTTGCAGTTGTAGAGTAAGGGTTTCCATGAATGGAAGAGGGTTTTGAAAGACTGGTTTTGTGATCGCCAAATGAATCTTATGGATCACCGCCAGTCCTCCTCCTCTTTGCCCTATTCTGTTTTCCGTAATAATACGATAATTTTCTGGCACCAGTTCTCCTAGAATGGTGTTGCAGTCAGCTGTGAGCCAGCTCTCTGTTATAAAGAGGCAGTCTAAGTCGTATTGCAGGATGAAGTCATGGATTTCCAGTCGGTGTTTTAGTGCCGATCTAGTGTTAATCAAAGCACATGATATGTGCTTCGGTTGTGGCAAGCGGCTGCGACTCTTGATAGCCGATCGTCGATCGGTTCTAAAGAGTCGCTCAGCTTGCAGGGCTTTTTTGGTGATGGCTGGTAATATTGCGGCAAATCGCCTCAAACCCCAGATGGTCTCTGCTGAGTATTGCAGATTCATCATGGCCGCCAAGCACCGGGGGGGGGGGGGGGGGGGGGGAATGGAAGGATAGTCAAGGATTAGCCGAATCCTCTATCCTGACTTGGTCCAGAGGAAGGCAAAAAAACCCTGATCATGCTACGCCAATATGCAGTGGCAGGGGAAAAAATTCCTTCCTGACCCCTCAAGAGGCGATCGGACAAACCCTGGATCAAGTATTATGGTGTTCACCAAGGGGGGGCTTGGGGCTGGGTGTAGTAGAGATGGCCACTGAAACCAGCAGCAAGATCCAGGCTGGTGAACTCCCAGAATTGGGTGGATCGGTGCTGCTGTAGGGCCAGGAGGGATCAAGTGAGGGTAGGAGCTACTTTCTAGGGCCTAGGGGGGGTATCTGGGCTGTTTTTAGGAGATTGGGAGAGCTTGGGATGGCGAGGAGCGGCGCGCCGCTAGGCCGCGGTTGAAGCCGCGGCCTTTCCTAATCGCGGCTGCCGAGATTGCTTCCAGGCCGGCGCGGAGGGGTGAAAAACACCCGAAAACACCCGAAAACCACCCGAGAAGGTGCAACTAGCAGGGGGGGGAAGGTATAGTGTTTGGGATGCGGCGGGGGGTGTCGGTCGTCCGATTCCCCGGGCTGGAGACCGCGGCTTATCCTGAAAAGGACGGCCGCACTCAAACCCAGGGGGGGACAGACCAGGCAAGGAAGCCTTGAGAGAGAGCTGCCGGGGAGCTCCTTACCTTGGGGAAGTAGCAGGGGGGAGGAGTGGGGCCCAAGGCGGAGAAGAGAGCAGCTGTCCTGTCCTGGTTCTGGATCACTGGAGGAGAGAAAAAAAAAACACCTGCCTGCCTAGCTGTCTGCTGCGAGGAGGATAGAGTCACTGGAGGTCAGGTGAGAGGAGCTCCTAGGCACACGTCCGCCTGTTAGACCAATGTGCCTACTGACTGTGCATTTGCCACAGTAGTAGTGCAGAAACCTTTTTCTAAGTCGGAGTGACTCAAGGTTCCACTGCACTTATGGGGGTGTGACTTGTGCTCTCAAAGTCAAAGCGCAAGTCGCACCAGTGTGAACCGGGCCTCACTCAACAATCGACTATATTTATATCTTATACTACTTGCATTAGTAAAGCGACCGCAAAATATATCATGTTTATTTGTTTAACTTTTACACTTCTTCTGTAACTTCCTGGTTTCCAGCAGCGTTGCCAACTTCCCGCAGCATTTTTAACAAAACAGAAAAATTACTGACAGTTTTTTTTTTACCGACGTGAAAAATGCCACTGTTTACGATTTTCCATTCCACCAACCCAAGACGGCTTATCAGACACTCCGACTTTCAGCAGACACGACCTATTCCATTCCCCAGAATAACCGAGACACAAGCTCTAGTTCTGGTTCCAAAATGAATGAATACTTTAATGGTACACTCAACTGGTTATATACAGTTTAGAAACCAAGTGAACAATGAATCAACTCCACCCACCACACTACACAAGGAATTCCATACACATTCTCTTAGACAATGACATTTAGGCGAGTTAATTATTAGTCATTCCCCAGAAGTCCCGTCTCCAACAATAAGCTATTCTCACCGGATACACAATACACAGACGTCTGACCTTTAGAGGGTGCTAACTCACAACACATATCTATCATCAATAGTATTTTCACACAATACAGTGTCATTAGCATCACACAATAGAATGTAATCACCGCAAGCCCCATCACTACAGTCAGATAAGGTAGCTGGAGGTGATGTAACATCAATTAACACCTTAAAAGTCTATTGACCTGTTCATAAGGAACTAGGGGTGCAACGCATCAAAAAACTCACGAATCGGATCGATCCTCGAATCAGGAGTCACGGATCGGATCCTACCTGCAGGTGGAGAGCTCACAGATGCTGTCTCCACATGTCTGCAGTCCTGGGGCCTGTAGTGAGCGCACTGAGGCGGGGAGGCGTGTCATGCTGCGCACTGGGCTCTGGCAAGCACACGGGGGTGGAGCAAGATGGTCGCCGCTCGGGAGCTAGGCCGAAGCTGGGGACTTTTACGGCCGAGGCTCCGGAGCGCTCCACGGATCGCATGGTGTGCCGATCCGAACGGGGTGACCCGTTCGGATCACGGATCGTTGACGATCTGTTGCACCCCTATAAGGAACAGCAACATATTTCAAGATATCCTGCAAAACATGAATTATTAATGTCCCATCTCATGTAATTCATGATATCATTTCTCAGTCATCCTATGCCCCTAGACCCAAGAGTCATTGGTGAAGCTGGCACAGGAGTACACCGCATCCTTCAAAAGTCTCAGAGTATCACGGGTCATTCTGTTACAATTAAAAATGAAGACAACCATTATTTAACCGCTTCCTGACCGCCGCATGGCGACAGAATTGCACAGGTGCGCAAAAGGGGGTACCCGTATGTCCTTTGTAATCCCAGGGTTAGCAGGCATGCCCGCCTTGGGGGCGTGCCTGCGGACTCTATGTTCGCTAGTGGCCCGCAATCGTTAAGGGGGGGGGCAGAACAGGGAGATATAAACAAGGCATTTCCCTGTTCTGCCTAGTGACATGCCAGGGATCTACTGCTTCCTGTCATCGGGAGCAGTGATCCATTATGTCCTAGGCAGTCCATTCCCCCTAGTTACAACACACTGAGGGAACACATTTAACCCCTTGATCTCCTAGTGTTTAACCCCTTCCCTGACAGACATTTACACAGTAATCAGTGGCTATTTTTAGCACTGATCGCTGTACAACTGGCAGTGGTCCTAAAAATAGTGTCAAAAGTGTCCGATCTGTCTGCCGCAATGATCTCTGCTATTACTAATAAAAAAAATAAAGTATATATTATTTTTTTAAATAATTAATAATATTATTAGCTATAAATCTATCCCCCATTTTGTAGATGCTATAACTTTTGCGCAAACCAAATCAATATACACTATGTGAGTTTGTTTTTACCAAAAATATGTAGAACACATAAAATCGGGCAAAACCGAGAAAAAAAATTTTTTTGGGTATATTATAGCAAAAAATTGTGTTTTTTTATTTTTAAAAATTCAAACCGCAGAAGTGATCAAATACCACCAAAATAAAGCTCTATTTGTGGGGGGGAAAGGGACATCAATTTTGTTTGGGTACAACATCGCACGACCGCGCAATTGTTAGTTAAAGCTACAGTGCCGAATCACAAAAAAAAAAAAAAAAAAAAAAAAAAGCTTTGGTCATTAAGGGGGTAAAATCTTCCAGGGCTGAAGTGCTTAAACAGTATAAACACAAAATGGAAACACTGAATATCCATACCAAGTAATTTCCCTAGTTCACATTTAAAAAGTCAGCACCGCATGACAAATTATCAGCCCCTGATATTTACAGACAGTTGGTAAAAACAAAAAAAACAAAAAAACACTGTCAAACTGTCCATAGATCTACTGACTTTAGTTGGCAACCCTAGTTTCCAGGCGTAGGCAAAATGTTGTCATCCTAAGAGTCTTCAGGAGTGGGAGGAGTTTCTCAGTTAAGTACACCCCCGCCTGCATGCCAGAGCCAAGGGCAGATTAAAAGGGACACTAAAAACTCAAACATGTCATACTTTCCTCTACTGTGCAGTTCGTTTTGCACAGAGTGGCCCGGAAAGCTGTCTTCTGGGGTCCCTCGGCAGCTGTCTGGGCTCCTCCTCGCAAAAGCTTTCCATCTTCATGCGAGGGTGCTTGCACGGTGGAAAGCTTTTGCGAGCGCGCTCCTGTGATACAGCGGCGGCCATAGCCGCCAACTATCACTCGGCTCCGCCCCCGGCGCGCCGCGTCATCCGCTGTGATTGACAGCAGCGCCAGTCAATGGCTGCGCTGCTATCAATCCGCCCAGTCTAGGCAATCAACGGCCAGGCTGGGAACTGAAGAGGATGACGCGAACGCGCCTAGGAGTTTCGAACGGTAAGGTAAGTAAAAACGGGGACTCGGGGTGGGCGATTTTTTTTACCTTAATGCATAGCATGCATTAAGGTAAAAAAACGTTTACCTTTACAACCCCTTTAAGTCCAGGAAGTAAGTGGTACTTAATTCATCTGCCCTTACTCAAGATGGCCACAACCAGAAATTAAGGGGTGTTTTTTAAAGTGATTTCTCAGCAAAATAAACCCAGAGACATTGATGGATGGGCAAGTTTGCTTTGAATATTAAAAATGAATTAAATAGCGTTTTTTGGTACTCAGATAAGTGCAGTTCCTTTTTACTTTATATGTGTACATGGGGGCCAAGCACTGCAGCCAGAAAAGACCCTGAAAATACAATTTTTAAAAAGGGAGGTTGGCAATGGGAAAAAAAAATAACACAAAAAATAAATAAAAAACTTGTTGAGCCAGGTGGTGCCAACAGGGGCACTCATTGCATGCATTTTTCTGCAGATTCAGCGGGAATTCGTCAGATTTCTATGGCAGCCTTTATAACCACAAGCTTTTCATTAACCTTCAGTGACTTCCACACCTTAAAGGCGGCTCATGAGAGACATTCAGTTTCTGGCTGACTTTAATAGGGAGGCCGAGAAACACTTGTTGTTAATGTCTTTTTTACAGCAATTTCAGATGCAAAGTCACAAAATTATTTTGACCTATAAAGCATGCTTAAAGAAAGACAGAATAGCTCCCTAATTTTATGCAAATAAGTAGGTCACTTCAGACCTGAATCACAGACAGATATTTTTATATCAAACCTAATTACTTTGCCTTTAAAAATAGACTAATAGTAGCAGCCAGCATCATTTTCATAGCTCAGAGACTGGTATGTAACTCTGTAGGACGTATCATCTTGGCAATGTAATGTCTCATTATCACTTCACTGCAAGGGCAACAAAACCTTTACAAACAGACAGCAATGCTTAAAAATAATAATCAAGCATTTCTCCCACGTTCCACTGCTCAGCAGACTGTGGATTGCCTGGGATAAACAAAGTTCAGTTGTTTATCATTGTAATTCTACCACCAAATCAAAGTGATAAAGTGTGGGGTGGTGGACCACTGAGTGGTGATGGGAGTTTTAATGAATAATTCAAGCATCAGCATGTTATATGTAGTTACATTGGTCCAGCTTGGACCAACATAACTATGTAAATGACATACCTGGCCGATGCTGCTGGAATCAATGAAGTAAACACAGTGCTTCAATGATCTCCACTTGATTCCAGGCCCTGTGGCTCTTTTGCATTGTACAGTGCCTTGCGAAAGTATTCGGCCCCCTTGAACTTTGCGACCTTTTGCCACATTTCAGGCTTCAAACATAAAGATATAAAACTGTAATTTTTTGTGAAGAATCAACAAGTGGGACACAAATTATGAAGTGGAACGAAATTTATTGGATATTTCAAACTTTTTTAACAAATAAAAAACTGAAAAATTGGGTGTGCAAAATTATTCAGCCCCCTTAAGTTAATACTTTGTAGCGCCAACTTTTGCTGCGATTACAGCTGTAAGTCGCTTGGGGTATGTCTCTATCAGTTTTGCACATCGAGAGACTGAAAATTTTGCCCATTCCTCCTTGCAAAACAGCTCGAGCTCAGTGAGTTTGTGGCAAACTTTAAACGACACTTTTTATGGATATCTTTAAGAAATGGCTTTCTTAGCCTCATTCGCCCTCACCTTCCCCCCCCCCCCCCTTCCTATGATGTATCCCATCCCTCACCAGCCTTCCGATCTCCTCCCCCATAGCCCCCCCCCTTTTTTTTTCTTCTTTCCTTTTTTCTCGCTTTCTTTCTCCTCTTTTCTATTCTTTCATCCTCTCTGTGACTAAACTCTTCTAGGATACGCTCGCCCAAACAAATCACCTTACCCAGGAAGCTATTTGATGTGTAACCTTACTCAGACATATTGTATAGAGGTCGACCGATATGGGTTTTTCTCTGGCCGATGCCGATATTTAGAAATTGCGGCGGCCGATAGCCGATTTATGATGCCGATTTTTTTTTTTGGGCCCGATATGTTAGGCCGATTCCCCTCCCCCTTTCATCTCATAAAATCTAACAGTTAGACCCCTTTCACACTAGGGTTTTTTTCATGCGCTTTTGGGCTAAAAAAATAGCACCTGTAAAGTGCCTGCAAAACTGCTCCCCTGCAGTCTCAGTCTGAAAGCCCGAGTGCTTTCACATTGAGGTGGTGCGCTGGCAGGACGTAAAAAAAAAAAGTCCTGCGAGCAGCATCTTTGGAGCGGTGTATACCGCTCCTCCACCACTCCTGCCCATTGAAATGAACGCCTGCAAAGCGCTTCTGCAGTGGCACTACATGGGAGCATTTAACCCCTTAATCGGCCGCTAGCTGGGATATAAGCACCCCGCTAGCAGCCAAATAGTGCCGCTAGAATGATGGTCCAGTGTGAAAGCAGCGGAGTTCTGCTGGAATTTTTTTTTAAAAAGTCAGCAGCTACAAATACTGCAGCTGTTGACTTTTAATATATGGACACTTACCTGTCCTGGATGCCCGCAATGCTGGCACCCAAAGCCGATCTCTCCCTCAGGTGCTGCCGCCACCATCTTCGGTAAGGGAATCAGGAAGTGAAGCCTTGCGGCTTCACTTCCTGGTTCCCTACTGTGCATGCACGAGTCGCGCTGCGCGATCCCACTGGTCCCTGCTGTCTTCTGGGACCTATGTGTCTCCCAGAAGAATATATACATACACACACACACACACACACACACACACACACACACACATACACACTCAGGTTTTACTTGCGTTTACTTGCGTTTGAAAGACCGCTGCGCAAATAACGTGTAACATTAAATATTGCAGCAATCGCTATTTTATTTCTTAGGGTCTCTGCTAAAAGAAAATATATAATGTTTGGGGGTTCCAAGTGATTTTCCAGCAGAAAATACAGGATTTTTACTTGTAAGCACCAAGTGTCAAAAAAGATTTAGCCTTTAAAATGGTTAAACAGAGAGAACTCTCCTACACGGAGTTCAGTTAATTGATAAGTAGCAACATTGTATATCTTTTCTCAAAACTTGGCAGGCTGCCCAGAGTCTCCTCCATGGGAAACTTCAGGCAACTTGCATTGACTTCTATTATAGAAGCTTTTTGCATGTCGCGCTGCTGAATTTTTTAATTGGCTTTTTTACAGCACCTATCGGTCGATGCCGATTAATTAAAAAACGCCAAATATCGGCCGATATATCGGTCGACCTCTAATATTGTATCTATGTTTTGCCGAAATGTGCCTGTACGAAAAAGAAAAAAACATTTGGGTTTTTTTTTTTTTGTATTTGTATTACTTTTTGTATTTGGGCTCATGGAGCCGCTCCGTTCTTTGTTAAGTACAAATATTTACAATAAAATCTTTATGGTTTAAAAAAAAATGGCTTTCTCCTTGCCACTCTGCCATAAAGGCCCGATTTGTGCAGTATACGACTGATTGTTGTCCTATGGACAGTCTCCCACCTCAGCTGTTGATCTCTGCAGTTCATCAAGAGTGATCATGGACCTCTTGGCTGCATCTCTGATCAGTCTTCTCCTTGTATGAGCTGAAAGTTTAGAGGGATGGCCAGGTCTTTGTAGATTTGCAGTGGTCTGATACTCCTTCCATTTCAATATTATCGCTTGCACAGTGCTCCTTGGGATGTAGCTTGGGAAATCTTTTTGTATCCAAATCCGGCTTTAAACTTCTCCACAACAGTATTTCAGACCTGCCTGGTGTGGTCCTTGTTCTTCATGATGCTCTCTGAGCTTTAAACTAATTTATCATTAGTCATTTAGGTCAACATTGGATCATTCAGAGATCCTCACTGAACTTCTGGAGAGAGTTTGCTGCACTGAAAGTAAAGGGGCTAAATAATTTTGCACGCCCAATTTTTCAGTTTTTTTATTTATTTGTTAAAAAAGTTTGAAATATCCAATAAATTTCGTTCCACTTCATGATTGTGTCCCACTTGTTAAAACAAGAAAGAAAATTTGCGCTAACCTAAATAAGAAATGAAAACAAACAAATGTACCGAAGGCAGCAATCACGTGACTTAAAGCGGATGGTTCACAAATAAAAAAATATTAAAAGCCAGCAGCAACAAATACTGCAGCTGCTGACTTTTAATATTAGGACACTTACCTGTCCTGGAGTCCAGCGCCGTCCGCAGCAGAGGATGAGCGATCGCTCGTCACCCTGCTGCTCCCCCCTCCATCCACGGTGAGGGAACCAGGAAGTGAAGCGCTGCGGCTTCACTGCCCGGTTCCCTACGGCGCACGCGCGAGCTGCGCTGCGCCCGCGAATTGGCTCCAGCTGTGTGCTGGGAGCTGAGTGTTCCCAGCACACAACGGGCGGGAGACGGGATGTGATGCAATGCCCGTCTTTTGCCCGTGAATGCTGGGCCGGAAGTGGGTGCAGATACATGTCTATCTGCACCCCCCTCCCCCCTGAAAGGTGTCAATTGTGACACCGGAGGGGGGGAGTGTTCGGATCAGCGGATCTTCACTTTAGGGTGGAGATCCGCTTTAACACAAATAAGTATAAAAAAGAAAAAGGTTTGCGCCAACATAAAGTCCAATATGTAAATAAAGTCCAATATATGAAAATTCTGTGTATCACAGGTAGCACCCCAGTGCACTTCAGACAGTCGTGAACCACCACCACATGGACAGGAGCTTACCACATATAAGCTATAAGAAAGCCTATAGAATCCACAGCAGCATATCGCAGAAATCAATCACGCGGCCTTTTAGGTAACAGCTGATTCTCAGAAGCATAAATGACCAAGGGAAGTAGCAATAAGAAAAAATGCCGGCCGGCATGTAGCAGGAGCCCTTCCTCCTTACGCGAACGCGGCGACGTCACTGCACGCCTACGTCCCAGACGCGTTTCGTTATAGGTTAACGTTGTCAATGGGGATGGGCTCTGCAGTGAGTCACCGCTATATAAATACAAGCCTCGCCCTGGTCACCGGAACCGGAAAAGCCTAAGACACCATCTTAAGTATGGGAGTCGAATATAAGAACGATGGTCCGAAATGGGATCCCACTTGTTGATTCTTCACAAAAAAAATTAGTTTTACATCTTTGAAGCCTGAAATGTGGCAAAAGGTCGCAAAGTTCAAGGGGGCCAAAAACTTTTGCAAGGCACTGTAAACACAGAAGTCAGTCACTCAGCACAAGCACCATTCAGAGAACGCTTTGCATTTTCTGAATGAATGCAAAGCGTTCCGATTGGATGAGACAGAGGCAGGGTGGTGATGTCACGCTCTCCACCTAGTCCAAGCAGAAAACACTTTACATTTGTTGCATATAGAACACATCAGGCTGGACACTCGGCATGGGATCCTGAAGCAGGTGGAAATCCCGTAAGTATCAATGTCTGTTACAGTGCTTTCCAGCACCTAGAGCAGTAGTTGTCAACTTGTGAGCCAAAGGGGGCCTCAAGTGCGGCAATTTGACATCACCATAAATGTTCAATATATGTCATGCTTGGGAGTCCCTTCAGAAACTGCAGACCTAATAGAGCAGGGGTGTCGAACTTAATTTCATTGCGGGCTGCATCATCATGGTTGCCCTTAAATGGTCATTGTATCTGTAGGACTAGAAAAATGCATCTACTCTATCATATTGGCAGATGATGCAAATATGAAAAGAAAGGTCACACATAGCCAGTATCATCCACAAGAACGTTTTTTGGGAGACTGCTTAGACAAAACATGCTTCCGTCATGGTGGTCAGTCTGAGCAGTCTCCAATAAAAAAAATTCTTGTAATGTAATGTGCGACCCTCTTATTCAACTGGGACATAATTGTATTATTCTAATAATAATTAGGAGTAGATGTCTAGAGCAGTGTTTCCCAACTCCAGTCCTCAAGGCACACCAACAGGTCATGTTTTTAGGATTTCTATTATTTTGCACAGGTGATTCGATCAGTTTCACTGCCTTAGTAATCACCACAGCTGATTCAATTGTGGGAAATCCTGAAAACATGACCTGTTGGTGTGCCTTGAGGACTGGAGTTGGGAAACACTGGTCTAGAGCACCCCATCCTTACTTTAGATCAGCGTTTCCCAACTCCAGTCCTCAAGGCACACCAACAGGTCATGTTTTCAGGATTTCCCTCAATTGAAACAGCTGTGGTGATTACTAAGGCAGTGAAACTGATCGAATCACCTGTGCAAAATAATGGAAATCCTGAAAACATGACCTGTTGGTGTGCCTTGAGGACTGGAGTTGGGAAACACTGCTTTAGATGTCAAAAGCCCCCTCACCATCAGAAGTCAATCACAGTTCACCCCTCCCCCCTTGTGCTGCTGCTGGGAAGAAGCTGAAGGTGGAGCTGGGAATCAAAGTGCAGGGTCTGAAGGAGGAGGGCTGGGGTCTGCTGCACGCTGAGACCAAGGAAAGTGGAGACGGGGTGCTATGGCACCTCCTCTTCTCTGCTGCCGACTGCTGAGACAAGATAGGGGCAGAGACAAGGGGATGCCAAAGCTGCAGGAAAGGTGCCAGGGCCACATGAAATGGACTGGAGGGCCAGATTTAGCCCATGGCTTGGCGTTTGACACATGTATAATAGAGTAAAAGGAGGTCAGAATGTGGACAACCTGCTACATTTCTGCTGTAAATCCATAGGCAGTAGACAATATCAAACTTGGAACATGTTACATGAGGCTAGTAGTACTATATACTCACAATACAAACTGAGGTCCAAGGGCTGCACATTATAAACCCAAGGGCCCTTGGGACACAGGCTTTTAGAGGGATCCCACAGGTATGGTACATACATAGTTACACTGGTTCAAGCCAAACCAATGTAACTATGCATTACATGCAGATGCTCCAAACTCCTTTCTCTTTTATGAAAGGGAATTATTTTTAAAAAGGTGGCTTTCCACAGAACAAGTGACATAAAGCAGCTCACAATGTGCCAACTAACCAAACCAACGTGAAACCTCCCTTTATATTATAGGACTTAGCAATTGAGAGAATGTTAGAACATGACTGGTTGCTATAGGAATTTATTAGTCTCCACATGAAGAGTCCAATTTCATGAAGACATAACAATGAATATGGATAAAAACTGCAATGAGAAAAGTCTAGTATTATGAACTGTATCGCATCACTTATCCACAATCCAGTAAAATCTAATTGGGACCAAAACATCATATGCACCATCGAAAAAAATAAAAAAATAAAAGGCTTATATATTTGCCGTTACAGTTAGCAAGCAATAAAATAAACGCCTGGAGCAAGCCATTACATATCTCCGAGAACGCATCCATCACGCTGAAAATAAAATAAATTAAACTCGTATGGTTTACATCCATGATTAATGGAGCCCAGAAAAATAGAAATACAGATACATGTGGGAAAAAAAACCTGATCGTTATTGCTGGCGATTTATTGGAAAAGCACACATATATCAAATACAATCTAATGTTTTAGGGCAAATTGCAAACATCTAAAACCTAGAAATTATTATTTTTCTACAATGAACAGAGTTTTACTGCAGTGTTACACCTTGAAAAGTAGTATCAGTTGCAAACCCTACAAGTGAATTATTTATGAGTTAAGCAATATATCTCTTTAGTAGAAAAGGGCACTGCAGCAGTACAAATGTTTTGCATTATTGCATGAAAGCAGGCTGATCACATATAATTCAGGTAGTATTCATCGAGACGTATCTGCAAAAGTTTCCTTTCATTTGTGCATTACCTTCATCTGAATAGTTTATGCATGTGAAAAGAGTGAGCAATGCAAGTATCAAAACACACGTACAAGACAACAAGCTTTTATAACCAACAAAATACATAAAAGACTGTCTTGGATAAAAGATATAGCGAGACTCGCAATGAACGGTACTGTTTATTTAACATCACATTATGTATGTAGGTATACACAAAACACAGCTCGTCGAAACTATAATTTCTGTGTTAAAGCAGAATTTTACCCATAACAACTTGCCATAAAATAATGTTCTTTAGCAAGGAACATGCATATTAAAGCAGTTGTACACCCACTTTTACCTACAGGTAAGTCTAGATTAAGGCTTACCTGTAGGTGCTTGAAATATCTCCTAAACCTCCATGGTTTAGGTCCTGGGGTGTCAGACTCAATTTCATCGTGGGCCGCATCAGCATTATGATTGTCCTCAAAAGGGTCGGTTGTATCTAAGATTAGATGTTCAGCGCATCCCCTCCCCTACATTAGATGTCAAGAGCCATCCTACCATCAGAAGTCGAGTCCCCCACTCTCCCTTGAATCACAGTGCACCCCCTTTCCTTATGCTGGGAAGCAGCTGGATGCATTGAATGAAAGCAGAAAGTAAAGGTCTAGAGGAGGACCAGAGGAGGGCTGGAGCTCTCCTGCAGCTGCAGGAGAGGTGGGAGGGCCACATGAAATGGCTTGGAGGGCTGCATTCGGCCCTTGTGTTTGACACCTGTGGTTTAGGAGATATTTACAATAATGACGGGTGTCGATGCCCGGAATGGCCGGAGTTGCGATGATGTCAATCCCAGCGAATGTGCACAGGAACAGCCAGTCACGGCATGACCACCTTTAGAAACGGCATGATTGCCGTTTCTAAAGTGCGCCTGCGCAGTTGTCTATGGCGCACTTTAGAAACTGCTATTTTTAAGCATTTTAATAATTATGCTACCCAAATTAGTGTGTGCTGCACATTTCCTCCAGCATTGCTCCCGTTCCCTCATGCTGGAGACTGCCATTTTGCTGAAGCCCAGAGCCATCAGCAGATCGGCCTCTACATTTTTGGCATAGTGCCGAAAAAGAGAGAACTGAACATGTGCCAAGCAGGGTGAAACAGTCTATTACTAGATTTTAATCAGGATAGGTACTTTTTTTATGTTTTACATACTGTAGCTATACCTTCAAAAGTGGCCAGCATAAAGTGATCTAGCGGGACATTTTTTGACTAACGTTTCACATTGGGTCCACAGCAATCAATTGACGTTTTCTTATTCATTGTATCACTAGGACCAACTCAGTTATTTTTCGAGCAATTTAACTGCTTCCCGACCGCCCACCGTCATATTACTGCGGGACGGTGGCGCGGTCTCCCGGGAGCACGTAGCTCTACATCCTCTACTTTTCGGCCACTAGGGGGGGCGCGCGCGCGCCCCGCATGCCCCCGAGTCCCGCGCGCGTGCCCGGCGGGTACGATAGCCGCCGGGCACCCGCGATTGCTCGTTACAGAGCGGGGAACGGGAGGTATGTGTGTAAACATATACCTTTCATTCCTGTCAGCGGGGGAAACGCTGATTTTCTATTCATACAATGTATGAACAGAAGATCAGTGATTTCCCCTAGTGAGTCCACCCCCCCATACAGTTAGAACACAAATAGGAACTCACTTAACCCCTTCCCTGCCCCCTAGTGTTAACCCCTTCACTGCCAATGGCATTTTTATAGTAATCCAATGCATTTTTATAGCATTGATCGCTATAAAAATGCCAATGGTCCCAAAAAGGTGTCAAAAGTGTCCGATGTGTCCGCCATAATATCGCAGTACCGAAAAAAAAACGCTGATCGCCGCCATTACTAGTAAAGAAAAAAATAATAAAAATGCCATAAAACTACCCCCTTTTTTGTAAACGCTATAAATTTTGCGCTAACCAATCAATAAACGCTAATTGCGATTTTTTTTAACGAAAAATATGTAGAAGTTCTTGGGGGGAGGGGTTTTATAGCGCGGTCTTTTTTGCTTTTTAATATAGAAGAATACGTATCGGCCTAAACTGAGGAAAAAAAAAAATGTTATATCTTTTTTGGGGATATTTATTATAGCAAAATGTAAAAAATATTGCATTTTTTTCAAAATAGTCGCTCTATTTTTTTTTCTAGCGCAAAAAATAAAAACCGCAGAGATGATCAAATACCACCAAAAGAAAGCTCTATTTGTGGGGGGAAAAAAGGACGCCAATTTTGTTTGGGAGCCACGTCGCACGACCGCGCAATTGTCAGTTAAAGCGGCGCAGTCCCGAATCACAAAAAGTGCTCTGGTCTTTGGACAGCAAAATGGTCCGGGGGTTAAGTGGTTAAAAAAGAAAAGGGGTTTGCCAACATGGAGTGTGGCTTTAAAATGCATACCCATATTCGCATTGCAATGCAAAGGGAGCAGCAAAATCCATTAGTGTGAAAATACCCTGCAAAAGTAATTACCTGATAAAGTGCAATGGTATTTATCTAAATCAGGGAGTCTGCAATAGTAATCAGAGGGAAGGGTAGATTTTCAATCACCATGCTGCAAACTCCTTACTATCCCCTCCCCCCTCGCAGACATTAGATCACCACAGAACATCAGCATTGTAGAACCAAGGAAAATCCGCCGCTCCTCCTTAATTCTGATCTGCACATACGACAGCTTAGAAAGACCTCTTCATCCACTGCAACTGAGGTCTGGTCAATGATTTTAACATTAGGGGGAGAAAAATGTTAGCCACCCCCTGACCCCTGCACTGTGTGTTATTTTTGTCCTCTAGGGGAACCCTTAAAATGTATTTTCAGGTCTTGGGGTACCCCTGCAAAAAAAAAAAAAAAAAAGTGCATCTACAGTTGATAGCATCCGAGTATAATTTGTATAGTGTTTTATACAGAAGAATAATCATCATAGCATACCCAATACATTTGGCATTTTTTACACTCTCCTGGCATTCCTGAAGTTAAACCATAACAGAGCAGGAATTAAGACATTAAAAATGTTGGTCTCCCCTAGTATTAGTGGTCAATGTAGGTGGGAGATCAATCTGCAACTGTTCACTGCTCAGGCAACCCCTAGCAACACAGCTTTCGATAGTCGATCACAACAGTTCATCAAAAATTATATGAAGGGACAAAAACAAAATTCTCACTCATAAGATACCAGACGATTTTCGTTAAATCAGTACAAAAAAATTTGTAGAAAAAAGAACAAACAAACAATACAAAAAAATTAAAATAAAACGGAAGAGCAAGACCACGCATGCTCGGAAACAAAATACATTACAACATGACATCACATCCAAAGCTATTCTGTCGTGTGAGAATTATCATAAGTTTAGTAACCTCTTAATTTTCGATATGAGACTAGCAGGAAAAAAATAAACAGACGAACATTCATCCGATATTCTAGTTTAGCCACCAAAACCATCTAATGTGCTTATGTAACTTTCCTAACTTTCTGTGCACTGCTTAGGACAGCACTGCCGCTAATCTATAGACAACAAAAGCTTTTAGGGCTGGTTAGCAGGTTGCCAAAGAGAAGGCTCTGAACAGACTCGCAATCGGTAATCCTATATGCATAATAAACATACCAAAGAGCATGCTCAGAAGAGATGATCCCACTTCTGATTTCCTTTATTTCATTACACCATATAACATGCTTTGTCACAGCAGGAGAACATAACCATTGGCTGGTATTATATCCTTATGGTGCTTGAAATTAAGGAACCAAAACTTGTTTAAATGGAGATCAGGATTATCCACCCAGAGAGTTATTACTGGTTCATTTATATTCAGTACAAGCACCAGTTAGATAACACTTGCTCTGGGGGCAGCCAGGGGTGGTGACAGGGGACCCCAGAAGAGGAGGATTAAAGCTGCTCTGTGCAAAACCACTGCACAGTGCAGGCAAGTATGACATGTTTATTCTTTATTTTTATTTTTTTTAACATTGCCTTTATCCCAGGTTCACACATATGCAAACAGACATTGCATGTGATTCGCACCCGCACTGCTGTGCTGATCACATGCAATGCGAGTTCAGCCAGTTTGTATAGCAGAACACCCATTGGATTCCCATAAAAAAGGTGCAGGTTTTGTTTTTCCTGCGCTGGAATCAGATGGCATGGGTGTTCACACCCATGCCATCCGATTCCTGTGAGAGTTTACAGTTCACACTGTAATCTGGGGGGGGGGGGGGGGTCATTAACATTCTATTGACACTCACAGTGGTTCGCAGAGGGAAATGTGAACTGCCAGCATGAGAGATGCGGTTCAGGAACAGGCACTGGAATCGCACTGGTTCCCGCATTGCTATAGTGTGAACCCAGGTTTAGACTCACTTAATGCCAGCTTTACACAAGGCAGTTTTTGGCCTGACTTATCCAGCTAAAAACTAATTGGCCATCAAAATTGTCTTGGTTTGGGCATTATGTATTACTGTAATATTTGAAATATTCAGATTTTAGATCTGGCTGTGAATAAATCAACATTCATTTAGCATACGAGAACTACTCCTTCAAATGCTTAGGCATTCCTCAAAATGGTTCTAGTCTTACTAATCCCCATAAGGGTTGAACATAAGGCTTCATATACACAGGACGTTTTTACAACCTCTCCTGGAGGATTTAAACTTGACAGATAGTAACCGACGTTTAAAATGTTAGTTTTAGTGCATTTAAATAACGCTTTTGAAAAATAAGCAGTTGCAGGCATTTCAAATGCCTCTGAACATCCGTCCTGAACGCATTTTTTTTTGCCTTTCAAAAAATGCTTTTAAATTCAAACTGCCTAGAAACAAGCCTGTATACATGTACTGATAACAGAGGATAGGTCAGGGGCAGCTGGAAATAAAAAAATATATATATCCAAACACCCATTTACTAAATGTACTAAAAAAGGGAAATATGCTGTGCACTTGCTCCAGAGCCAAGTATATGAGGTAAAGCTCCACTTTTAAAAAAAATACTCAAATCACATGCAAGGCCAAATATATATATATATATAAAAATAAAAAAAAACACAAAACAGCATTTTTGCTTGCCTATGATTGGATGATAGAAATCAGCAAAGCTTCCCCTCATTTCAGAGCTTCCCCACTTGCAGTGCACAGTACATTTGCCATTAGAAAATCAACCTCTATATGTACACCATTAATCAAACAACCAACAGTACTGTACATAGATTCAGTATACAAATTACATTTTTGTCATTTAGTCAGTACAATTGGATACATAATGATTACACTGCGGAGGAATCTCAAGACAAGACAGTGTATACACTTGCCATACAAAATACTTTGGTTTTTCAAAAATGTTGTTATCAGCAACACAATTGGATACATAGTTACTACTCTGGGGAAGAATCTCAAGGAATGTCCTTTCCTTCCTCTTTTCACAATGAGGATAGTCTTATTCATGGCTGTAGTTATGAGGGTTCCTGTCCTTATGTCACAGCTTGTGGCACTGCAAAGAACACCATCACTGTCACACAAAGAGCTCAATTCACAAGTTATAAATCATTGTTATTTGCCATAACAACTAAGAATTACAACAGTGTGAGCCAGCGAGGGTTGAAACGAACAGTCGCATTGCTGAAAATAAGGACTGCTAAGGCAAATAACATTTGCTACAGCGTAGTGAAATAATCCTCACTTCCTCATAAATACAAAATACTGATAGAAAGAAGGATTTTCTACAAGATAAAAAATGCATCCGTCCTTATAGCCTTCTAGAAGAGAAAAACAAAAAAAAAACAACCCACTCCTGATAATTTGTTACTCCCCGTGGTCAAACACTTTTAATAAAGCATGGTAATAACACTTTCCAGATCTCTACATTAAACATTTATAAAGAATAAGTCATGCAAATTGGTTGAATTCCCAGGGGGTCTCCCAGGTCATTTATTCTGGAATGGTAAAATGTGCACAATGGTGGTAAAGCTGAGGGTGGGGCTTTGGGCATTGTCCTTCTAGTGATGTAGAAAGGACATAGAAGACAGCCGTGGACATGAAACCTATGTCAATCTGTGCACATCACTGGCATTTATCAGTCTGCTAAATTAAAAACAGTTATATATTTCAGTCTACCAATTTGGCCAATTAGGTCATTTTTTTGGTCAGATCTTGAGATGATCTTACTGCATGGTCCGGTTCCAAAGTCCCAGCTAGGGAGTAAGGCTGGATTCACACCTATGCATTCTTAGTGCTTTTTGAATGTTGCAGATTTGTATTACAGTGCAATTAACATGGTTTCCTATGGAACATGTTCTGTAGTACAAATCTGCAAAATACAAAAAGCACTAAAAATGCATAGGTGTGAATCCAACCTAAACAAGGAAAACAAATAGCTTGTAGCATTAGTATTTCTTCCCACAAGCCAATTACAATGTCATAAGGGCACTTTTACACAGAAGCGTTTTTTGCTGCGTTTGTACCGTACTCGTACTAAATCTGGGAATCCTAACACCACAGCACTGCGGATACAGTACATTTTGAAACGTTCCACTTGCAGCATCTTTGCTGCGGTTTTCCTAACTGCACACAAAAAAAAAAAAAAAAAGCAGGTCCTCACCGAAATGAATAGAAAACACGGAAAAACCATGTCCAAGTTTCACAGGTGCATGCACACAGAAAATGCCTTGGAAATGCACCAAAAGTGCCAGCTTCTTACTGGAATTATTTGCACAATATATCATAAGACAGATTTAGCCCTTTTCACAAGCGCATTTGATCTCTATGATAGAGATCATAAAATTCCAGTAAGAAGCTGGCACTTTTGATGAACTGGAAAGTTGGGAGCACAGAACGTCCAATCTCGGCACATAAGTTTTATATCAAGTTTTAATAGCCTTTTGGGCTATTTGTGGACACTGGGTGTGAACTATTTAACATATGCTTTATGGACATTTTTCTATTGGTTAATATTTTAATTGCATTATATATCTGTACATTCAGTAGAACTTAATGTAAGCACAGAAGATGGATGTTTTGTATGAGAGTATTTGGTAAAAAATATGTTGGTTTTCACATAGCGCATTATTTATATATATATATATATATATATATATATATATATATATATATATATATATATATATATATATATATATATATATATATATATATATATACACACACAACCGGTAAAGACTATTTTAGCCTCTAAATACCCATCTACTGCTCAACCAGAGCATGAAAAATTTAAATTAATTCTTAGTGCAACAACTGGCTTGCCAATACCTGAGCTACTCTGTCATATTATATTGCTTACAGGGACTGACTGAAATCCTTAAAAGATAATTTAAAGCGCAGTTCTAACCACATAGCGACAATTGTTATTTGCATAATAAGATACAATAATGGCAAGCATTATGCCGCTAAAATTAATATTGTACAAGAAAAATCACCTTATAAATTTTCGTTCTTGCCATTTCCCATTTTTGCTTGTGGGCATGTGAACCCACAAGTATAATCTTCTGGGATTAGGTGCTGCTGAATATCCAGCATGCACCGCTCGTTCTCACGCATGCGCATTATGCTACACTCACAGCGCAGAAGTCAAGTTCCATCACAACGGGCGGTCTTTGCCTGAAGTGCCCGCCCCCATTGTGATGGCAGTGCATGCCTCGTGTACCAACCCTGTTGTGACAATGGCAACTATACACTGGTTGCCCTCTTATAAAATGGCGTTTGGCAACGCCTTGTATCGCCTCACTTCTCCAAAGCCAACTAATTTTAGAAGGGGGGGATATACAATTTTAACACACTGCTATAAAGCGACCTCTCTACTGAACAAACCTAGTCTCCTGCCACAGGAACTATGTTATTTATATTCTGGGACTGTGAACCTGTTTAACCTATTTGGACAAGTTCAATGTGATTTTCCAAATTCTATCCAATGACATCCAAGGAATAACCCGGGAGTGTGCCTACTACATCTGACTGATCTCCCATTTCAATATACAAAAATGCGTACTAAACATCTTCTCAACATTGCTAGGGCCTGTAAAGCAGCTCTTTGAAAACCAGACATTTCCCTCCCCCCCATGATACTCCTCTGGTTCGAGGTCAGGAACATCAGTGCTACCTGGTTTTCCTGGATTTAACTCAATATTACCCCTTGTTTCAAGCTTTGAACACCAATCTCCTGAAGAACAAGTTGACATTCTGTGAACTGTGAGTGAATGGACATGGAGGCTGGGCGAGTTGCAGGAGTGTGTGGCAAATGCCAGGTATATAGACTCAACCCCTCACGCTTCTTCACACCACGTCCTTCCCTCCACCACTCTTACTTCTTCCCCATCCCACCTTCATTTCTATAATACAGTGCTATATCTTCTTACAGAATATACAGTGTGTATCATTAAGCAATTTTACTGCCTTTATGGTTTTTTTTTATATTGGGTCATGTGACTCAAAAACAAAATAAACGCAACGGGATCGGTTTTGCCGCATTTTCAATGGATTTCAATGGGGAGGCCTGTTATTTTTGTTTTAACCAACAAATATGCACCAAAATTGCGGCAAGCAGGATTTTTAACACTGCAACAGAAGCGTAACAACCCAGTGTGAACACACACATAGAATTTAAAGGGGTGTTTTTTTTCTTGGGCTTCTCCTTCACTTTGTTTTAAACGCAAAAGCGCTTAAAAAACTGCTTAGTGTGAGCAGCCTATTGGACGAAAAGGTGCTGCTAATGATCAAAAAAATATATATTAATTTAAAATTTGTGATACTAATTAAAAAGCCGAAAATTACATACAAAAAATAAACAACATTTTTACAGCAATGTGGAAAGCCAAAAAATAAAATACAAGCAAAGACGAAAAACTATATAATAAAACAGAGTTGCCTTATATTCTGCAGTCAGCAGCTTACCAGAGGTAGTCTACAGTCCTGCCCTTTTGGAAATTGCGCACACGTATGCTTTTTTACTTCTTAATCATAAGAGAACACACACACACACACAATGCTTAGAGCTCATGAAAATTAGCACTGTCGGCTCGCTACAGAAACCAGGGCACAATTAAATGTATCTAAAGCAAAACACAGCACCATTGTTGCATGTGTTCCTTTATAAAATAAAAAAAACACACACTAAAAAATAAAACATTTCAACTTTTTACATGTCCTGCTTTAAAAATTAAACCATACCATAAGGGTGTAACCACAGACACTAGCTTTCCTAGGGTGACAAGACATACTACAGCTGCAGCATTGTCAACATTTCCTGTGCACCTCTAAGCTGTATTAGTAGTAGTCGTGCCAACGCATAGCAAGCTGGCTCATTCCGCCGTAGTTAACTCAGTAAAATTGTGATGTTGATCTCCCGCTGGAGTGTGCACGCATCCACGGGAAGTTCAAACAAAGAGCCTACAGGATATGCACAGCATAGGGGGGAGAAAACATGAACAAAGGGAAAACTGGATTTTTTTATTTAATAAAAAACAAAAAAGTAGTTTATGACAATGCTACGCTTACAGTACTTTGCAAAACTTTTTTTGTGGTAATCTTGCACAAAATACAAAAAGGGACATCAATAAAATTAATTTGCAACAAATTATGTCAGTTAACATCTATTTGACTGCTTTTGTGCATTTGCAACTCTGTGCTTGTAATCCTGGGCAGCCAAATGAGACTTGATCAGGTTTGTGAGCAGTTTACCAATGGAAAGGGGAAAGATTTTCACTCAAAAGACGCACAATTAAGGAGCAACTGCAGTCTGCACACATCATTTGTAATAAAAACATCTTTGTCTTTCTGAAGCTTCCCTCCAACCACTTTGCATATTTTATATATACTGTGATTCTGAACTTCAGGGTTCGACAAACCCCGGGCGCCAGGTCGCCATTGCGACTAGAATTAGTGACCTGGCACTTGGGCCGGCACAGCTGGGGTATCCTCTGTCTCTGTGCCCCAACCTCCCCGCCGCGCGATCATGTTGGGCCATGCCAGCTGGTAATTGAGGCTACGGCTTTGCGACCTTCTGCAGGCCTATGGTTCCTTCTGTGATCTGGCACCGTCTTGTGGTGGCCGTTGGTATGACAAGACAACCAGCAATGCTAATTGAGCTTCCAATGTCTGTTTTCACTGCCATCTCCTTCCTTCTAATTAGAACCCCCAAACATTATATTTTTTATGCTAACACCCTAGAGCAGGGGTCTCCAAACTGCGGCCCGAGGGCCAGATGTGGCCCTTTGCTAGCCTTTATGAGGCCCTTGGGGCACTGTTCCTCCTGATATAAGGCACTATTTCTTTCACTGACACCAGCAAGGGGGTACCGTTTCTTCTACTGATATCAATGATGAGATACTACTTCTCCTACTGATAGAAGCCCTACTCCTCCTATTGACCACCAACCTTAAGGCCACATCTATTCTCATCGCTGCTGGGCCCCGGGACATTTTCTGCCCCCGCTGGCCACAATCCAGCCCTCGTAAAGTCTGAAGGACAAAGAAGTGGCCCTTTGTTTGAAAAGTTTGGAGACCCCTGCCCTAGAGAATAAAATGGCGGTCGTTGCAATACTTTGTCACACCGTATTTGTGCAGCGCTCTACCAACCGCGGCGATACCTCACGTGTGGTTTGAACACCACATTCTAATGCGGGTGCTACTCACGTATGTTCGCTTCTGCGCGCGAGCTCGGTGTGACAGGGCGCACTCCTGGCTCCTAACTTTTTTAGCTGGCTCCTAGATTCCAAGCAAATTTGTCAAGCCCTGCTGTACTTATCAAATATGCTGCAGAAATCTCCCTCCATTGAGTCTGGCTGCGTCCATTTTAACTGTGGGCAGCCGAAGCTGCTGCCTGTTCACTTCCTGGATTTACACAGAGGCAACACCTCCAGATGAAGGTCCATTTAAGAAGCGGTCAGGGACATTTTTTTTCCTGTCATAATATGAAGTTGACCAATAATCATAACATGTGTCTCAATGCTCCTGTTTAGCACTGCATTGCTGTATAACAAAATTCAGAAAATGTTCCTTCAACATGTTAAAAAAAAAAAAAAAGTATACATGCCACCAAGGAAAACGTCATGTAGTTCAGCATCTAATTTCAGTTCATTTGTATTATACAAGCCGGCTGACACATCCCCTCCAATACACAAATTGTACTGGAGACATTATCTGCTGCTGTGCAATACTCAAACCACTGGAAAACATCAAGCGGCTTATGGAGACTTGTACCATCTCATAATCTCCTCCACAGTTCTCTAGAGAAAAGGTATTCCTGAAAATGACAGAAAAACATCAAACCACTAACATTTCACTCCTCTTCCATAGAAGTACACAATGCATCAATTCCTTCACCTTTGGACATGTTAAACCCTTTCTACCAGTGGATAGGTAGGTAATGCTTCAAGTAGATTTTCACCTTAATGCCACATCTACACAATATATTAAAACTGAATTTTAGAGCATAATTAAAATATATAAAAAAAAATAAAAAAATAAAAATGAATGCAGGGAAAGACAAAATTGTGCCTTTCACTGATACATAGAGTAGGAAGGCATGCGAGTACATTAGAGAGGAGGCGTTCTGGGACCAGTCATATAGATAGAGGGAGCCTGCTGGAGCTAGGAGTAAAGGGCCCTTTCACACAGGCTGTCCCGATCAGGTCTATTCAGGCGGACTTGACCAGACACTGCACTGTTCTCTATGGATGTCAGTGGACATGTGTCCACTGACACCCACCGCTATCCAATCCTGTCCAGCTAAAGCAGGCGGGAGGTCCCATTTTCAATCCGCCCAGCAGATCTGATCAGATGGAAAGCAGACGAGTGATCCAAGCGTTTCCATTCCATTTCCCTATATATGAGAGCTGAACTGTGTCCGCTCTACACAGCCAACCCCCGTTAGGCGGAGGCACCGGTCTGAAAGGGGCCTAAAAGCAAGTATTACAACTGCACCTGTATTCCTGCACCCCTTAACTTAACCAAACATTTTGCAGTACAGGGGGGAGACCACTGCAGGGGTATATTTGATGTCCCTGTAGTTGGGGGGGGGGGGGGGGGACAAGTCGCATCTGAAGTCAAAATCAGTGTGAACCAAGCCAATAGTGGAAAAAGTCTCCTCACATCAGACTAATGCCTCAAGAATAGTCACATGAGTGCAATTCAGAATTACCATTATTACAGGAAATGGACACATTTTCAGCTGCTTTTTTTTTTTTCTTGTAGAATGCAACCAAATTTTAAAATGGGTCTGTTTATTGTGAAGGAAAAGACTGCTTTAATATAACATCAAAAAAAAAACAAAAAAAACAGAGCGTGCAAAAAAAAAAAAAGTTGTAAAAGTACCAGTTACTTACCGGTAGCTGGATTTCTACGATGTCTTACAGGACGGCACCCTGAGAGAGTAGACTGGCTCCACCTAACAGGAAACACAATCAATTAAGAGGTTAAAAGCCCCACCCCTCCCTGTGCTCCTCAGTTGTGATAAAGTAATAACCCTCATCAGTGCACGGGAGTAACTACAATAATCCTCTACAAATTAATACATTTGAACAAGAGGGTGGGAAGTAGGCCTGCCGTCCTGTAAGACATCGTAGAAATCCAGCTACCGGTAAGTAACTGGTACTTTCTCCCTCGTCTTCCAGGACGGCACCCTGAGAGAAAAGCAAGTAATCTACAGGCCTACCCTAGGGCGGGACCACTACCAGAACCTCTTGGCGAACCTTGGTTCTGCAGTTAGCTTTTACCTCTACTGTATATGAAGATATTTCAGCTGTATCAAACAGCTGATCTGCAGGTCTTCTACCCAATGTCCCTGCTTTTCTTGCTACAGATGCAGGACTAGTGGCCCATTCAACATGAAATGATAAACCCTGAAAAACATGTAAGCTAGCAATGTTGCCTGGCTCCCACAAATAACAACCGCAGCCTGATAAGCCTGTAGGAGTTACTAAGGGCCGCTAAAAGATTAATCGGAGACCTGTGTTATGTAAGGGACTAGATCGAACAGTAGTAGGGCTTGTCCTACTAAACTGTTCAGGGAATTAAAACTGCAGAAAGGAGGGCCCTCGACGGACAACCTACTTTGCTCACTTTTACTGCTGCAACAGTAGGACTACAAGGAAAAAACCCCCGTAAGGAACCAGATCAACAGAAGCTTGAACCCTGGGTTTTAAGATATGCCCAATCCGCGGCTTTAATTTACACCCGAGTTCCTACTCAGGAGGCTAAAATTTATAACAGGAGTAGAATGCTCCTACAGGTACATCTAGTACTGCTGAAAGGCCGCCCCTGCACTGAGCCATAACCTATTCAGACTGGAATACTTCATCTGTAGGCCAAAATACTCCTCTGAATAGGACTTCCCAAGTTACCACTAAACAAGGTGATTCTTTGTCGCCTTTCTCCAGTGTCCTATAACCCTACTGGGCTTCAACCTAAAGAAAGGGGTTTCGGTATTCTTGAATGTAAGGAGGTGAGCATTTCTGCCATGCGCCGTCTGCGGCCAGAACATCTGGCCCTCTGCTGGAAAGAGAAGGGCTGCAAATACAAAATCATGGTGATAAAACACTTAATAAAATCACCAAAAAATAAGGTCATATATTATGGGTACCGCATATAGATATAACAGAAAGGACACACGCCTAGACAATAGGCCGAGTGTGGCTAACTAAACCAACATACCAAATATGGTAAGACCCAATCTGAATTACGATGTAGGCAGACAGTACTCAGTATTGTGGCCCATCTTTAAGAAAATTATTAAGGCCCCTGCAGATCATAACTGCTGTGTGATTCTGAAGAACACCAAATTAGGATATAACTGATCCAAATGCAGAAAGGACGGGAAACTCTTTTCTGTGGTGCTTTACTGATGTACAGCAGAACAAGGCCCTAATCTAACAGAGAAAGCCCCAACCTACTCTGTTGCGTATTTCTGACGAACCACCAAATACGTCTATCTGATCAAGATACACACGGAAAAAAACACAAACTCCCCTGTTGTGTCTCTTCTGCTGTGCCACACAGTAAAATATGGAACACAAGACAATGTGTAATGCAGTAAAATAGAACCAACACTGAGAAAGGACACAAGCAACTTGCAGCATTGTACCCTTATGAAGTACAGTGCGGTAAGGCAATCTGAAACAGAAGCAACAACAAGTTACAGCTGTGCAGAGACATAAAACCAGAACACACAGACAGCCTTACCAGCTGAGATCTATCTGGTGTACTGCCAGGTAAGGCAACAACCCCAGGAAGTCCAACCCAGGGTGAGGAATTGCTGCACGACAGAAGGGGTAGATGAGCTTAGGACTCCCCAACCTTGTGCGACTCAACCTGCAACCGAAATGTTATACAGTATGGCTACCAATAGGTACCAGTCGTGTCTGTGCGACTGCAGGTCATGACGTTGTCAATCAGTCCCTGCTTCTGGAACTAGACCTCAAGATTTAGACAAGTCGCAGGGAAAAAAACCTGAAATTTTCAGGGTGTCCAGGGAAGAGGTCCGCCTGGAAGATTGCAGCTAACAACGTTTTTGAAAAGCAGCCCCTAAGGCAGTGTATGTAGCCAGATACCAATACCAAGCGGAGATGCCACTATCTCAGTGTGTCTCCCTGCTGGTCATAAAAAAACCAAGGCGGACAGGGACAGTAACACTCACTGCTGTGTCCCTTCAAATATTCAGCCGCCCTGTATGCAAAACATAAAGGACAGAAAACCTTCATATTTCTATATGTCTGCTGTGTAACAATACAACAACTCAGAATAGAGGTAGTACACCCATATTGAGGCGATTTGAAATGCGACTCAATCTGCCAGATCGCACGCCTAAAAACGTCAGTTTACTGCCGGAACTAACACTGTCTGAATCGGCAAAACTTCACCTTGTGGTGCTGTACCAGTTACCAAGGGCAGTAGAAGCATTACCCCTGGTCCAAGTTCAATCTGTATTTCTGCTATGTAGTCTAGCAACTCAATCTCCGCTACTGACCTCCTGGGAAACAACCAATAAGGAAGTAATACAGGACACAAACCCAGACCGACTTCAATCCGGTGTCTGTCTGATGTGTAGAAAAATATTAGCAGAGATGTCACCAGACTCAATGATGCAAATTACCACCATGTGGTACAAAGGCAGAAAGTACAGGACCCCCCTCCTGTTGTCATACCGATCTGAGGCCAGATAAACAGTACTTTTAGGATATAAAGGACATCAAACAAGTCTCAGTACAGCGCATTACTAATGTACAGCGATATACCTCATGCAGATATAAGACTCAATGTATCTCTTTGTTGAGTCACAAAAAACACTCCTGCATAGACAAAACCTTCACTGCTGAGGCCTGCTGGTGTGCAGCCAAGGAGTAGTCACGGTGGGCTGAACCCTTCCCCACCAGTGTGGGAACAAAACCTAAAATGGTTGGACACCTTAGATAGCTGTTGTCCTACCTTGCCTCCATTCTCTGAGACTGAGCAATGCTATCCAGCTTACACCCAGGTGGGGGTAATCAGAAAACTAAAGTCTCCAAGAGCCCAGCCCTAGAGACCAATTAAGACAGCCTCTAGAGGTGGTCACCAATTAAGCCTGGAGGCAACTAGCTACCTGCAGGCCCTAATCCAGCAATCATGTAGCTTCTTGCATATGTTTGCACAGAAACTCCTTGAAAAAGCTTGTAGGAAGCGATTTTAAAGTAGATCGCTTTTAGATCTGCCACAGAGTGGACTGTAGCCTAAACCAACAAAGGTTTTCTCTTCCTCATGCACTATAACAAACCCAGTATAAAGGTGAGTGGGGGGTTATGCTACCCACAAAGGAACCCTTACTGTTCCACACAGAAGCTTGGTCCCACACTTGTAGAAAATTAACTAGTTAGCATTATACATGGCCTGAAGGGAAATCTATAATCAACAGGCTCCCCTTTTAAACAAAACCCAACATGTAGGGAGAGGCTGGCAGCCTACAGTTGTGATAACCACAATGACCTGGGGGCAAAAAAGTGGCTGGTGGTGTTAGCAGTAGCTTCTGGGCCATTTGTGCCACTAAGTATATATATATATATCTATATATACAAATATATCCCCACACGGGGAAGATGGAGGGAAACAATGCCTTACCTACCTCTTTCCCATCTGAGGTGGTTTAGGCACCCTCATTCCTCTGCACCCCAGAGGAAATTAGGTCCAATGCTAAAAGACCAACTGGTTGGAATTGGGGTTGTGCAGCCCCAATTCTCGCGGCCCAAGGGAGTACTATATTGTAGCCTTCCTCCCATAAGCAAGCAGGACTGCTGTTAAGGCCCCCCCGCAGTCCCCCTAGAGAACAGTAGGGTTAGGTTGTGTGTACTAGTCAGTATATACACGGGGGGAATGTCAATGCCCTGCGTTCCTCAATCCCATCCCTAACACGTTTAAGGGGCTTAGCTCTGTTGGTCTCCCCCTGGGCAGAAGGGTCCCCCTAAGTCTGCACCTACCAGGCAGGAAACCAAAAACACATGCCCATTTGCCCTGGATCTCCAGGAGAGTGGGGGGGGGGGGAGGGAGCTGGTCCGGTAACCCCCCCTAAGAAAAAGGAAGGACTCACCCTTGGTGGTTTCCTCTGCAGCCATGGGAAACAGACGGTCCTCCTCCATAGTAGCGTCTTGTGCCAAGGAAAAGGCTTCCATAAACACGCTCTGAGGCCGCCAGGCCCCTCTATCTCCCTGGCTGCTTGATAGTGAGCCCCGATTACCTGCAGCGTTCGTTCCGGTGGGGGCCGCCATCTTGCCGCGCGGGAGCGGAATGACGTCACGGCGCCGTGCGCGTCATCAACAGGCGCCCGGATGCTCATGGCGCCGCTCGGAGCGGCGCCTAACTACCCGCCATGCGGTCCAGCGAACCCCCGGACGGAGCCAGCAGGAAGGGCGAGGCCTTAGCCCAACCTCCAAGGTAGGGACCAAGCGGGGGGAGAGAGGATGTGGCCTCTTCGGAGCACTGGAGAGCCCTGCCCTCCTAGGAGGCTCCGGCGTCCAGGGGAGTCTGTGTCTTCTCCTGCTCCCCCCTGGACTAAGACGAAGGGGAAACCCCCCGGGGGGTAGCAAGCTACACCGGACCCAACGGCACCCAGTACCTGCGGTCCGGGCTCCGGGGGGGGGGACCACCAGCCCCAGGCTTTAGGTCACAAGAAAAAAATAAACGTTTCGCTGAAAGGGAAACACAATCAGAACTGAGGAGCACAGGGAGGGGTGGGGCTTTTAACCTCTTAATTGATTGTGTTTCCTGTTAGGTGGAGCCAGTCTACTCTCTCAGGGTGCCGTCCTGGAAGACGAGGGAGAAAATAACTATATTTTATTGGGTGTGATACTAAAACAACCTAGCAATAGTTTTGTGGCATGCAAGAGGCAGACTCAAATATGTTGTCGTAACTTCCTAATGCACACCTATCCAAATTGGTATACTTATAACCGACTTGTTGCAGGTAACCGCGCCACTTCTGCTCCTCCTGTCAACCAGTAATGGAGACAATAAAACAAACCCAACAAACTCACTCATCTAAATTTACCATTAAAAAGGTAGATGTGAAAACTAAAATCAGCCATCCTGTGATCCTCAGTGTCCCCACCTAACTCACATCCCTCAAGCAGGGCATAGTATATAGTATATATAGAGCACATAGGAAGGATATAGCATACATAGGAAGTTGGAAGAAAAATTGGGAAAAAGGATACTGGGCGAAAAGAAAAAAAAAAGTAGAGAGCGATAATTGCCTGGTGAGCCTGCAAGGAGTTTGTTCGCCTCCATGCACATTGGCTTAAAAAACAAAAGGCGTTGTGTTCTGCCTGTAGAAGCAGCTCTGCCTGTTCTATGCATCCATGCACATTAGGAGGATTACAGGCAGATTTTGATCTCAACATTTAGAGGCGTTTCTGATGGGAGCTTACTGGTAGGAAAAAATAAAAAATAAAAGACACTAAAAACTCTTAAACTCGTACAAAAAAAAAAAAAAATATGCTTTTTTCTGCCAAGGGAACTGGCATTTTTTTTTTTAAGTCCGGTGTACATGGAGCCTAAGGCTTCATTTCCATGGACATTTTTACAGCCACTTTTTTAGCCTTTTTTACAGCTTAAAAAACGCCTGTCCGTGTTTGTTTTTTTGGATTTTTTTTTTGAGCTGGAGCTCAAAGAAACGCGGCAGGTAGCGTTTTTTTAGCGTTTTTGCGCGTTTGAGCATTTAATGTCTGCAGTTTTTACAGCTCTATTGCTGGAGCTTCACATAACGCACTGGTCCTGTTTTTTTTTATTTTGGCAGCTTAAAAACGGCTCAGCCATCTACAGCTCAAAAACGTCATGGTGGGCATGAAGCCATAGACTAACATGGAGAGCAGTTTTTAAGCTGCAAAAAACTGCTCAGAAAAGTGGCTGTAAAAACGTCCATGGAAATGAAGCCTTATGCCGCGTACACACGGTCGTTTTTTGCGATGAAAAAAAACGACGTTTTTTAAAACGTCATTTAAATTGATCGTGTGTGGGCAAAACGTCGTTTTTTGTCTTCAAAAAAACGACCAAAAAAAAATTCCAACATGCTTGAATTTTTTGTGTCGTTTTTCAAAACGTCGTTTTTTGTTTCACAAAAAGTCACCGTGTGTAGCAAAAAACGTCTTTTAAAACGACGTTTTTCAACCCGCGCATGCCCAGAAGCTAGTTATGAAGCGAGCTTCAATGGAAAAGAGTGGTGAACGTAACCTCGCTTTTTGTGAAAAAACGATGGTGTGTATGCAAAATTGTCTTTGAAAAGTGACGTTTCAAAAACGTCGTTTTTTACTTCACAGAAAACGTCGTTTTTTTCATCGCAAAAAACGACCGTGTGTACGCGGCATAAGGCTCCATGTACACTGAAGCTGATAAAAGCTATAAAAAAACGCCAGTAGCTTTGCAGGGAGCCTTGCAACTTTTTTTTTGCGTTTTTGCAATAGCTTTAATTAGCGTTTTTCAGTGTAGCTTTTATCAGCTTTTTTTTTTTACTTTTTTTTCCCCGATAAAAAAAAAAAAAAAAAAAACGCTAAAAAGCGCTGCCGTTTTTTAGTGTTTTTTCCCGCCGAAAAACGGCACTTTGAATGCAAATTTCAGGCGTTCAGAAAAAAGCTAATAAACTCCAAAGCTCATTAACACTGAAAAATGCCCAGGTGTGCATGGGCACATAGGCTAACATATAGTTCAGTTTATGGGCTTTAACCACTTGCCTACTGTGCACCTACACCCCCTTCCTGCCCAGACGAAATTTAAGCTTCCGGCACTGCGTCGCTTTAACTGACAATTGCGCGGTCGTGCGACGTGGCTCCCAAACAAAATTGGCGTCCTTTTTTTCCACAAATCGAGCTTTCTTTTGGTGGTATTTGATCACCTCTGCGGTTTTTATTTTTTGCGCTATAAACAAAAATAGAGCGTCAATTTTGAAAAAAAATGCTATATTTTTTACTTTTTGCTATAATAAATATCCCCAAAAATATATTAAAAAAATATTTTTTTGCTCAGTTTAGGCCGATACGTATTCTTCTACATATTTTTGGTAAAAAAAAAAAAAATGCAATAAGCGTTTATCGATTGGTTTGCGCAAAATGTATAGTGTTTACAAAATAGGGGATAGTTTATGGCATTTTTATTATTTGATTTTTTTACTATTAATTGCGGCGATCTGCGATTTTTTTATTGGGACTGCGACGTTATGGTGGACACTTCGGACACTTGTGACATTTTTGGGACCATTTACATTTATACAGTGAACAATGCTATAAATATGCATTGATTAATGTATAAATGTGACTGGCAGTGAAGGGGTTAACCACTAGGGGGCGGGGAAGGGGTTAAATATGTGTCCTATGAGTGTTCCAACTGTAGGGGGAGGGGGGGGTGACTGGGGGAGGTGACCGATTGTGTCCCTATGTATAAGGAACACAATCTGTCTCTTCTCTCCCTGACAGGGAAGTAAATACAGAGCTCCACGTCCCCGCTCAGTTACAGGGCAATCGCGTGTGCCTGGCGGCGATCGTTGCCACTGGGCACTCGCACCGGGATCCCAGCAGAGTGGCGCGCACCCGCCCGCGGCTTTAAAGAGACAGCACGTCATATGACTTGCTGTCAGGACAATGGAGTCCTCCGCCCGCCGTCATTTTACGGTGGGCGGTGGACAAGTGGTTAAAAAAAAAAAAAGCCAAAAGGCCAATAAACTGCAGTTTATTAGCTTCAGTGTGCATGGAGCCTTAATGTTGTTATCGGGAGTTAGGGGCAATAATATGCCAAGCAACAAAGCTTGAGAAGTTTTTTGACCAACACGAATGCACAAAAGGTTCTCTCGGTCTTCACTTAAAACCAGCAATGCCCCTTTGGGGCATTATTCCTCTTACTGACACGAGACACTATACTAGTACAGACTGAAACCAACAATGGGACACCATTTCTCCTACCGACACCAACAGGACACTATTTTTCCCCTAGTATATCAAAGGATGGGCCACCGTGACCTCCCCCCAATACTAAATGTGACTGGTCAGTCAGCCCCCTCTAAAGTCTGGAGGGCAATAAAAAACCCCGACCTAAAACTAATACAGTATTCTGCACAGAAAAAAAAAAAAAGAAGAGGACACACACACACACACACCCACACACATACACACTTAAGGCTGGAAAAGCGCAGAAGCCAATTCCAATTGAACGCCCAACAGTAAGAGAAGAGCATTTGATCCTATCCACTGTTCATCCGTTCTGCTCTCTCCTGGTCGAGTTTCCTACACTTATTAATGTAATAGAACAATACTATATGAAGGAATACAGAGAGTGCCCTGTTACAATTTGATCTCCATTGTATGCACTGGAGCAAACACTGCTCAGCCTGCTTGCTTGACTGGAAACCGTTATATGAGACGGAGCAAAATATCCACAGAGGGAACACATATTCTGAAACAAAACAGGTCTTCGAATTTTCCATTTGTACAGCATTTTTCTGCAGGGCAAGTTCTCATATCATTTTTACAGGTTTTCAGAGAATTTGTTGTTTTTCATCGATCTGACCAACTACACCAACATCTGATTAGCTGCTGTGTGCGATTGTTCCCATTATTTCTTTAGCCTATTAAAAAGTATTATTAAACCCACAGCAGTAAAAAAAACAATCTGTATATGCAGTAAAGCATGCTTGTTATACAAACTGTGAAAGCTAAGGGGTTAATACTCTGCATTGTGTAAAAAGGCTGTTTGATCCTGTCTTCTCTGATCTCCCCCTTCTTTCATTGTCCCCAAATCAATCTCCAGATCGTACAGAGCCTTGCGGGCACTCTAGCAATACACAAAACTGAGCTTGTGCAGAGTTTTTTCTTTTGAGTGTGTATGTGATCAGCACAGGGCCAATCGGCACTGTCCAGACAGGGTCAGGGGTCCTGCAGCCTCATAGGACAGCCAGAGTAGAATGAAAACTCCCCCTACAAGTTTTACTGGTCAGCCAGACACTGATAGAAGTCTCAAGACTATATCCCGACGATGAGAAGAGGTTTAGATTTACTAAAATAATTGCACATCCATGTTCTGTGTATTATAGGACTGGGTTTAGCAACATTTTTCAATAATTCTGCATTTTACAAGCTTGTATGACTATTAATACAAGTCTAACACTTCTCTTTACTTGATAGACAGCAACGCTTCATATATGCATGTGAGAACAATGCCTACATCCAGCAGAGTAAACAATGAACACATGCCTGGTTAAAACTACGGTGTCCTGTTCAGCCAAATCCCTCCATCATTAACTTGCAAGTAGGCTGCTCATCACATGCCATCTGCTAAATCTTAACATGATATGACTGAAATATGAATGGGTGCTCCAAAAGCATCAGATTCTTAAAATTAATTAAAGATTCTTAAAAAAAATTAAACTTAGTTTTCCATAAAATAATTTTCACGATGTTCCAATCACACAGCATAGCCTGTGTTTTGTTCTACTAGGAGAGTTATATACAACACGAATGTGATCACAGCAGATAGGTTCGAGTAAAATCTGTGTGTGATCTGCATGAGCAACAGTGCCATTTCCAACATTTACATCTGCTTATTGGACATTTGGACATCCAGAAAATTATTTCATGTCGAGATCTAGGCATGTTCTTTTTGTTTGGCATGGCTTCACTGATCCAGCTCAGACCAATGTAAGTATGCACATTCCATTCTTGGCTGATGCCTGCTGAAACGGAGATTCACCGTAGAAGCCATCTTCCAGGGCCTGTGCCAAGCTGGTGCCCTTGTCCATAATGAACACTGGGGTCACTCGCATTGCATTGAACACACTCGGCAGCTTAGCACACCTTCCATTTTTCTCTATGAATGCAAAGCACTCGCTGGGTGGATGAGGTAATGGGGATGGAGCAGTGACATCACAATCTGCATCTTGCCCTGTTAGAGAACACCCTGTATTCACATAGAAATATACCAGGTATTTTGCAAATGGTCCTAATGCCAAATTTACAACCCTCTGTGGATATTATGTAGCAGGGAAGCAGCTTGGTACAAGACTACTTAGAAGATGGCTAGGATCACTGTAGTAGCCAAGGCTACTATGGAGATGTGATCCTCTGCTTCTAAAAAGAATCGCCCACGCATACTTTAATTTTTTCAAGCTTGACCGACGTAACTATGCAAAAAAATATTACATAGAATCCATCTAAAAAAAATAAAAAAATAAAATAAAAAAGTACTAGGCTACAAGCAAAGCATGTATAAAAACATACGGTACCACAATGTGCATTAACTAAAAGAAGAAAGAAAAAACACCTAAAAATTCCTGTTATATATAAAGTGCCTCCCTAAGTGATGTAGATTTATCACCCTACTTATGGATATTTATTGGTCACAGATCATGTGACCAAAAAAACATAGCCAAGCAATTTTAAAAGGTAAATATATACAAAGAAAAAAAAAAAAGAAAGAAAGAAACAGACAGCCGACTGGCCTAGTGTCAGGTCCTGATTGATTTTACCGCGATTCCATAGAAACGCTGCCTGCATCAGAATAAAAAAAAAGACAATGCAACACGAATATCTAATGGTGCATCTCACACCAAGAACAATGGGTGGCCAATAGGGTAGTGCGCGTGTGTGTGTGTATATATATATATATATATATATATATATATATATATATATATATATATATATATATATATATATATATATATATATAAAATTATTATTATTATTAATTTTCATACAACTGGAGCGAAAGGAACTTTTCAGCCTAGCAGATGCCTGGATCCAGCCCAAGTGCAGTGTATGGTAGGGTGGTGGGTTATTCATTTTATTTTTTAAGTAATGAACAAATTGTTGCCAAATAAAAAAAAAACTCTGCATGGGAAAAGGCATTTTCTCTGCTTGCACATCCTCAATATCCCATAGGAGTTGTTGCCACCATGCCAAATCTTTAGGGCACATTCACACTAGCAGCTGGGGGGCTGTAAAACTTGTCTGGTTGAATCACACTTTTGTCATCTCTCCCCACCCCATCACTACCCCCTTTAGCTGCAGATTGCACCAGGCAGTAGCTGAGAGTGTACACATGCAGTTTGCTTTGTGACCCTAGCAGCCATTATAATCCCAGAGTGAAGCTACTGTGAAATGAGCCCATACTCCATGACTACTACTACATCTTTTTTTTTTTAAATAGCGTATAAAAAGACTAACTAGGATTTATAGCTTTCTGATGTACACCTGGAGATTGAGGCCGGGTTCACACTTGTCCTACAAACGCTCCTACATTGGGAGCTCATGTCACATGACGTGTGAAAATCAATTTCCCTATGAGAGCCGTCTTAACTGATCCTACACAAGTCTGTCCAACTTTGAAAATGCTCCCTGTACTACTTTGGTCCGATATTGACCCTACTTCAGCCCATTGAATATCATTGAAGTCGGACCAAAGTAGGAGCCTTGTCCTAACCATCCAACTTTTGACATCCGACGTGTGATTACAGCAGCAAAAGGAATTTATCTCACTCTGGGATTGTTTTGATTGGTCAAAAACAAGTCAGACTATCACAAAGTTGGATCAAAGTAGTATTCTGTTCATGGAGGTAGGATGGATGTAGGACAGATGTCGCAGAGCAAAGTAGAATGAAAGTAGTACTGCTGTCATGTACTATAGTGTGAACCCAGCCTAAAGCAAAAGGGCACCAAAATGGGTGATCTCCAGCTCAGCAAAGACAGCATTAGTGTACAAGGAAAGCAAATCGACCGATCTGGTCTCATCTGTAGCAGGTTGACAATGTGTGCTCTTCATACACTGTGCGTTTGTGTGTAAAAAAATCTCCCTTACAGATCAGGCAACCTGCTCAGAGTACATCAAAACCTTCTAGCTTACCATGCATATCTGTGTAATATGACTGATCACATGATCAAATGACAGGGAAAATAGGAAGGTTTCCCCAAATTCACATATGGCCTCAGATTTGCCTTTGAGCTGCTCAAAAGGAGTGCGTGTGCGCGAATATATATATATATATATATATATATATATATATATATATACACACACACACACCACATTTCCCCATGTTGTATCCCATCAAGACCCTGCAAGTACAGAAGAATACTCTTTGATCTGCCAGAATGCGGGTAGCTAGTTATGCTGTTCGCCCACAACAGGGCTCTTTGTGGACCGAGTGTTGCCAACCTTGCCTACTAAAGACAGTCCCACACTCAGATCTGTACAACATAAGGGACAATCATTATGCAGTCCAAGAAGAAAAAAAACAAGAGGGCTCTTTGAGACAACACAGAAAGCATGCATAGGACACATCTATGTCTGACAAGATCATTTAGTCTTGTTTGCACTTTGTAAACAAATATAACAAAACTCCTTGAATGGTATATAACAAAGAGAGAAGTTCATACTTGGGAATTCACACTGCTGGCTACTGTATTCTGACAGCTGCCCCCCCCCCCCCCCACGGCTGTCAAAATACCCAAACACTGGCTATGGCTCCTTTGATTATAAGATTGCAGGATGTCAGCTGGGAGGGTGCCAAGCGGGCCACCTGCAGGTCAAAATTTAGCTGGACCATCAGGAATTGGCTAACATTCAAACCATGTATAAATCGGATTTAAAGGGGTTGTAAACCCTTACAGACCACTTTATGCTACAGGTAAGCCTATAATAAAAAGGTTTATCTGTAGCTACCCAGGATAATTCCTAAACCTTCACGGTTTAGGAGGTATCCCCTGTATGTGCCAATGTCATCGGCACATACGCACTGGAGCAAACTGAAGCAATGGCACATATGTGCCGTTGCTTCAGTCAATGTGCCGTTACCGGCAGCTCCCGTGTGCATGCGCATGAGTGACATCAACGCGGCTCCAGCCATTCACAGCGCCAGAGCAGCGATACCCGAAAGTAACCCCCGGGAGAGATGTCACCAGCTGGAGGGGGGGGCGCACGAGGACCGCTGCAGGGGCTTCAATGTAAGGCAAGCAATTCATAATGAGCTTATATGCTATGCATACTAGCTCGTTATGCCTCGGTCTTGCAGTGTTTTTTTTTTTTTGCTAGGGTTTACAACCACCAATGCCTCGTTTCCACTGAGCGGAACGGTTCGGGTCGGTACAGTTTGGAACAGTTAAAACGATCCGGTCTATTCTGGTAAGCGTTTTCACTGCAAATCGGACCATCAGGGACCATACAGGGTTTAGAAAAAATGCCCAGCGTGTCCACCAATCAGTGAAATGTATTGTAGCTCCGCTCTAACCAAACCATTCCATTTTCTATGGCCCCACATCTGAAGCAGGACCCAGAATGGTGCGGTACGGTTCAGTTTTATGGCACACTTTCATAATGGAAACACCCAAAATAGCGTACCGAACCGATCCGCTCAGTGGAAACGAGGCATTAGACTAGTACATACTAGCAGCTGACAGCTCAGAGATGCTGTACTAGTAACATTTTTTTTTTACTAAAGACAAGTGGCTAAATAAATTTTGGCCTAAATGTTTGACTAAAATTTAGTTTATTGATTTTTCTTAAAACAAAAAGTAAAAAATATTGATTTTTTTCAAAAATGTCGCTCTATTTTTGTATATAGCGCAAAAAATAAAAATCGCAGAGGCGATCAAATACCACCAAAAGAAAGCTCTATTTGTGGGAAGAAAAGGACGGGAATTTTGTTTGGGAGCCACGTCGCACGACTGCGCAATTGTCTGTTAAAGCGACGCAGTGCCGAATCGCAAAAAACCCTTGGGTCATTTGGCAGCATATTGGTCCGGGTCTTAAGTGGTTAAAGAGTTAATAACTAGAAGAAGTTTTACTTTTTCAGAACTTGTCACACTTTGATGATGGCAAATTCCAAACGGGGAAAGTACAAAGCGCGGTTTTACGATCAGGGTCAAAGACAAACACTGACATCAATGGTTTAACACTTAACCTAGACACCCCCTCAGACCACTTCAAAACACATCTAAATGAAACCAACACCTGTCAAAAAAAAAACACTAGTTTTGGCATTCTTATGTTAGTAGTGAACACATTTTATTATAACACCATCCTTTGTATGGCATAGCATAATCCAAATATCAGATGGACTCACTTTTTTTTAACCTTAATGCAATCTCTGCATTAAAGACCGGTTCAGGAGAAGGTGCTGCATGTGCCTGTGCGATTCACATGCAGTGCACTTGATTCCGCACTACAACTGAACTGCACAGTACTTCTGTATCAAGCAATCCGGTGCAGGCAAAGGCACTGCATTTGAAACCTGCGTTTGGGGAGGGGTTGTAAAAGGTTCATTTTTTATTTTCTAAATAGGTTCTTTTAAGCTAGTGCATTGTTGGTTCACCTACCTTTTCTTACCATTTCCATTTCTAAATGTTTTTCTTTTGTTTTCTTTGTCTGAATTTCTTACTTCCTGTTCCTCCTCAGTAAGCTGTTCTGGCCGACTAACCCCCAGCCAGAACGGCTCGGATGATGGGGGCAAGTTTACAGAAAGTGAGAAATTCAGACAAAGAAAAAAAATCATTTAAAAAAGGGAAATCAAAGGAAAAGGTAAGTGAACCAACAATGCACTAGCTGAAAGGAACCCAGTTAGAAAATAAACCTTTACAACCCCTTTAACATAACATTTACACCTGCTGCAGAACACAACTACAGTGCGTTTTGAACGCAGTCCCGGAAACGCACACAGACACTCAGGTAATAAAACATTGCATTGTGTGTTCCCACCTCCCCCCTCCCTAACACCAATGCCCCATGCACACCCAACTCTCCTAGATGCCTTTCCTCCTGGCAGCAACGTGTTGGCAGAAAAAAACAATTGACAACACGTTAAGAATTTGGGCGCACATTCATTTTATTGACCAGAATAAAAATGTATTGTGGCTATTAAAATGAATGAATGAATGAATACTCAAGCTCTTGACACACCTTTACACGCAAATGTTTTTTCTACCAAAACGCTGCCGCATCAAGACACTCTGGCAGTGGGGTTTTTCTGCCTCTAAACGCTTATGGGCCAGATTCAGGAACAGTTAGGCTGGCGGATCCAGTGATCCGCCAGCCTAACTGTGACTTTGAGCCGGCGTTTGTTTTCTGTAACCAGAAAACAAGAAACGCTGGGTTGAAGCTCCGATGCGAGCAGCGTAACTGAGTTTCGCCATCGCATCGTTACTTCAACTTAAAAATGGCGCCGATTTACGCTCAAAAAATATGTTATTGAGCGGAAATCGGCAATTCACGATCGAATTCCGGCGCGACGCAATGACGGTACGACGTTTCCGGACGGGATACGCGGCGCATAGATATACCTACATGGGGTTGGAGTATCCTATGTTAGGTATAGGCGTCGTCATCGCGTCGGGAAAAAAAAAATCACGTCGCTTGCGTAAAAAGTTCATGAATGGGAATGTGACGTCATTGACGTTCATTCACAGAATTTGGAGCATGCGCACGGGGATGTTTGGACACTCGACGCATGCGCAGTACGTTGGCGGCGGGATCGCGCTTAGTTAGAATACTACACGCCCCGTACCCGCCCAATTTGAATTCCGCCGGCTCATTTGCGATGCGCTGCCGCAACTTTAGGAGCAAGTGCTTCCTGAATAACAGCACTTGCTCCTAAAATTTCAGCAGCGCAACGCAAATGAGATGCGTTACTCCAGAGCAAAGATGCTCTGCTCTACCTGAATCTGGCCCTATGTGTGCATGGACACTTAGGTTAAAGATAAGTTCACCTTTTGTAACATCATATACCCATATTTAGGGTGTAACATGTTAGATGCACCGGCCCCCGCAACCCCCTAATTTCGCAATGTTGTCTATGGACACAAATAACCTGGCTCGGGAGTGAGCCCATGAGTCTGCTCCTCTAGCACGCGGCAGCAAGGGGCGGATGTTTTTTTTCTAAGAGGCGTGTGTATTATGCTTATCTATGCAGCTCGCTGATATAACAGCGCTGGCCGAGCATTTCAGAAAAGCACCCACCCCTTTGAGGCTGGACATCATACATTTCTTCGATTCGGTGAGCGCGGCCTCTTATAATCATATCCGCCCCTTTGATAAAACCATCCGCCCCTTGCTGTATTGAGTGAGCGTGACCAGCACTGCTCTATCAGCAAGAGGTGTGGATAAGCAGAATACACCCGCACCTTAGTAAAAAAACAATGAATTTGAGCGCGGCCAGCTGATGGAACAGATGTTCAGTCTCTGAGATTTCCGTGATCTCCGATTGCATATGCACAGTCCAGGCCGGGCACTATTCGATAGGGGACCCATATTGTTAAAACACCGGCTCAGCTGGGATCAACAGAGCGATCCCCTCTGAGCAAGTGGATGAGACATGTAGGGATCCTCACAGGATCCGTAAATGTGAAAGGAGCCTTAGTGGGCAAACTTACAAAATCTGCAGTGGATCAAATCATTTTCCCCACTGTAAGTAGAAGAAAAAAAAAAATGCCATTCAGATTTCCACAGACTGCTGGAGAATGAAAACAAGAAACTAAAGCTGGTCATACACAGATTTTTACAGGCTGAATGGCGTCCTGCAGTTACGCTACACAGCGCAGATGACGAATCTTCATCTGCGGCTATTGTCACTTGACAGCCAGCTAACTGTCAAAAATACCCAAACAGCAGCTGCATCCGATTGGATGAGCCGCTTTTTGGCCAATAATTTTCTGCCTGGCTTCTCTGATTTTTAAAATCAACAGATGTCACGTGAGAGGCAGCAGACAGAGCCACTTACTGAGCGAACATCGTCTGGTTCATTAGGATCCAGCTGAAATCTGAATAGCGTATGGCCAGCTTTGGTGGATATAAGCGGCAAAATATATTTTATCCCCATTACAACAGCTTGTTTTGTATATAAAAGGACAGTCTCTGTGCTAGCTGAACACAGGGAACACCTTTCCAGCATAACAAAGTACACTTGATTCAAACTTTGACCTTGTGCTAGTAGCCAGAAGCCATGAATATATACATACAGGTACAGTGGCTCAAAGTATGTGGATTAAGTAAATGATTAATTCCCCTTCAGCGGAATAGAAACCGCAAAGCTGGGGGTGTGAAATATCATCAGATGCATGAGGCTGATTCACTGAGGCCACTCCTAGAATAAAAAAAAAAGAAGAATCCAGCATTTCCCATAATTATAATGTAGCTGAACACAGCAAGTTTGAGAAGTCATCCCCTTCATTTTGCATTACTGTTTTGTAAAGATAATGACTACATTAAAAAAATGCCAAATGATCTAATTGTTAATTATATTAAAAGCAATAACCGTCATTTCCATTTGCAAGTGATTTTCCTCCCCGTGTATAATCCAGGCCTAACTCGCACAGAAGCAAAGAGCAGCCACAATGCTCAGGAAAAAAAACAAAAAAAACATCAATGGAACAAAATTTAATGAGTAACAAAAAAAATAAAAAACATGCAACGCTTTTCAGAAATGAATGGCGGCGCTTTAGCCAACCTGATGAGTCATTGGACTCAATGAAGTGAAATCTAAACATATGCATGGTGTCTGCCGTGGTTATTCCCATGAAATGGCACTGCACTAGTCACAGGCATGCGGAATCCAGGGGCAGGCGGAGGAATAATGGCACCGATCTGCATACTCCATTCGTGTCAGCACTTGAAGGCACAACTAATCTGTGACTGTACCTCACACTGACAGCCCATTGATGACTTTTCATCTCTCCTTTGTTCCCATTTCATGTGGCTTTGGAAAGTACAAAATAACACCTGGATGAAGAGCCCTTTAATTCGCTGCTAAGTAAATCTATAAATAGGTTGATGAAACAAAAGCCAGCGGGTTATTTTTACAGGAATATCTGCATGCACAGCTGCACCAGCCCTACATTACATGATGATTTATTCACAAAGCTTTACAGAGTATGAATATTTGGGATTATTACAGCGACAACAGTTTACGCAGCACTTTAAATATCAACTAAATCATTGTCTGGGATATGCAATTAGCGGACCTCCAGCTGTTGCAGAACTACAAGTCCCATGAGACATAGCAAGACCACAAGCATGACACCCAGAGGCAGAGGCATGATAGGACTTGTAGTTTTGCAACATCTGGGAGGTCCGCTAATTGCATATCCCTATATGAACAAAATAGAACCGTGATGGTTACAGCAGCCTGGACTATGAATAAACACAATACCTGCTTAAAGCAGAGCTCCACCCTAAAGTGAACTTCCGCTGATTGGAAACCTCCCCCTCCAGGGGGAGGGGGGTGCAGATACCCATCTAAAGACAGGTATTTGCACCCACTTCCGGCCACACAGTCTCGGGTAAAAGACAGGGTTTTTTTTCACATCCCGTCCGTCCCCAGTTGTGTGCTGGGAACACTCGGCTCCCAGAACACAGCGGGAGCCAATCGGCGGGCGCAGCGCGACTCGTGCATGCGCTGTAGGGAACCGGGCAGTGAAGCCGCAGCGCTTCACTTCCTGGTTCCCTCACCGTGGATGGAGGGGGGAGCAGCAGGGTGACGAGCGATCGCTCGTCTTCTGCTGCGGACACCGCTGGACTCCAGCACAGGTGAGTGTCCTAATATTAAAAGTCAGCAGCTGCAGTATTTGTAGCTGCTGGCTTTTAATATTTTTTTTCAGGGGGACATCCGCTTTAAAGTCAATCCAATCACCAAAATCTCATGAGCTTTAACATGTTCAAGTTATTTCAAAATTTGTTTCCAAGCCTGAAGCTTTCATTAGAATAACACCTGGCGATCTAGTGATTGAAGCTCAGGCACTTCCTGTTAAAGGGCGACAACGCTGTATGCCAGTCACTCCACTGTGCGTCTGTGTTGTCACTATGGGATTGATTTTCTAAAGCTGGAGAGTGCAAAATCTGGTGCAGCTCTGCACAGTGGACAATCAACTTGGAACTTCAGTTTGTTCAATTGAAGGGACTGTAAACAAACAAGTTATATTTACCTGCTCTGTGTAATGGTTTTGCACAGAGCAGGCCTGACCCTTCTTCCTAGTTCTCCCTGTTGGCCGTCCTGGCTCCTCCCCCCTTCCAAGTGCCCCTAGGAGAAAACTACTTGCTATGGGGGCACTCAAGCAGGCTGACTGCCTAGCCACTCTCCTGTGAATGGACATTGACAGAATGTAGTTCGCCCCCCCCCCCCGTTCTCTCCTCATTGGCTCACTGGCTGTGACTGACAGCAGCAAGAGCAGATGGCTCCCACTGATGCGTGAGCCAATAAGAAGAGAAGGATTGCACTGGTTTTGCTAACAGCCCACACCCTACTAAGAGCCTGTTCACACTGGGGCGACTTGTCAGGCGACTTAGCCGCCTGACAAGTTGCGTCCCATTCTATTCAATAGAACCGTTCTAATAGGAGCGACACAAGTCGCTCCAACTTAGAAAAAGGTTCTTGCACGACTTCGGGGGCGACTCAGGGCAACTTGCATTGACTTCTATACAGAAGTCATTTTGCAAGCCTCCTCTGAAGTCGTCTTCAGGACGCCTTGCCGAGTCGCCACCAAAGTCGTGCCACCCCAGTGTGAACCGGCTCTAACACTGTCGCGTATGTAACGAATGTTATCTTTCTGTGGATATCTTTTCTGACGCCTTTCATGTGTGTATATTGTTACTATTTGTTTATCATTATTATATATATTATTTATATATGAGACACTTCATAAATAAAAACTTTATTTGAAAAAAAAAAAAAAGAGAAGGATCAGGGAGAGCTGCTGCTCTCACGCATATCGCTGGATCAAGATGGGGCTCACGCAAGTATAAGGGGCTTGGAGGGAGCAATGCATTGAACGCAGAAAGGTCTTTAGAACCATTTTTAAGCTTTGATAAGAAGCCAATTGATTTCTATGCAGAGCTGCACCAGATTTTGCACTCTCCAGTTTTAGTAAATTAACCCCTATGTGACAGACTACCAATGGCGAGTACAAGACACACATTACAGGCCGTGCACTTAGATTTTTTTTGTTGCTCAGCCTGCAGGATGAATGAAAGGAATCCAACATAATCCTCCATCCACTCTAAGGGGCGCAGATGGGAAAAAAAAAAAAACTGGGGGCCATTTTGTTCTGGCAGCCGTCTCCAGCAGCTGTCAGAATACCCGAACAGTGGCTGGATGAAGAAGCTGGTCAGCTGACAATTTTCCACTTGACAAAATTTGATTGTTAAATTGACTTTTTAATTAACTTGGGTGGTTCTGACAAGGGCATAACAGCTCAAATTCCAACCGGCTTGAGCCCTGTATGGCAACCTACAGTTTACTGTTATCTTTAGGACCCGATCAAACCCTGCCCATTGGGCAGCCTTACCCAGAGAAACCCCAAAGCATAGACAATGTCCTATTGTCTCTGTTCATGCCAGTGTGCTGAAACAATGTAGAACAGGGCGCATTTAACGCAGTGCATTGCAATGCTAGGCAGTACACCCCATCGCAATGTGCTGCAGTGCATAAAGTCACTTTGTGACATTTCAATAAAGTTAATAAAAAAATAAAAAAAAGGTAAATAGTGTGATGCACTGTAACAATGCATTGCACCAGCCTTTCATAGCACACGTTTATACGGAATATAAAGAGCGCCCATTGCTGTGAATGGGCCCTTAGGAAACCCACCCTGGGAAATGTCATGCAACCATCACTAGAGCGCATGCATATAGACAGGAAGAGGCTGCAGGAGATCAACAGGATAGAGCCGCAACAAAGGATGGAGGAAAAAAAAATATTGGATTTTATTATTGAAATAACAGCGGCAGTTGTTAGTGAGAACAAACTGTCATTCATTTAGGCTGTACCATAAATGACAGCAAGCGACCAGCGAGTGAGCCCCACTTTTAGGGGTCCTGGCACCCATCTACCCCAGCGACTTACCTTTGACTTGGCCTTCATAGTCAGCAATGATCTCTTTGTCCTTCTTGAACCTGTTGGGGGTAGACATGTTTTGTCCGCACTTTTCCAATCCACAAAGGTGATGAGCGCTGTGATTTTATAGCCTTAACTCTCAGCTGCAGCCAAGTTCCCCAGAAGAGATCCAAGGGGGGAGGGGGGGTGTGGGGGGGATCACTGGGATGAAGTCTGCTGGAAGACAAGGCTGGAGGTCAACAAAGAGGCCATGACTGGGGTCCACAGTATAGGACTGGTGGGGGGCACCAGCCAAGGTGGGGGAACAAAGCAAGAGGGGGGCAGAGCTATACCTGACAATCACAGGGGGAGATCACACATGGACTACATGAAATGTGACCTGAGGGGTGGGAAGGGGGGATGGTGAAGTTCTATGCAGGATCACACAATAAAGTAAAATATGGGAGCTGTCCTCAGCAGAATGTTAGTCTAATGAGGGGGGGAGGGTGGGGTGACATCCAGGGGCCCCCAGAGGGCAGTGCACCGCTCCCTAGTACAATGAGGAGCTCTCCACCGATCACTGATAAAGAGCAGCCACTAGCATGGTCCACCCCAGTCAGTCAGGGCTGCTTACTCCTCTCTTCTCCCCGACACAAAGACACGACTAGTCCAGGGCGGGCGGGTTACAGAACAACCCCGGGCAGTGACTGAACGGCCTCCACCTGCCCCCGGACAAGGAATGTGTCCAGCACGGCTTCAGTTCTCTGTCTCTCCCCCCGGCTCTGTCTTTCTTCCTCACCCCTCACTGGTCGCAGTACAGCAATGTGCAGCCAGAGCCAGCGAGGAGGGAGAGGGAGGAGCCACAGCCTGACATCACCGCCCACATAACCCCAGCACAGCCCGAGCCCGACTGCCGCTAATAGACAGCACACGCTGGCCAATCAGCGCGCGAGGATGCTCGCTTCGCTCTGGCCGTGCAGCAATCAGAGGCGGGGGGCGGGAGATTGCCATGGTGACTGTGACAAGTGGAGAGGCCCCGGTGGCTTGCTGTTCGCACACGGAGGTGGTAGAGCGGGTTGTCTTACACACTCCACAGGCTGGACGAATGGTGTACTGCACTGATACAGCAGCACTGCTACCGGCTTATATGTGAGCACCGCCGCCTGTCAGCGGCATGCAGGCTTGTCTCTGCTGTGATTTATGAAGGGGGAGCTCTGATACTGGCATGCTTATCGTGGTATGACCAGCTACTGACTTCTCCCCTCATTGGGTGGGTTTGTTAATGTTATATTCCTGCATGGCAGAGTCTCCTAAGAGACACATTCTCTATGTATATACTAACTGACACATTCCCTATGTACTAACTGGCATGTTCCCTATGTACTAACCATAGGTGAGCACAACCATTGCATTAGGGTGTGCACCCCAAATGTATTAAAACATGGACAGTGGATAGTGTCAGTAGAGCAGAGGTTGGTGTCAGTAGGGCAGTGAACAGTGTCAGTCGTGTTACAATTTTTTTTTCTTTAAGAGTTCGGGGGGCATTGGTGCAATATCAGCAGGGGGAATCTGCAATTGACATGGTGATTAGGGTGTGCCCAGTCACACCCCTTGCGCACGCTTATGGTACTAACTGACACGTTCCCTATGTACATACTAACTGACACATTCCCTATGTACTAACTAAATGACACATTCTCTATGTATGTACTAACTGACACATTCCCAATGTACTAACTGGCACATTCCCTATGTACTAACTGACACATTCCCTATGTACGTACTAACTGACACATTCCCAATCTACTAACTGACACATTCCCTATGTACGTACTAACTGACACATTCCCTATATACATACTAACTTAAACATTCCCTATGTACATATTAACTGACACATTCCCTATGTACGTACTAACTGACACATTCCCAATGTACTAACTGGCACATTCCCTATGTACGTACTAACTAACACATTCCCTATGTACGTACTAACTGACACATTCCCTATATACATACTAACTTAAACATTCCCTATGTACATATTAACTGACACATTCCCTATGTACGTACTAACTGACACATTCCCAATGTACTAACTGACACATTCCCAATGTACTAACTGGCACATTCCCTATGTACGTACTAACTGACACATTCCCAATGTACTAACTGGCACATTCCCTATGTACGTACTAACTGACACATTTCCTATGTATGTACTAACTGGCACATTCCCTATGTACTAACTGATAGAAGCTTTCGTTATAGCGCTGGCTATGCCCCGGGATATACAGCATTTGTATACCTACTAGGTCTAACCCACAAAGACCTCCCTGGAATGGATGACTTAGCTTGGTTGCCCTATTTGGATATACTTCCCATTGTGGCCCCGCTCTCCATTTTTTGCCCCGGTTATTTTGACGATATGGCTACTTACTAGATCTGATTGGTCTATCACAGAGCATATGTTGTTCTGGTGTTATGTAGAGGTATCTCTTGAGGCTTGGCTGTAAAAGTCTTTTCTACTACTAGCCACGTATAAATTATCCTTGACATACCTATGAATATTAATGTCCTTGATGTATTAGATATCGGATGGTCACCTTGATATTGACAAATGAAATATTTTATATCCTACTCTCAAAATTTTCCTACCTCGTCCTGAGGAAGCAGGCGAAACGCGTAGACGAAAGGATATTTTGAAATTCAATATGTATACTATGTGATTTTAATGTATCTTATTTTTTGTATTAAAGTATATTTTTTTCTATAAAATCTTTTTCCCGTCTTTGCCTTTAAAGTCCGCCTTGTTACTGTTTTTTTAGCAGTCACTAAACTTTTCTATCGAGTATTACGGATGATGGCATATGTGAGTGCCTTTATATTTTCCCCTTCCCCTTTTACATGTTGATCTTTTCTCCCAAGCTCTCTGACCGCCTCACCCACCTATATATCCTCCACCGATCATACCTGATGCCCTACCGCATCTCTAAATACAGACCTGGACATAACCCCATTTCCCCGGCTGCGACCATCCCAACGCCACCTTCTACCATCTACTTTGGACATGTCCCTGCATACAGGGGTTCTGGACCAAGGTGGTCCGGTTTCTCCACCACAGCATGGGCTCCCCATTGTCCCTCTGCCCCCGTCAGTGCTTGCTGGGGCTTCTCTCGCTCCCCGAAGTCGAAAAGTACCTGAATATATTTTTACAGGAAACATTGTTCCTTGCCAGGCTTTAAATAGCCAAGACATGGATGAGGGGACCCCCTCCCACACTGCAGCAGTGGATCAGAGCTGTCAACAATACTCTACCTTTCAAAAAACTACTCTATGTCAATAGGGGATGCCCAGGCAACAGAGGCGACTCCAGGCTTTTTGAGGCCTTAGGCAAAACGTGACATGGGGCCCCACTCACGCCGATGATGGGGAAAAATAATTCAAGGACAAGAGCCTCTTCCCCAAAACCCTGGTAGGTGGTTGTGGGGGTCTGGGGGCAGGGGGCTTATGAGAATCTGGAAGCCCCCTTTAACAAGGTGGCCCCCAGATCCTGCTCTTTAATAACAAAGGGGCGGGGCCACCCAGTGATGTCACATGCTGAACCCACCTCCTGTGTTGTCATTGACTGAGGGCATGCTGGGTCATTGACATCACAAGGGGTGGCGCCACCGATATTCACTGGTTGTTAGGGATGCTGGCGGCCCCGCTCCTGAGTCAGGGATCTTATTGCTGCCTCAAAACTCAGGTAATGCATTGGGTAAGTTAGGCGGCCGGGAGGCCCCTGTGAGTGTGAGGCCTTAGGCGACCGCCTAATTTGCCTAATTAAAGAGCCGCCTCTGCCAGGCAAATAACATAAAATTTTGGTAGATGGTTGGGGGACGCCTTGACTTGTGATGCGGAAGATTAGCTGTGCTCCTCCCTGGCAGCCCTGGGGGCCCCCCCTACTGGCCCTGCGCCGCTCTGTCCTCCTCTACATTGTACTATATATGCACCTGTACTGTTATTCTTTGCCATGCCTTTATGTATGTCAATGGGATTTATCCGCAAATATAGTGCCTGTTGCACTAGATATCCATTTGTTTGTATATTTTCTATGCTCGATAAACGTTGTTTTGATTAAAAAATTGTTAAAATCTGTGGAAGTGGGGAATGATTATATTCTAGCTATTGTAGATGTTAACTCACTATACACCAACATCCAGCAGCACCGTGCATTGGAAGCAGTAAGATGGGCTCTAGGAAAGATGACATTAAATGCAAACAGAGGGAGTTCCTATTACAACTACTTGATTTGGCAATGAGTCATAATTTTATTTTGGCATGAGAAAAAGGTTTTTAGACAGAAGAGGGGTGTAGCCATGGGGGCGAAGTATGGTCAATCAGTGGCAAACCTCTTTATGAGTCGATGGTAGAAGGAAGCCATGACCTATGGCTATGAAGCTGCCAATTCCCTTGATCTTGTCATATACAAAGAGAATGGAAGATTATTAACCCGGACATGTTTTTTAAAGATGTGGATAGAAATGGTTATATTTCATTGGGGAGTTGCCATCATCCAAGATGGTTAGGTGGTATTCCCAAAAGCCAGTTGTTAAGGGTGAAAAGGAATTGTGATAAGCACGAGGATTACGATACACAGGCTGGTATAATTTTAGGAAGATTCTACAAGAAGGGTTATAATTTAAAAAGAACAAAATAAACAATAAGAGGCATGGATAGGGAGCATTTGTTCAAAGAAAAGGAAAATAAGAGAAGAGATTATGAAATGGCCTTTATGACAGGTAATACCCGACAATACAGTTTGAAAAAATAACATTGGCCTCTATTATTAAAAGATAGGGAGTTGAAAAGTATTTTGCCAGACACACCACAGTATATTTATATCAATCCATGCACACTACAGCTGAAGTTGACACATAGGGCCAGATTCTCTAAGAAATTCGCCGGCGTATCGTAAGCCATTTACACTACACCGCCGCATCGTACTAAAGCAAGTGCCGTATTCCCTAAGCATTTGCTCCATAGTTTGCGTTGGCGTAGCGAAAATGGCCCAGCGTAAGCCCGCGTAATTCAAATGGGGCGGCTTGTATTTAAATTAAGCGCGCCCCCGCGACGAACGAACTGCGCATGAGCCGGCCGGGGAAAAAGCCCAGTGCGCATGCTCCAGCTCACGTCGGAAAGCGCCGTTGAAACCGACGCCAAAACGACGTGATCGTCACTACGCAATGCCCTATTCGCGAACGAGTTAGTAAAACGACGTAAGCGACGGAAAAAGCCGACGCTGACCCGACGCCATGCTTAACATGGCATCCGACGGCATCCGACGGTACTTCGTAAGGTTACTCCTCATAAAAGCAGGGGTAACCTTACGAGTTCGTAAACGACGTACGCGACGGGGCGCCGTAAAAGCGATCGGGAATCGGCGTAGTAGCCTCATTTGCATAGGCAAATGAGAAAACAACGTAAAGGCCACCTAGTGGCCGGAGTTGTCATTAAAACTACAATCCGCAAGTGTAATGGTATTACACTTGTCGGATGTTCAAGCGTATCTATGCCAAAGTGATGCTAAGCATCACTCGCATAGATACGAGCCAAAAAAAACAGCGATACGACGGGGTATCTGAGATACTCTGTCGTAGCGCCGCTGAGAATCTGGCCCAGAATGTTATTAATCCTTTAAGGAAAGGTTTTACTTTTTTGGATCAAACTTAGTTATGGCAAATACGTGATTTGTAGAACCCCCAGGTTTAGGAGGAGAAAGAGCACCCACTTTGAGTCTTATTCCCAGGTGAGATCTTTTGAGATCAAGAAATTCATCACACGTTGAACTACACGTTACCTATCTCCTGTCTTGTCCCTGTGGTCTCCAATATGTGGGGAGAACCACGATAAGACTGGGGATAAGGTTGAGAGAGCATGTCAACAGAATCAAAGGGTTTTAAGTATCATAGTTTATCCAACCATTTTAGATTGTTCCACAATAGAGACCATCATCAGGTCTTGTCTTTTTGTGGAATTGGAGAGGATCCAACCTCAAGAGTGCTATTTCCCAATATTAAACCCAATAGATCCATAGGCTTGAGACTATGGGCCAGATTCAGGTAGATGAGAGCATCTTTGCTCCAGAGTAACGCTTCTCATTTACGTTACTCTGACGACCCTTTCAGCGCAAGTACTGTTATTCACATAGCAGTTGCGCGTAAACTTGCGCCAGAGTAACGATAATGCGCTGGCGTAACCCGAAAGCAAGGGGAAGTGGGTGTGATCATATGTAAATGATGGGCGGAGCCCAGCGCAGAGGCTTACGTTCAGCGCATCAACCACGGAGCATGCGCAGTGAGTGAGGCTCCACTCGCCCCCTTTGTGCGCATGCTCACAACTTCCGTCGGCACCACTTCACGGGAAACGTCAGCGCAATGCCTTCCGTTGGGCGTTTAAATGCGCCCGTAGAAGCGCCATTCCGGCACTAAAGTATATCCTGCTCCCCCTCCCCGCAGTGATGTTACTTTTGTTCTGAGATGGCTGCTCCCGTTCCCCGCAAACACACAGGAGAAAGCTGAACTTTAATGGCCAGGAGCTGTCAGCCGTCATCTCGGCTATGGAGACCTATGATGTCTTCCTCCATGGCTGTAAAATTTGACAAACAAGCATGGACAGAGGTGTTGTCCTGCAAGTGGGGGTGCTCAGCTAGCTCTTATCGTCGGTAACGCTGCTGTAGCTGCTCTCCTGCTGACCTGTGGCCGTCTGGAGTAAAGATAAAGCAGCTATTTGTAGAAATAACTTTGCGCCGGACGGACGAGATACGCGCGGCGCATGTAGCCAGCGTATGGTGCTAATCGTAAATTGGGAAAAATCCCTCATTTGCATATTTGCAGGGGAAATCAATAGGCGCGACTGATGCGCCAAGCGAAATTAAGCGCTGACGATACTCTGGCGTCGGAACGTTCCGCCGGTCGCAAATGGCCCGTTATTGGGCGCATCTAGTTTGGTGGGTACGGGCACATAGAAACGACGGCGCATCTTCACAGTTACGCGGCGCATATCGAAATACTCCAGCGCAAGTGTTGCTGAATCTGGCCCTATGAGTCCATTGTTTTTGAACATAGAGCTTGACCTAAATAATTTTTTATCCAACTGGTAAATCTTGTTTTGCACTGGTACAATTATTTTTTGATCTTTATAATTAAATAATTTTTATTAATTTTATTTTACTTATATTTATTTTCATGTTTACATTTATATTTATTTCTTCAAATTTTTCATATTAACCACTTAAGACCCGGACCAATACGCTGGTAAATGACCCAAGGTGTTTTTGCGATTCGGCACTGCGTCGCTTTAACAGACAATTGCGCCTTCGTGCGACGTGGCTCCCAAACAAAATTTGCGTCCTTTTCTTCCCACAAATAGAGCTTTCTTTTGGTGGTATTTGATCACCTCTGCGATTTTTATTTTTTGCGCTATATACAAAAATAGAGCGACATTTTTGAAAAAAAAACACTATTTTTTACTTTTTGTTAAAAAAAAATCAAATAAACTAAATTTTAGTCAAACATTTAGGCCAACATTTATTTAGCCACATGTCTTTAGTAAAAAAAAAAAATTGCGATAAAAAAAAATAGCTACCTAGCGGGAACAGCGACACTAATACAGCGATCAGAAAAATGATCGCTTAGTGATGCTGGCAATAGGGAGTGAAAGGGTTAACTAGGGCAGTGATCAGGGGGTTAAAACTTTATTAGGGGGGGTGAGGGGGCTATCCTGAACCTAACGCTAACTGATTTTACACTGCCTGTCACACTGACACTAAATGCAGTGATTAGATCACTGCATTCAGTGACACTGTGACAGGGGGGGTGGGGGGGCAGATCGCAAGGGGTTAAGTATGCCTATGTGAGTGTGTGTCAGTGTAATGTTGGTGCACACTTACTGTGAGGTGTTTCTCCCATCGCAGCGGTTGGAAATACCGCTGCGATGGGAGATTACATCACTTCCCCCTTCCTGTGTTTACACAGGAGGAGGAAGTGACACAAAGGGGGAGCGCGCACATTGGCTGGGAGCGATCGCGGGGGGGGCGGGTAAACGCCGACATCCGCCCGCTCGTCCCGGATCGCTCCCGGAGCCAGGGGGACCCCCGCACGCCGCGGAGGGGGTCCCGATGGGACCCCCGAACCGCACTTAGGCGGGGACGTAAATTTACGCCCTTGTGCCTGTACGAGCCATTCTGTGGCCGTATATGTGCGTGCGGGGGTCCTTAAGTGGTTAATTAAACTTATATTGTCCTTTTTTAAATTGTTAAAAGATTTATCTATGGGGGCGTGGCTCGGACTTGGACGAATAAGTAAGCATACTACCAGAGCTCCTCACACATCGGTGCTTAACTAGCTTGCTCCGGCGGATTCTCCCTTTCAACACGGCCAAGAACAGCATGTCCGGATACCGGAGGGCTTCTTCCAGAAATAGTGTCCCTGCACACCTTAGCACCGGCAACATTGGCTCGTATTTCGGCGGCGGTGCACAGCCGCGTGGCGGAGCATCTAAAATGGCGGCCGAGAGAGGCAAGGGGACAGACATTGCAGTGAAGACCTCTGCAAAGCCTCCAATGCAGCCGCAACCCGGAGGGTCCACCGCTCATTTACAGCCTGGAGTGTCCCCCGCTCAGCCACAGCCCGGAGGGTCCCCCGCACAGCCGCAGCCCGGAGGGCCTCCCATACAGCTGCAGTCCGGAGGGTCCCCGATCCTGACACCGTCACTGGTAAGAGGTGCTACCCCTCCTGAATCGCCAGGCTCTTCGGTCTCCCGAGGCTTTGACATGTTTGAACTAATGGGGGACAGGGACTTGAGGCAACACATCTTGTCTCTGCCTACTAGAGAGGACTTGGATCGCTTTGCCACGAGGGTGGAAAAGGCCTTCAAACAGGATATAGAGCAGCTTAAAACTGACACTACTCAGCTTGGCAATAGGTTAGAGACTTTGGAGCAGACTGTGGAAGAGGCCCTGCCTGTTATAACCCAGCTTAGAGACAAGTGTGCAGCTCAGGATCATCACATAGAGGCTCTAATCTCACAACTTGGTTATGAGAACCGCAGCTGCAGGTCCAATATACGCATATGGGGATTACCAGAGGCAACAGCGGCCAAAGATATTGTCCCCACTCTGCAAGGTATATTTAAGGAGATATTGGGCCTCCCCCTACTGAGAATGTGGAAATTGATAGAGCAAATTGGGCTATCAGACCCCCATCAAATGACGCAGACAACCCGCGGGACATAATTTGCAAACTCCATCGCTATACGGTCAAGGATCAGATTATGCAGCTTATGCGCAAACCCCCCCTTTTTTTACTTTTATGGAGCCCGCTTGTTCTTTTACCAGGACTTGTCACGCCGCACCCTGATGCAGCGGAGGGCGTTGTCCCCCCTGCTGGAATCACTACGCTCAGCGGGCATTACCTATAGGTGGGGGTTCCCCTTCTGTCTCCATGCTGATAGAGACTGCAAATATGCCATCTTACGCAACAAAGATGACCTCTCGCGATTTTTGTCGCAATTGAAGCTGGAACCTGTTGACTTTCCGGACTGGAGACTGTCTACAGATATACCAAGGCTGAAAGCGCCCCAACCAAGGCAGCAGGTGCGGTCACAACGGAAATCTCGGAATCACAAACGCTCATCCTCTGCTGTGGCGAGGCAAGGGTCCCTGGCTGGGGACTTAAGATCTTCTACGACATTAACTTTTTCAGAGACAGACAGCGGACGGCCTTTAATCTCGCGCGTTGTCTGACTATGGTGGCTTCGGCAATGACAGCGTGATGACTATGCAACACAGGCCCTTTTTTCGGAAGCCTTCTCACATGTGTTTTCTATGTTTTACTTTTTTTTTTCTCCCCTGCCCTCTCACTGTCTGTTTCTGTTTTGATCTTTGCCTGTCGGCCTATAATATCCTAGGCAGGCTGAATCCCCGGACATTTGCCGCTGCTATTTTTGTGGGGAGCTGGACCTTCCTGGCTTCTCATGTTTGGACACGACTCCCTCATAGGTCTACCCGTATTGGGTGTTAGCCCGGATATGGGCGCTTTGCCTCGCTTAGGCGACTCCTCGTCGCTGGGGGGGTTGCATGAGCTGGGCAAACAGGAAAGGGTTCCACCACCTATGGCCTTTGGGACATCTGTGGAACCACAATGTGTATTGTATGTTGTGTTATTGTTTTTTGTTTTTTTATTCCCCTCTCTTTTCCATTCCCTTTTCTCGGTTTCTCTCCTCTCTATCTTTTTCCTTCTTGTTCAGAAGGCAGACTAGCTCTCGCCGGCACTCATAGTCTGAAGACGAGCATTTGGGCGACTCTCCCCACTGCAGCGTGGCTACGATAAAGGTAGTGTCTTACAATGTACGTGGGTTGTGTTCCCCCAATAAGCGGATACTGCTGGATACTTCAGAAAATAAATCTTCCCACTCCTACACCTTTTTGAGGCATTTTAAAAAGACCCTTCAGGAACATACATTGGCAGACTGCTGGAGAGCATTACATGCTTCTGAGAAGGATTATAGCTATTTTTCCAGTGTACATAAAGTGTATACTAGAATTGACCTGCTGCTAGTGGATCAGGACGCTCTTGACATACTACTGGGGGCAACTATTGAACAAATTACCATCTCAGACCATGCCCTGGTGACCCTTACCCTTTCGCTAACGCATGCTCTTGCCAAGGCGAGATCCTGGAAACTGAATGAAAATTTATTGGATGACGTAGGGGTAGTGGCAGGGATACAAGAGACTCTGACGCACTATTTTGCCGAAAACGCCAACGGGGAAGTAGGTGATGGCATCATTTGGGAAGGCCACAAGGCTGTGGTTCGTGGCGCGTTTATCGCCATAGGAGCTAGGCTTAATAAGAAGAGGCAGGAGTATTTCCGGAGAGTGCTACAAGCGCTGCAAAGTGCTGAGCTTAGGCATAAGCGCACGGGTGACCCTAAAGAGCTTCGCCGCTTGTGTGACCTCCGTCAGCTTTTCTCAAAATTACTAGACCGTAAAATTAACCGTAAGCTTTGTTATTTGGCCCATACTTATTATGAGCATGGCAATAAGTGTGGCAGGCTACTGGCACACCCTCTCCGTAAAAAGAGACTCTTGGCGCATGTGCATAAGTTACACTCGCCTACGGGAGAGCCTGCTCAGCACACCTCAAAAATTGCATCCATGTTCCGCGACTATTATGCGGCCCTGTACAATCTGGACTCCGCCTCCTCTCCGGCAGATGTAACTCTTAAGCAGGCCCGAATTACCACCTACCTCTCCTCAATTGGGCTCCCCACCTTGTTTTCAGAGCAGGCAACAGACCTGGAACGCCCCATTACTTCGGCTGAACTTGTAATCAAATCTCTACCCTCTGGCAAAAGCCCCGGTCCCGACGGTTTCATCAGGGCATATTATCTAAAAAAAATTGATAGCCTGCAGGTCCACTTTTGCGCCCTCCTTAACTTGCTATTGACCTCTTTGGCCCATCTCACTGTGTTGCCCAAAGAGGGTGAACCGCAGAGTTATCGCCCCATTTCCCTTTTAAATACAGACCTTAAGACCTTTTCTAAAATCCTTGCCAAGCGCTTGAAGTATCTCCTTCCGGACCTAATCCATGCTGACCAAACCGGTTTTATAACAGGACGGGAAGCAAGGGACAATTCAAATAGGGCCATTCAGCTCATTCACTGGGTACACACACACGACCGGATGCCTCCCTACCTGATTTTGTCTACTGACGCGGAGAAGGCGTCCGGTAAGGGTACCCATTTATATTTACGTTTCCAGTGTTTGATGATTACGCCTTGGAATATACATCCTATTCAAGCTTATCAGAAGGAGGACATGTTCGTCACATCTTCACGGTGTATGGACTGACCTTTTCACTTGATTGGCTGTTTCCATCAGATTACAGTGGACATTCTAACACTTTACATTTTCATTGTGCATGGTTTTATTGATACGATTTATGATTTGTGATTTTGCATTCACTAGATTCTATATTTTTACAGCTGTTTTCACTAACACTGTCTTTTCAATGGGTTTGGACATCCATCCATCTGATTGATGGTATGTCAAGTAATCACTAAGGTGGGAGTGTCTTGACCAACCCCCCCCCCCCTTCTAGAATATTTGGATTTGATTTGATTCAATTTATTGCACTTATTTTTTACACTTATTTGCCAGTAGAGTTCCTTTTGTGTATTGATCACAAACATATGAGGTTTTCATATTGGAAGTGTATGGCAAGGTTTTGTGACACTTATCACTGAGCCTATAGTGGAGCCCCTACATAGAGGGTTCCTTTATTGGAGCTACACTTTATATATTTTTTCACGTTTACAAATATCCATTTGTTGTGTTGGCTGCCTGAGTTCCATTCACTTATCTAGTTAGCGCAATATATTTACTATTACTAATTTTATAATTCACCACCCCCATTTTCTCCAACACTTCCTAGGGACCCTGCCATTTGGCTAGGAATGTACTTTTGACCATGGGGACCAGCACCAACACCCTATCACCAGGTGCAAAGGAACGGACTGGGCCCCACGATTGTAAATCCTTTGTTGAGCCAATTGGGCTTGGGCTAAATGTTCCTTCACAATCGGCATCACTTGGGCAATTCTATCTTGCATTTGGGCCACATGCTCAATCACACTTCGATGCAGGGAACACTCACTCTCCCATGTTTCCCTGGCAATGTCCAGTAGGCCCCGGGGGTGCCTCCCATACAGTAGCTCAAACGGAGAGAACCCTGTGGACGATTGGGGAACCTCTCTTATTGCAAAAATCAGATAAGGGAGCAGATAATTCCAATTCTTTCCATCTTTATCCACCACCTTCCTCAACATTTGTTTTAAGGTTTTATTAAACCTTTCCACTAACCCGTCTGTTTGAGGGTGATATACTGATGTACGTAATTGGGTCACTTTCAGGAGTTTACAAAGTTCTTTGGTCACCCTAGACATAAACGGGGGGGCCCTGGTCAGTTAGGACTTCCTTAGGAAGACCCACACGGCTGAAAACCTGAAATAACTCTTTGGCAATGGTTTTAGCAGAGGTGTTTCGGAGAGGAATCGCTTCTGGGTAACGGGTGGCATTATTACCAAGATGTGCTGGTGCCCTCTAGTGGACTTCAGTAAGGGGCCAACCAAGTCCATGGCGATCCTCTCAAAAGGGACCTCGATAATGGGCAGGGGTACCAACGGACTGTGGAAATGTGGCATGGGTGCAGTAATCTGACACAATGGACAGGAAGAGCAATACAATTCCACTTCCTTAGTGATCCCAGGCCAATAAAACCTCTGGGTGATCCTCTTCCGGGTTTTTTCTGCTCCCAAATGTCCCCCAAGAATGTGCCCATGAGCCAGTTCCAAAACCATCTTGCGGTACGGTTTAGGCACTACCAGTTGCTCAATGGTGTCCTCTATCCTCTGTGACACTCGATAAAACAGGTCCCTTTCAATAATGAAGTAAGGGAGGGCAACCCTCTCATCAGGGTTAACTAACTCCCCATCTATCTTTACTACATTCTCCTGGGCTCTTAGCAATGTGGGGTCCCTCAATTTCTCAGTGATAACATTTTCTCTGTGCACCTCAAGGTCATCAAACCCTATCGCCCGCTGTTCCTCTTCTGAGGTAGCATGCTCCTCCCTAGGGACTGGTGTTTCCCCTGCTAAGACTGAGAACGGAAACTCAGGAGAATCCTCACAGTTAGAGGATTCTGGAGTAGATGTTTCAGGCTCAGAAGAACCACCTACTGGGGAATCTGGGCAGTCCCAGAGTTCCCAGAACTTTGGGAAATCCCTTCCCACAATGACGTCATGTGGCAGTTTGGGAACTAAACCCACCTGGTGACACAAGTTACCGAGGGAGGTTTCAAAGGAAACCGTAGTCACCGGATATTCTCAAATGTCTCCATGTACACAAACTACAGTCATTTTCCTAGGATGTAAGGTTTTTCCCACCACTAGATCACTTTTCACTAAGGTGACCAGGCTACCTGAATCCAACAATACCACAACATCTTTACCATCTAAGCACTTTCTACATAAAGGTTTCTCATTCCCCTTTACTGCAGTGCATGTGGTTGCAAAAAGGGACTGTTGTCTCTCTGTCAGAAAGTCACACTGCATGGGTTCATCACCCGCTGGACAAACCGCTGCTACATGTCCCTCTTCCCGGCAACGGTAACAAATCAACCTTCTGGTCCTCTCCTGTAGGATGGGTCTTCCAGGCCGCTCTCGCCAAACATTAGCAGTAGTCCCGATAATACCTCTAGTTGCTCTTTGGTCCCTCTCTCCACTCCCATCCCTTGATGCAGTCTTACCTATAGGTGGGGAGGGTCTGGTCTTGGGGTGGAAAGTCTGTGCGTCTCTGGTGGAAGAGGACAAATTCTCTGTTGTTAGGTACCTTTCGACCAGGTCTACAAGTTTGTCTGCGGTTTCCGGACCACCATGGTTCACCCATTTCTGCAGGGTGTTAGGAGGAGACCTAAGAAATTTGTCCATGACTACTGTTTCCAAATTTTTTGGTCCGGACAGAGTTTCTGGCTGCAGCCATTTCTTAGCCAAATGGATGAGGTCATAAATCTGCGACCGAGGTGGCTTTCTCAGCTGATAAATCCAATTGTGGACCCGCTGAGCACGGACATCCAGGGTTACACCAAAACGTGCCAATATTTCCTCTTTTAACTGATCATAGTTTTTTGCGTCTGCAAGCTCCAAATCAAAATATGCCTTTTGGGCTTCTCCAGATAATAGGGGGGCCACTAGTCCAGCCCACTGTTCTTTAGGCCAACTCTATTTTTCCGCTGTTCTCTCAAACGTGGTCAGAAACATCTCAGGGTCATCATCTGCAGTCATCTTTGGCAATAAGTGTCTTACCCGAAAAGTCGGTATGTTACTGGCCTGACTCCCAGCCTCGGTCTGCTGTCTCTGAAGCTGTTTCACGATGGCCTCCATTTGCTGCTGGTGTCTCTGTTCCAAGCCTGCAATGCTCTCTAGGTGAGCTGCAAGGCTCTCTTGGTGAGCCTGTTGTTGAGCTGCAAGGCTCCGCTGCAAACCTGCATTTGTCTGCTGTTGATTTGCTATAGCCAGCTGTTTCAGTATCTCCTCTATTTTGGGTTTACTTTTACTGCCCGCGGCACTCCACCAAGGGGTTATCTCGGCAGCAGGGGGGTGTGATTACCTGGATGGGTTCACTACACACTGAACTATACAGAGAGGCAGCCGAAGACGGTTGAAAAACAAAGAGTTTGGTTTATTCTTCCATATTAATGGAAACAAGTGCAAGCATCCAAACAGCATAAACAAAACAAAACATAAAATAAACCCTGGCCACTTGGGGCGTCTACCTTCACCACACAGGAACCAATCTATGGAGTCTGGCACAGCCTACTGCTGGGCAGACACTGCTGGTCATACAGCAGAGAAACAATAGTCTTTTTGATTTTTATTACACAGAAAAATCAACAACCACCTCACCTCTTCAGAAGTCTTTCTGACTGCTCTCCTTAACTCAAAAAGCCTCGGGATGCAGCAATCAGTAGTCATCCTTTGGATAACTTATAGAGGCCTTAATTGCCTCATTCTGAACAGCTGAAGTTTTCCAACGCCCTAAACCTTTCTGGCTATTACTGCAGCCGACACCTAATAGTAATTGGTGAATTGTCTAAACAAGGCAGAAATGTATCTCCCATCTGTGACAACACCCACAGATTTACCTAACTTCCTGTCACAATATATATATATTGTAAGATTGGGGTGATCAGGCTCCAGCGCGGTAGGTGTGTTTTTAGTGAGTACGCCAGTCCAGAACTGAATTATTAAGGGCCTGGTAGCCCACTTTTATTTAAAAGCACAAAATGTTCACAAATACATCAGTAGCCCTCACAGGGGGTTCCACCATTACTGTATCTTGCATACCCAACACTTTAGCCTCCTGGCTTTCATTCTTGCCATCCAGCTGCTTCAGGCCTTAAGCCTAGGCCTTAAGTCTGCTCCTCAGATCAAACAGAGTTTCCTAGAGTTAAGCTATCTCCTAGCTTACTCCTGATCAGCGCCTTGCTGCTCAATCACCAATGACATCTGCCTCCTGCAGACATGCATGCTCTGACTCCTCTCAGAGGGATGGGAGTCCACCTGACTCCCAGCACAGACTTCCTGTCTGTTGGATGGGGCCCTGAGCCTTAGTCAGGTCAAATAGAATTAATATTGTATAGCAAGAGTCTATAAATCTTTTTTATATATTAAATGGAAACAGGAAGTGATTTTATCAGGGCGTATGAAGTTGGTACTCGTACACCCATTTGAGTTGCTGTTTTTCTATTGGCTAATGAAAGAGGAGGTACCACTCCTTGGATATAAATCAATGATTCTCTATAAGAGTTGTCTAAATTGGTTCAACTTGTGTCGGTACGACTTTGGAAAAGGTTCCTGCACAACTTTGGTCTGATTTCAGCCCATTGATTATCATTGAAGTCGTATCTATCTTAACTGATCCGACTTGTGACATGCCACTTGCAAAATGTATTAAAAAAAGACCTGCAAATCAATACCAGACCCAAGCTGCACTCATCTCGGATCCTATTGATTAAAGTCTGACCAATGTCTGACCGATGTTGGAGGGCAAAGATGTTGCAGGGCAAAGTCAGATTGGATGTCGTGGAACTTTCATATTGAAGCAGTGTGAACCTGGCCTAAGTCTGAGTGACTCAAGTCACACGATTAGAACGGTTCCATTGCACAGAATTGGGTCTGACTTCTGATGCAACAAGTGCTTCAAAGTCTGAGCTATTGTCGCATCAGTGTAAACCCGGCCTCATGCAACTTCTGAGGGTTAACATTGAAGTCTTTGGCCCTCAAGTTTCATGAAAGTCGGTTGGACGGATCAAGGGATTGATGAAAAATGGACAAATGATCTGCATTTGTGAAAAGGCCCATACTTTGAAGAGTTTGTTTGGGCCAAGTTAGGCTTTAAATAGAAAGGGCTTGGGTATATTCAGATAAGAATGTAAGGTACATTACACATTTTATTAAAAAAGGGCTAAAAATCTCAGTTTATAGTAATTTTTAGGTGTAAAATTCTCCCTGAATCCCTCCCGTTCCCTCCAGGAGAATGGCTTCCAACACTTCTGGAAGTCTAAAATGCTGAATGCTCTGGCAGAGGCTGTAGCAGTAAAACAAAGAGAAGGCTGGATATACAGGGGACCAATGACCACTAACCCTATAGTTGGGTAAAAATGTCACCTACAAATGTTTCCCATCACAAAATGTTTAGCGAGGGCCTGCAGTGTAAACCTAATTAAAGCTGAACTCTGGCCTATTCTGGCTTTGGCAGACACACAGCCTTTTTTAACCTGGGTACCTTATGGATTTTACCAAAAATACATAGAAGAATATGTCTCGGCCTAAACTGAGGGGGAAAAAAAATATATATTTTTTGGGGATATTTATTATAGCAAAAAGTAAAAAATATTGCTTTTTTTTTCAAAATTGTTGCGCTATTTTTTGTTTATAGCGCAAAAAAAATAAAGAAAGCTCTATTTGTGGGGAAAAAAAGGACGTAAATTTTGTTTGGGTACAGCATTGCATGACCGTGCAATTGTAAGTAAAAGAGACGCGGTGCCAAATTGTAAAAAGTGCTCTGGATCATGAAGGGGGTAAAATCTTCCGGGGATGAAGTGGTTAATTATGCTTCTCTGATTTCATGAATATCTGGACAAAATAAAAAGTGGTCAGCTATTATGAGTCACTGGATTACTCATATTATACCCACTTACAGTCATTGCTTCTTAATAAACCTAAATTGGTGTGATGTTAGAGTAAAGGAATGTCTAGTTCAGGGATGCTCCCTGCACAGCTGTAGTCATCATAGAGCAACGCATCTGAAGCATCCATCCACTACTGCGTCCTAGTCACCCAGCACAGTGCGAATGATGACACACAATTGCATCCCAGTAATCCAGTAAACTGTGATACACAGGCTATGAATTCTCACATCATTCCTAAAAAACTTGCACTGCACAATTTTCGAAACAGATCCTTTGTTATAAACAATCTAGTGCCTGTAACTGTGACTTTAAGAGCTGATTATCATAGTACATGAACTGACACACTGTTCTTTTCTTCACTGATAAAGTGCAGCTTAGCAATTCCTCACTGAAATAATAGTCAATGAATCACCTCTGCGGAAGTTAATAAAAATCCTTACAGACATGCATATTTTAATGAGCATTATTTTATCTGATCAGATGAATACAAATAATTATGCATAAATGCTCTCATGTGGCACTAACCATATGCCTTTGTGCTTAGCTGACAGATTACATCAGGATTTCGCTTATTGCAATTTTGTATGAATAAAACTGTCATTAGGAGAAGGTCATGTATTTCTACAGACATTTGAAAAGTTTACTTTGTTAAAGTGAAAAATATGACACCACTGTCAGACTACATGTTAGTCATGTACTCATATGTATATGACTAATGCCCCGTACACGCGATCAGGCTTTAGCCCGACCAAACTCACATCGGACTTCCGAAGGAGTTCTATCGGAGCAAAAGAGAACATGTTCTCTGTGTAAAATTTGACGGTCGGAATTTCCGATGGAAAAAGTGCGTCACACCTTCCGATTTCCGATTCCGATCGTGTGTACAAGGCATAACCCGCCTTCAGTATATCATGAATGCTGCTGCCAGACTGTTACAGTCACGTTCACTGTCAAAAAATAACTTAATGGAATTCCAGCTAGAGAGGTTTCTCAGGATAAACCACAAGTGCACTCTCTTGTATGAACAGAAAGTTAAGGGTTTATTTCATCACAACCTCTATTTTGGAAACCAACCTTGAGTATGCGTACAGGTTTAGAATCAATCAAACATAGGTATGACAAAAGGAGATTAACTGGTGGCTAAAACTAGTAATAGACCAGCAGTACCGTGCAGCTTCGCGTCACCTATAGTTGGGTATCAAGGAACTCCCAGAACAACAGCTCATATACTGGGTACCTCTGTGTATAACACACTAGGACATTTAAATAGGTATCTGATAACCATATGTTATAGCATTACTAGGAATGGAGAGTCCACAGGGTTTTGCCCTGTTACAGATTACAGTAGCATACACTTGGTTTAGATACAGTTACTTGCGGTTCTGAGGTTATCCTAGATCCTTAGAGTGTCGGCTCCTTGGTCCACAGCAGCGTTCTATAGCAGAGGAATCCTTGGCAGATAGGTACTGAAGCTGGGTGATGTGGGAGCGATGGGGAACAGGGAAACTCCCTGGAAGTGCAGTCTGTGGTGCGAAGCAGAGGTATTGGGGTGCTGAGAGGGGTCCCAGGTGACGGCAGGTGCCCTACAAAATAGTGGAACAACCTGCCGTCATTCCTGGGGCTTTAAATAGCGCGCACGGCGCGGGAGAAGGCGCAGGACGCCGGTGGCGCACTTCCGCGTTCCAGCGTGGAACGCATAACAGAGCGCACCGGAAATGACGCGCATTAACCTCTGCAGATGTGTGGGGAAGATACGAGCGCTGTGTTTAAAGGGAGAGGAATGCCAGTGGCGTTACACAGACTAATACACCTTACTAACCGATCCGTGGCTGCTGCCAATCTCTTTACTGGCTTACCCTACCCAACCGTATAAAATTCAACATACAACCACAAATAACCACAACATACAAGGCCATCCACAACATTGCCCCCAGCTACATCACAAATCTCATCCGCAGACATCTCCAAAATCGTCCTCTCTGGACCTCCTGCTCTCTAGATCTCTTGTTACCTTCTCCTATGCTCGCCTACAGGACTTCTCCAGAGCCTCTCCCATCCTCTGAAACTCCCTGCCCCAGTATGTCCGGTCAGCTCCTACACTGTCCATCTTTGGGCAATCCTTGAAAACTCAATTATTCAGGGAAGCCTACCCCACCTCCACCTAAGAACTGTACTTGAGTCACCTCCATTAGATCATCCCCTGCAGGCATCACCTTTTGTACCACCTCCACCCCCCTTAGATTGTAAGGTCCACAAGCAGGGCCCGCCTATTCCATCTGTATTGTAAATGTACTTTCCCCCCTTTTTATTGTAAATTGCTGCATAAGCTGTTGGTGTATTATAATAATAATAAAAATAATAATATGACTTTTCTACCTCCTTTGGCCCTTGGACCTAGATGTTCTGTGCCAGTCCAATTTTTTTTAACACTTGGCAACTCACTAGAAAGAGATGTGTTTTGTTAGAACAAGGTTTTGCAGTGATAATACATCACTTATTATGACACTTTATTTCTGTCTGTGTATTTCAGGAGGACAATATGGGAAAATCCTGTTTTTAATACTCTTTTTAAAAGATTGTTGGCAACTCTCTGTCACACTGGAGACAAGACCCTTGAAAATATGGGACTAGTTGTGTAGCTGAGGCCTAAAGCACTAAGTCCTGTGCAGAAACAAGGCAAGGACAAACCATAAGCTTGCAGAACCACAGGTGACTCAGATGAGCTATGATGGAAGAGAAGTACCGTAAGCGGTGGGACATCTTGGAGTCTCTCCCTACTATAGGAAGTGGTTGAGAAGCTGGAAGTTTCCCTCAAGAAACACCTGGAGGAGCCCAAACTACACACATAGCAGGTGGATGTTAGGGTCATAGCTATTAAGGCTGCTCCTCTGCAACCAATACGCATTTGATTACTTGATTATTAAGTTTGGACTCAAACCTGATTAATTTATGCAGGCTCATCCTCTGTATCCAAAGTCTCATAACAACAATCATCCCAATATTATTAAACGCAGCAAAAATATTGATTCCTAAAAAATGGAAAGACAAGCTAGCCCCATTCAAGAATGGTTAAGGGAAGTATAAAAGATAAGAAGCATGGAGGAGATAACCTACCAACAAAAGGAATTAAATAGTGGAGATATTGGAACCTGGGAGGGCTGAGCGAAGTTTAGACAGTCTACGGCTTATATAGGCTACATGTGTAGGGAGGATAGCATTTAGGTAACAACGGCCCGTTGGGCTTGAGGTAGAAATTGGGGCTCTCCCCCCCCCCCGGAGGAAGTGTTGGGGGTTTGCCCCCCCCCCTTTTTTTTTCCTCTTTCTTTCCTCCCCTCCTGGTTCAACAGAAGGGAAGGAAAGAGGAAAGGAAGGAAAATGTGTGAAGTCACATAAATTAAAGGATAGGAAGCACCTGATGTTTTTTTTTTATTTCTATCCTCCCTCTTCCGAGAGAGGCATACAGGTAATGGGATACGAGAGTTCACTCTTGTCCCCTCATAATAATAGAATGTGGAGGGCACAGGCACTAAAAGTTTAGAAATAAAAAACGAGCACATAGTACTTTAAAAATCCCCCCCCCTTTTTTTTGGGTTAGGGGGGACAGGGAGAAGAGGGTAAAGGGGGAGGAGAGAGTAAAAAATCAGGAGGAGGTAGGATTGACCCATATTGTTGTGTTATGTGTAATTGTTTAATGTTGTGATTTATGAGCATGTAATGTTGAACTCTATTTTAAATATGGAATCTTTTTGCATGCTTATGGATAATGTATTGTAAACAATATATGTGTTTTAAAAAAAATAATAAAAACTACTGTAATTGAAACACAAAGTCTCATACATATTGACCAAGTATGCTTCATCCCTACAAGAGAAGTTATGAACAATACCACCAGATCCCTCAATGTGAATCACTCAACCCTCTAACATTATTATCCATTGATAAAGAAAAAACTTTTGACAGGGTGAATTGTCAATTCATGTGGTCCACCTTGTCCTACATCCTGTAGGCCTCTGAAAAAAAATATTTTTCTCTTGGATTATAGCCTTTTACTAATGCCCAGCAGCTGCAGTCAAGATCAACAACACCAGATCTGCTTTTTTTCCTTAAATCAAATGGCATACGCCAAGGTTGTCTACCAGGCCTGAACTGGCCATAGGGCACACCAGGCGTTTGCCCGGTGGGCCAGGGGCCTCCAGGCTGCATGTCCTATGAAGAGTGGCCTGCTAATGACAGGCCACCCAGCAGTAGATAAGTGGTGACCGCAGTCTGAACTGGCTAACACAGACTGCTGCTGCCACTCACCTCCCACTATGTGTCCGTGCCTGAAGCAGGACCACCAGAAAACTAAGACGTGCAGAAGAAGGCAGGAGAGAAGTGCCTGCAGGGGACAGACACCTTCCAGGCTGGCTGCTGGAGATATACCTGCACTCCGGACAATGGCAGCCTCTCTCCTAACACCGGCCGGCACACTGTGACAGCTGCATGGGAAGGAAGGTGAGTGCACTGAACTAAACTGATCCAGTGTGTGTTACAGCCAAAGTACCGCTCTGTAGCGGTGTGGAAGGGGTGTGGATTGGGACTGTTTTCTGGTCAGAGGCTGTCTATTTTCTGTACTGGGAATGTCTCTTTGCTAGACTGAGACTGTCTCTACTGGACTGGGGGTGTCTCTACTGGACTGGGGGTGTCTTTACTGGACTGGGGGTGTCTCTTTGCTGGTCTGTGGAAGTCTGTTTACCGGTCTTAGGCTGTCTTTTTGTTGGACTGAGATTGGCTCTTTGCTGGACTGGGGATGTCTCTTTGCTGGACTGGTGATGTCTCTTTGCTGGTCTGAGGCTGTCTCTTTGCTGGTCTGGGGAGTTCTCTTTCCTCGTCTGAGGCTGTCTCTTTGCTGGTCGGAGGCTGTCTTTTTGCTGGATCTTTGTCCCCACTTTGGAACTCGTGGAACTCTTCTGCACGCTGAAGGCAAACAGATATTATTGGCTTACAAAAAAATAGCCAAGATCACTGCAAACCTGTCTAAATTATATGACTCAAATGTAATTTCACTTCTCAACAAACTACAGCAAGACCTCAGAGGTCTTACTCTTGCTCTTGCCTAAATCTCAGGGAGGAGCAGGTCTCAATGGCATACAGTAGATCTGAAATATAGGGCCCTATGTGTAACTAGGAATGTTGACTGGTGTGACCACTGCTACACCAACTAATGGGTCTGAGTGGACCAAGATGACATGGCAATCTCCCTGCAAAGCTTCCCTTGGATTCACTCCTAATTCCTGCCACCCCGCACATCTTAATCAGGTGTTTAAGGTCTTAAAAGTACCGGGTCCTAGTGGTCCTCCACAAGTCCTACTAACAGATTCTATTGGAAGAGACCCAGGGGAGAACCCAACAACATATCACAAACAATGGGACAACCGCCCTATTAAAAAGGATCTTCCTGCACATCTTCCGGTCTTGTGTGTACTAAAGTTTGGGGCTACCGAAAAGAGTTCAGTGAAATTATAAAACAACTAATGGATGTCAAGTGAACTCGTAAAAATTACAAAAAATTGTGTTGCGCTGTTGGTAGAGCTATGCATGCTCATAAATGAAAGTGCAAATAGTGCAAGACAATTCATATATATACATAAATATGTAAACATGTACAGTTTGTGCCGGTTCACACAGGGGCAACACGACTTACAGAGTGACTTTGCAAGGCGACTTAGAGGCAACTTCAGCGCGACTTTGAGCGACTTACAACGCAACTTCCAGTCGCCTCCAGGATAGGTGACTTTGCCTGTAGCCAATCACAGAATAATCAGCTCTGTGGGAGGGAGGGGTTTGCCTGGGTAATCTATTTTTTTTCCTGTAAAGTTGCTTCAGTTTAGACCAGACTTGGAGGCAACTTCCATTGAAATCTATGGGTACAAGTTGCCTAGAAGTCGCCTTGAAGTATTACAGGAACCTTTTCTGAAGTCGGAGCAACTTCAGTACTGTACGTTAAGACAGCTCTCATTCACTTCAATGGAATTTCTTATGTCCAGCGACTTGGGGCAACTTGAGGTCTGACAAGTCGGATCCCAAGTCGCTGTAGTGTGAACTGGCACTTAGTGATTGGTAATAAACAATAAAGTGCCAGTACATAAATTTTACATTAGAAAGTCAATTCACAAGCCACAACCTGTGTGCAAGGCACAATACTAGTAATTTTTAAGTAACAAGAATAGTCCTGTTTCCAATGCTTGTAATGAGAATGGTGTTAAATACACATAAAATGTAAGGTGCTATAAGTGTTCAACTGATAGTGCTCCACCATCATGCAAAAGATGGACGATTACCAGACACTAAGGCCCAGATTCACAGAGCGATTACGCCTGTCTAACTGGTGTTAGACAGGAGTAATTTCAAATTTTGCGCGCCGTATCACTAGTTTGAATCCTCAAACCATGATACGGCGGCGTTGGGCTTCGATCTGACAGGCTTACGTCTTCGTACGCTTTCGGATCTACGCTGCGATCTTTTTGCGGCCGCTGGGTGGAGTTTGCGTCGTTTTCAGCGTCGGGGTATGCAAATGAGCTTTTTACGGAGATCCACGAAGTTACGAGCGTCGTTCGCAATCGCGTACGTCATTTCTTCGCTACGTAAAGTTAAACCAGCTTTTAGCTGGTCTAACATTACGCGGCCCATGTTAAATATGGCCGTCGTTCCCGCGTCGACTTTCAAATTTGTTTTTATTTTTTGCGTAAGTCGTCCGGGAATAGGAATGTCCGTAAACGACGCTACTCAAAAAAAAAATGACGTAACGACGTGATTTTGCGCAATGCACGGCGGGAAATTTCTGAACGGAGCATGCGCAGTTCGATCGCCGCGGGGACGCGCTTAATTTAAATGCCTCACGCCCCCTATTCGTGTATTTTGATTCCGCCGGGAGAAATACACTACGCCGCCGTACCTTACAGGCCAAAATCTCTCTGAATTCCTCCTAGAGCCAGGTAAAGTACGGCGGCGTAGAGTATCTCTGATACTCTGCGGGAATCTAATTTTTTCTGAATCTGGCCCTAACTGTATAAAATGTATATGATGTTGGGGTGTGTGGCGCTGCCCTCCACTCAAATCGTGGTATGGGTAGAGAAGTGGTTATGTGCTACCGTAAGTACATTTATAATAGTGTTATTGATAACAACCACCTGCACTTGGGTGATTGTATCCAACTGTTGCAACTTTGAGGAAAAACACCTGTCCTAAGGTATTAAAGTATTGAGTGAACATTAACCACTTGTTGTACACACATCCATTGCTGATTGGCCCCCAGGAAGAGCCACTCGAACACCAACTCACTCTTTATAGGTGGCATCACTTACGGTGTTTATTCAGAAAGGGAAGGGGCAGGTAAATTACATATTTACAGGCCCCTTCCCCACTCCTAAAACTTCCCAGCAGCAACAGCCGATAGGAGAGGAGGGAAGCTGGCAGCGCTATGGGGGGAAGATAGGAGCCAGGGCAGTAGGGGGAATCTGTGCTGCACAGGGTGATTAGGGTGTGCCTGGGCACACCTGGCACACCCTGTGCGCACGCCTATGGTAGCACATAACCACTTCTCTACCCATACCACGGTTAGAGTGGAGGGCAGCGCCACACACCCCAACTTCATATACATTTTACACAATTTAGATCCCTTTTTTAGCAGCAGCCCAGGAATATTTCCTAAGCGCGGATGTAACAACTATAAATAAAGGTCTAACTATGCATCAGTGGGCTCAACCCCCCACAGTGGGCACGGAGATGTATCTCCCTTCAAGAAATCATAATGTCAAATGAACCATCAGAAGGACCAGGAAGACAAACCCATTAGGCTCCTTGTCATGTGTCGGGCTCTCCTTGGTGTCTTGATTTTTCCTGAAGAAGTTGAACATCTCTGGGATGTTATAATGGGCTATTTTCTTTCAACTTACCCCCCCCCCCCGGAAGATATTTAAAGCAGAACCCCAGCATGTCACTGATATACCGCTTGGAGGTGTGTCATCATGCAGCCTGGGCTCACAGTACTCCAGGACTGAGCAATATTCACACATGAGCACCATGTAGTCCAAGAGGAAGGCCCACCACAGCCGAGGAAGAAGAAGGGGAGATGCAGTGTAATTGTAGAGCATTTTCCAGGACCCCCCCCCCCCCCCGAGCCTGTGATTGGACAATGAAGGAGCAGGAATACACTAATGATGCATGCAATTCCAAACTATGTGCATGTTCCCTGTGCTAGATTCACAATACTGTAAAATGCACTACAGCCCTGATTACCTATAGTGCTGATAAGTGCTCATCCTTCTCCTATTCTGAGTGTTGCTGTACAGGATTCTCAAGATAGATACAGGTACTTATGCCAATTGTATTTATTTTTTATAAGGAATATATACCTAGATTTCTATGTGTTTTATTATATGTACAGTTTTGGAGTTCAGCTTTTAAGGCTGTAGAGTTCTTTTAAAAAATAAGAAGCCACTTCTATCACACAGGATGTGGTATAATCTACCACAGTGGTATGCGACAGAGCCACAGAGCCCACTAGTTACATGCAATTGAAAGTATTCAAAACCACCAATCAGACTTTCCGCAGTAGCATGGCGTGTGTTTCTTTGGCCTGATTTGCCCTATTAGTAGATGAAGCTGAATATCAGGTTTATTATTGTCCTACATAATCTGCTACAGATGATTTCTTCTTGTATGTTTGTTGTGTCAGCAGTGTATAATAAATCCAATGAAGCATAGTGAGCATAATATATGCATTCCTACTGAACAATTACTGAGGATTATACGCCAACTATAAATCACATAATGTAAAATAGGAAAGAAAAGGAAAAGTAGAGTCAGTTACAAGACTAATTTTGTCTACATGTATAGCTAGTTAATGCGGTCTGCTTCATTTAATTGAATTTGTCTGCACAATTACTTAATACTAGGATGGATGATTATTTTTTAATTAGCTTCACCATTCCTCACTTAATAAACAAATTACTAGATAATTGTCCTATAAGAACATGAATGAAGGAAGCAGTGACTTGTCACTCCAGTATTTTAAACTAGTCAATGTAAAAATATTCAACAGACCACGTTTGTATGCATATTTTTGTTACGTTACACAGTCACCAGAAAAACTGTTTAACAGATGTTTCTCATGCAGTACTCCAGACACAATGCGGTAGGAGCCGGCAACATAAAAAACACACATTTGAATCATTACTAGTCTTTGAAAATGTCCATAGTGGAAGTTCACATATACAGCAGTCTTGACAGCCGATATGGTTTTAGAACTCGTTTTACACCAGATACAGTCAAGTAGTCATACACTTTTTTAAATGCAGCACAAACGCATATACAGGAAAGATGAATGTATTTCTCTGAGCCTAGTTTACCACCCCTGTTGTGCTTTAATGTGCATTTGAAAAAGTACAGCATGCTGCATTTCTTTACAAACAAACATATATACATGCAACTCTGAAAACAATAAAATCCAGTGGTGGCCCGCCCATAGGGGGCGCTCGGGCGCCGCCCCCCCAAGCTGTGAAAAAAAAATTATTATTATTTTTTTTTTTAAATGTCACTTTAAGAGTGACCAGGCGCCAGACATGTGGCGATCTATGGGAAGCTTCCCAGCCTGCAATCAGCTGATTGCAGGCTGGGAAGCTGATTTGTCCGTGTATAGGGCGTGTGCCCGCACACACTCCCACTGTCCTGTGATTTCCTAGCATGCCTGCTAGCTGTCATGGGATTGGCACAGCGGGCAGAGGCGTTGCTAGGGGGGTGCGAGGGGTGCGGCCCTTTTTTTTTTTTTTTACATTTTTTTTTTTGCTGACATGCCCAGAGCCTGTGTCGTTGCTATGGGGGTGCGGCCCGAACCCAGGTGACACCCGCCAGAGGGTAACACCCGGCTCAGACTGGCGCCACATTGAGAGGGGAGCGGTGGTTTCCTCCTTCCCTTCCAAGATCTCCTCTGCTCAATGCGATGTGCAGGGAGAATGGGGGAGGAGGGAGTAAGGCAGAAGCAGACTGGGGATCCCTCCGGGATCTCCTCTGCGTGCTCAATGCAATGTGCGGGGACAGTGGGGGAGGAGCCGGCACGGCTGCATGCTGTGATGCTGTCCTTGTCTCCTCTCCAGACTCCCGGAACATGTGTGAGTACAGTACAGGCGGGAGGGAAGTGAACTAGTAAAGGGTGACCCTCAGCTTGCGAGGGGGTTTCATGGTGTCCACCGCCGGCCTGAACCCAAGGTTAGGTGGGGGGGTTGCCATGGTACTGGCAGGTCGTCTGAGAGATAGTGTGGGAGGACTCTCAAACACAGGGCCGGACTAACATAGGGGCTGTTGGAGCTGCAGCTCCAAGCCCCTTTCTCAAGATAGGCCCATTTGCCCAAAAAAAAAAAAAATCTTAAAAAAAAAAAGATTGACTTCGGGGGTTGTAGCTCGACGACCAGAGGTCACATAAACCCCACATTTTGGGGGGAAGGCAGTTGAAGACCTACCCCACCACCAGTCAAAATATGGGATGGCTATCATTTATGGTTCCGGAGATACGGGCCTGCTTGCACAGCCTGTCAGAAGCTACATACAGAGTGGCCATTATAAATACAAGCTGACACACTGCAGCAGACTGAGAAAAAAAATCATCATTTGTTTTTTGCTATAAAATTACTCTATGGTGGTCTTTGTAACTTTTTATGTTGCACGGTATAGAGCTGCACGATTCTGGGTAAAATGACAATTGCAATTTTTTTGCTTAGAAGATAGATCACGATTCTCTCACAATTCGTGCGGCACAACATCATCTTTTACATTAAAATGAAAAAAAAAAAAATGGGCTAACTTTACTGTTTTGTTTTTATGTTTTTTTATTATTCATTAAAGTGGGCAAATGCAGCGTGACATAAAATATTGCAGCAATTGCCATTTTTGTCTCTGCTAAAATATATATAATGTTTGGCGTTTCCAAGTAATTTTCTAGCAAAAAATATTGCTTTTTACTTAAGTAACAAGTGTTGGACTTTAAGTGGTTACATTTCTTGCATTTACACACAGAAGTTTGATCTAAAAAGGAAGTTGGTTACAATGTTTCATATTGTTTACAAACTTGGCAGACAGTCGGATATTTTCTTTACACACAGAAGTTTATCCCTTTGATCTAAGAAGAAAGCGTTAGTTACAATGTTTCCTGATAAGAACTTGGCAGACTGTCCAGATATTTTCTTTTGACAGCTGAAAGTCTCTCCACTTGTTATATGAAAGCAAACTCTGCATTAGAGATGTCAGGAGGGTTGAATCGAGATTACAATTTTTTAACGATTAATTGTGCAGCTCTAGCACGGTACTGTATTTGCGCAGCAATTTTTCAAATTTTTTTTTGGAAATAAACCGTTTAATTCATTTTAAAAAAACACTAAAGTTAGCACGATTTTTTTTGGTATCCTAAGCGATGCTTTAAAAATGTTTTAGGTTACATGTTTAGAGTTACAGAGGAGGTCTAGTGCTAGAATTATTGCTCTCGCTCTAACGATCGCGACGTATGTAACCTGTGTGTATCTGGCTCTGATACTAGCCAGTGCCTACCCAGCCACTGACTGGTATCTCTCCCCAGCCTGTCCTTACACACCCTCTTACCTGCTGACCTGTAGATGGGGGAATCACTCCTGTAGTGTTGTTGTGTTCTGCCAGTGAGTACAATGATCAGTGTTGTTATCTATAGCTGGCAGCACTGATTGTTTTGGGAAAAACAGGCTGGTTGTACTCAAGTCGATTAATAGATTGACTTGTGTAAAACCAGCTAGCCCATACATAGATCGACTATGGCTGGTCTCTGCATAATTGGTGTAATTTCAATCCATGTATGACCCGCTTAACCACTACGCAGTCCCTAAACATCCTTCCACTCCTGTACATAGTGCTCACTGTCATACCCTCCACACTCCTCTCCTGTACATAGTGACCACTATCATATCCTCCTCTCCTATACAGAGCACCCACTGTCATACCCCCCTCATTCCTCTCCTGTACATAGTGCCTGCTGTCATACACTTCTCTCCTGTACATACTGCCCACTGTCATACCCTCCACGCTTCTCTCCTGTACATACTGCTCACTGTCATCCCCTCCACACTTCTCTCCTGTACATACTGCCCACTGTCATACCCTCCACACTCCTCTCCTGTGCCTTTTGCCGTACCCTTTGCACTCTTCTCCTGTACATAGTGCCCAATGTTAGACCCTCCACATTCCTCTCCCTCACCTGCACATACTTCCCATTTATATACCATCCGTACTCCTCCCCTATGTCGCTTACCCGCAAAAACAGTTCTTTAAAATGATACTGAATACCCTCAATGTTACCAGCTCTAGAATGGACACACTTTTGTTAGTTCAACTAAAGGAAATCCAGCTACCCCAGCTATACAGCTACCCCAGCCTGCTGTATACCACCCCAGCCTGCACTGTGCCATACCAGCATGCCCCACACCACCCCAGCCTGCCCTGTGCCACCCCAGCCTGCTGTATACCACCCCAGCCTGCCCCAAAACACCCCAGCCTGCCCTGTGCCACCCCAGCCTGCTGTATACCACCCCAGCCTGCCCTGTGCCATACCAGCCTGCCCCATACCACCCCAGCCTGCCGTATACCACCCCAGCCTGTCCTGTGCCACCCCAGCCTGCCCCATACCACCCCAGTCTGCCCTGTGCCACCCCAGCCTGCCCTGTTCTACCCTAGCCTGCTGTATACCACCCCAGCCTGCCCTGTGCCATACCAGCCTGCCCCTTACCACCCCAGTCTGCCCTGTACCACCCCAGCCTGTCCTGTGCCACCCCAGCCTGCTCCATACCACCCAGCCTGCTGTGTACCACCCCAGCCTGCCCAGTGCCATACCAGCCTGCCCCATACCACCCCAGCCTGCCCTGTGCCACCCCAGCCTGCTGTATACCACCCCAGTCTGCCCTGTGTCACCCCATCTTGCCCTATTCCAACCCAACCTGTCTTATACCACCCCAACCTGCCCTTTCCCACCCTCATTTTCCTGTACCACCCTAACTTGCACAATACCACCCCAACCTGCCCTATGCCACCCTAACTTGCCCTATAACACCCCAACCTGCCCCATACTACCTTAACCTGCCCTGTTCCACCTTAACCTGCCATATACCACATCAACCTGTCACTATACCACCCTATTCTACCCTAACCTGCCACTATACCGCCCTATACTATCATTTACAGGGGCTGGTTTGGAGTGCGCCCCGTGACTGTGCACTTCCTGCATGGTGCTAGGCAGGCTAGATGGGGGACGGGGGGGGGTGACACCATGTTTTACCGCACCAGGTGACACCAACCCTAGTGACGCCACTGGCAGCGGGACTGGAGCAGAGGTCAGTGGGCAGTACTGCATCAGTCATCACATGACGTCACTTCCGGTGCCATCTCTCTGTAGCGTGTGAGGGCATCATAGAGGAGCAGCGCCGACCATTGAAGAAGGTAAGTGTTCCCGGCTCCATCCCCCGCCCCCCACTAGCACTGTTTGCAGCACCCCTGCCGCTGCTAGTATTTCCAGCTCTGCCACCACCTGTGCTTGTGTCTCAGCCTCTCTCTCTACAATCTAGCAGCGGCGGCCCCCCCGCAGTTCACTCCACACTCAGCACTCACCTCCGGAGCAGCAGTGTGCCGTGCACTGCTTCAGGTTCCCCCCTCCATGCTCTCACTTAGCCTACAATCCAGCAGCGGCTCCCCTCCCCTCCACAGTTCACTCCGAGTCCTGCACTCACCTCAGGCTCCGGAGCAGCAGTGTGAACTGCTTCAGGTTCCCCCCTCCACCTCAATGTACCGATGCTGCAGCCTGGCTCTCTCTTTCTCTCCCCCACCAGCAGCAGCACGGACTGGGCACTGTCAAGTGCGGCTAGTGGTGGTGGGGGGGGGGGTACTGATAATCACTCAGCTAAAATCAACGGTGCACTGCCTGATCCCCACCCATCCACCTCAGAGCCTGTAATTTTAGTAAGACTGCTGGGACTTGTAGTTCTCCATCTTCTCCTGGGGCTCATGGAGATTGGAGAACTACAAGTCCCAGCAGGTTATACATTACATACAATAAGGCTCTGAGGTGAATGGGTGTGGATGGCATGCACCCCCCAAAAATTTTGAGCACCAGCCGCCACTGATAAAATCATAAATAATCCCTAACAAATACACAACAAATGAATTACAAACGCATGTCAATGCATATGCAGAACTGTACACTGACCTCTATTCCATGGCCTCATCGTGTCTATGCCATAATTGCTGTAGTGTGACTTATCTCTGCGGCATGACTTCCTACGGCTCTGCGTGTACTGCCCATCTCTTAAATGGATTTAGGCCCCTCTCATTTTGAGAACAAAATTGAAGTTACTAAAATTGCCCTAAAATCACTTCACGGCTCACGATTACATTTTTCTGATCTCATACACAAACCCCCAAATTGCTTTCTCCACTGCTCTGCTGTATCTAGTAATATCTTCCTTACTCATAACTTTATTCCATGCATAGCTCCAAAAGTTGTCTCTGCTACCTGCACTCTCTCGCATCCTCATGCTATGAGTCATGCCCTTCATCTTTACCATGAGTAAAAATTCCCTAAAAAATTTTTGTTGTTTTTTCAATATTGCCTGCATATCTTCTTCTCTACCCTAATCATTCATTACCAATTTGCCAAATCACATGCAAGTCACTGCCTTTATCTTTGTCTGGTGTCTAGTGTTCCCCCCACTTCTCAAGTTGTAGGATCCTTTGAACAAAGCCCTCTTCTTCTCTTGTGTCATTTTTTAGAGTATATAATCACACCTCATTATTTCATGTACTGTACATTGTACAACACCATATAATATGTTGGAGCTTTATAAATAAAGAACAGTGATTATAGTTTTGTAGCCTGAGCTGGTATCACGGTAGTTAAAGATAAACTCACCAAGGCCAAGATGCTGAGGGCGGCTCCCTTTGCGACCTAGCGCGATCCGCCCCCTGGAGTGGGTACAGGGGGACGGACGCACCGGGAGGCACCGGTACCAACAGGTGGACGAAGACTGGATCCGTGGAGCAGAGACTGATCCGGAAGCAGGTCACTGGGGTCAGCCGGGGAAGCACACAGAGATAGTCCGGAAGTCCGGATAGCTGGAGCTGGGAACAAGCAGAAGATAAATCCGGGAAACAGGCCGTGGTCAGGAGGGTTGGAGAGATCAGGAAGTCCGAGAGTTCAAGCCAAAGGTCAAGAGCAGGAGACAGCAGCAGTCCGGTAACAATAGCCAAGGGTCAAAGGATCAGGATCAAAAGGTCGTAGGTATCAGGTTCACTTAGAAGCTGTGACAAGCCAGCAACCAGACAGGAGGAATAGGCTGGCTTAAATAGCCCGCCTAAGCCACTGATTGGCTAGATGGAGAGCGTGTCCGTGCGCCCCCGTGCGCGCGCCTATACCGCGCATGCGCGCGCCTAATACGTGCACGCGCGCGCCCGAGCCGCGCATGCGCGCGCTCGCGGTAAACGGCCGCGAACAGGCAGCTCTAATGCCCTGACAGTGCCCCCCCCAAGGGGCCCAAACTGTTCATCAACTCCGGGTGGTCTCGATGGAAAGTTCGGATCAGCCGAGGGGCATGTAAATTTCTGGAAGGCTCCCAGGAATTGTCCTCAGGAGGATAACCTTTCCACTTGATTAAGTACTGAAGTTGCCTCCCCCTCTTTCGACAACTCAGAATGGATTCCACCTCGAATTCCTTTTCACCTTCGATCACCACCGGAGGCGGTGGGAGTTCTTCTCTTCCCGGGAAGGTGTCTGGTATGAAAGGCTTGAGCAGGGATGCATGAAAGACAGGATGGATCCTGTAGGAGTCCGGTAATTCTAGTTCAAAAGCCACAGGGTTGATCTTCCGCTTGATTTTAAATGGGTCGATGAACCTAGGGCCAAGTTTCCGGGAAGGGATTGGTAGTTTGAGGTTTGTGGCCGATAACCAGACCTTTTCGCCAACTTCGAAGTTCGGGCAGTCCTTCCTCCCCCTGTCGAAAAACTTCTTGTAACTCTTTTGGGCTTGGTGCATGGTCTCCTGGAGTTTCTGGAAGTTTCGTTGCATGGCAACTATACGTTCCTGGACAGCTGGGACCGATATTTCAGGAATGGAGTCCGGAAGGAAGGAAGGATGGTATCCGAGGTTGGCCCAAAACGGGGTCTGGTTAGTAGATGAGTGAACCGAATTGTTGTAGGCAAACTCTGCCGCTGGTAGCAAAGATGCCCAGTCGTCTTGAGATGATGAACAAAAACAACGGAGGTATTGCTCCAACGTTTGGTTGGTCCTCTCTGTCTGGCCATTGGACTGCGGGTGGTAGGCAGACGAGAGGCAGATCTTAATTTCAAGCGACTTGCAGAGCTCCCTCCAGAACTTAGAAGTAAACTGCACACCCCTGTCTGACACGATGCTCTTGGGTGCCCCATGGAGTCTTATGATTTCCTTAAAAAATTTTTTGGCTGTCTCAGTCGCAGAGGGTGTACCAATCATAGGCAGGAAGTGTGCTAATTTAGACAGTCGGTCAATTACCACTAGAATTGTCGTAAAGCCTTCGGAGGGAGGCAGATCTACAATGAAATCCATTGAAACATCTGTCCAGGGGCGTTCCGGAACAGGAAGAGGTTTGAGTAGGCCCTTGGTGTTCGGACCCTTACAACACTGGCAGCGAGTACAAGAAGACACGTAGGTCTTACAGTCTAATTTCCATTTCGGCCACCAAAAAGAGCGTCCGATCAACTCTGCGGTCTTCCGTGCTCCGAAGTGGCCTGCCAGCTTGTGATCGTGGAATGTGCTTAACACCAATTGCCTTGTTTCTGTAGGTACAAAGACTTTGCCCCGTGACCACAGTAGACCGTCTTGTTTCTCCAGAGAGAGTGCCAGTTGGTCGGTGCATTGGTCGGAGGCCCTTTTAAGAGAGGTCAGTAGGTCAATTGGAGAAATTAATAAAAAGTTCTTGGGGGTTAGGATGGTACTAGGCTCCAGCGGGTCGGGCGTTTCGGTGAACATTCTGGAAAGGGCGTCTGCTTTCCCATTCTTAGACCCCGGTCTGAAAGTGATGTGGAACTGAAAACGGGTGAAGAACAAGGCCCAGCGAGCTTGTCTTGGTTTTAGGCGTTTGGCGGATCGCAAATATTCCAGGTTTTTATGGTCCGTAAAAATCAAAATGGGGTGAAGGGCACCTTCCAGGAGATACCTCCATTCCTCCAAGGCAAACTTAATCGCCAGTAATTCCCGGTCACCGACGTCATAGTTTCTTTCCGGAGAGCCTAGTTTCCGTGAAGCATAAGCTACAGGGTGTAGCAGAGATTTAGGTCCCTGTCTCTGCGATAAGATTGCTCCGAGGTGTCCACCTCCAAGATAAAGGGCAAGGTTGGGTCTGGGTGTTTTAGAACAGGTGCGGAAGAAAACAAGGTCTTGAGCTTTGTGAATGCCTCCTGTGCTTCCTGGGACCAGTGGAAATGACATCCCTGCTGGGTTAGTTTGGTAATAGGGGACACAGTGGATGAAAAGCCGGCAATGAATCTTCGGTAAAAGTTGGCAAAGCCAATAAACCGCTGTACCCCCTTTTTGTCGGTCGGAGCTGGCCAGTCCTGGACTGCCTTGACTTTCTGCGGATCCATGGATATCCCATTGGTCGAGATGATAAAGCCCAAGAACTGAATGGTGGTCTTTTCAAATTCGCATTTCTCAGCTTTAAGATATAATTTATGTTGCCTGAGGATGGCCAGGACTTGTTTAACGTGGACCCGGTGCACTTCAAGGGATACTGAGAAGATGAGGATGTCATCTAGATAGACGACCAGGAAGTCATCCAGGAATTGGCGGAAGATGTCATTTACCAGGTGCTGGAATGTGGCAGGGGCATTACAGAGACCGAAAGGCATCACCAGGTATTCAAAGTGGCCAAACCTTGACCTGAAAGCTGTCTTCCACTCGTCTCCGGGCCGGATTCGGATAAGGTTGTAGGCACCCCGGAGGTCGAGTTTAGAGAAGACCCGGGCTGAACGGAATCGCTGGAACAGTTCCGGGATCAGGGGTAACGGATACCGGTTCTTCATGGTTATTTTATTCAACTCCCGATAATCGATGCAAGGCCTGAGGGAGCCATCTTTTTTTTCGACGAAGAAGATTCCTGCCCCGGCTGGGGAAGAGGAAGGACGAATGAATTTATTTTCTAAGTTTTCGTCGATGTAAGCCTTAAGGGCTACTAATTCAGTCTCTGACAAAGGAAAAATTCTCCCGAAAGGGATTTTAGAACCAGGCAACAGGTCAATAGGGCAGTCGTATGACCGGTGCGGAGGAAGGCGGTCTGCCTGCTGTTTGTCAAACACGTCTCTATATTCTGAGTAAACTGCGGGAACGTGTTGGAGGTCTTCTGACGCTGTCATCAAGGTAGCACAAGCGGGTTTAGTAGGTATGAGGCAATGTTGGGCACAATAGGGGAATGAGGGAAATTTGATCTCCTTTTCGCACCAGTCTATACTGGGTTGGTGCACTTGTAGCCATGGAAGCCCCAAGATGATGGGGGCCAGAGGAGACGGGATAAGGTCTAGGCACAGGTACTCTTGGTGTCCGGTATCCGAGACGGCAGGAATAGGTAGGGTTTCGTGGGTAACAAGTCCTGAGCGGGGGAGTGAGCCATCTGCCAGATGGATCTGTAAGGGGAGGTCCTTAGGACGACAAGGGATCTGCAGCTTCTAGGCCAGGGCGGAGTCCATAAAGCAGCTGCAGGCCCCAAAGTCAACGATGGCCGGTAGCCGGGTCGCCCCCTCCGGGAGCTGTAGGGAGAGAAAGAGGATAACATAAGTCTGAGGTAAGTTGGTAATGTGGTCAGGGCCGGCCTTAGGTGTTCAGGCGCCCTGTGCGAGCTAATCCTGTGGCGCCCCCCCCGACCGATACACACTGACCGCTACACAATATACTACCCACAGACCACTACACACTGACCGCTACACAATACACTACACACTGACCGCTACACGCTGACACTACAGCATTGGTGCATTTTACTATAGAGGCATTGATGGACTACAAGGCCCAGCATTTTCCTATAGGGGCATTGGTGGACTACAAGGTCCAGCATTTTACTATAGGGGCATTGGTGGACTACAAGGCCCAGCATTTTCCTATAGGGGCATTGGTGGACTACAAGGCCCAGCATTTTACTATAGGAGGCATTGGTGGACTATAAGGCCCAGCATTTTAGTCCCACCAATGCCTCCTATAGTAAAATTCTGGGCCTTGTAGTCCACCAGGACTCCCTTTCCCTTATATCGGTCCCCCCTTGATTAGATCAGGAAACCCACCCATCAGTGCCCCTTTCCCCACAAAAGACCCCCATTAGACTGCCTTACCGAGAGCCGCTTTGAGCCAGGAAGTGTGGGAGCTGGAGTTTGGAGCTCCTCTACTGTAGTGTTGTTTTCCTTCCTTTCATTGTGTAGAGAGCCTCGGGGAGAAGTGTGTCGGCAAGACACAGGATTCAGGACACATCCAAACTGGTACACTAACAGGGCTGCTGTTGGGGCCCCATACAGCCATCCTTTAAGGGGCCCCCACCCCCTGAGGATGGAAAGAGGTGGGGGGAGGGAGGAGAGAAGGGTGAGAGAGAGAGGAGGAGGTGAGGGGGGTGAGAGAGGGGTAAGAGAGCGAGGATTAGAAAAAGAGTGGTACGTGGGAGAAAGGAGGAGGTGAGGGGGGAGAGTGAGGGGTTGGAGGAGGGGGGTGACACAGAGCAGAAGAGGGGGTGACACAGAGCAGAGGAGGGGGGTGACACAGAGCAGAGGAGGGGGGTGACACAGAGCAGAGGAGGGGGGTGACACAGAGCAGAGGAGGGGGGGTGACACAGAGCAGAGGAGGGGGGGTGACACAGAGCAAAGGAGGGGGGGGGGTGACACAGAGCAGAGGAGGGGGGGTGACACAGAGCAGAGGAGGGGGGGTGACAAAGAGCAGAGGAGGGGGGTGACACAGGGCAGAGAAGGGGGGATGACACAGGGCAGAGAAGGGGGGATGACACAGGGCAGAGAAGGGGGGGATGACACAGGGCAGAGAAGGGGGGGATGACACAGGGCAGAGAAGGGGGGGATGACACAGGGCAGAGGAGGGGGGGTATGACACAGGGCAGAGGAGGGGGGTGACACAGGGCAGAGGAGGGGGGTGACACAGGGCAGAGGAGGTGGGAGACACAGGGCAGAGGAGGGGGGTAACACAGCAGGTAGAGGAGGGGGGTGACACAGCAGGCAGAGGAGGGGGGGGGGTGACACAGCAGGCAGAGGAGGGGGGGTGACAGAGCAGGCAGAGGAGGGGGTGACACAGAGCAGAGGAGGGGGGTGACACAGAGCAGAGGAGGGGGGGTTGACATAGGGCAGAGGAGGGGGGGTGGCACTGGGCAGAGGAGGGGGGTGACACTGGGCAGAGGAGGGGGGTGACACTGAGCAGAGGAGGGGGGTGACACAGGGCAGAGGAGGGGGGTGACACAGGGCAGAGGAGGGGGGTGACACAGGGCAGAGGAGGGGGGTGACACAGGGCAGAGGAGGGGGGGTGACACAGGGCAGAGGAGGGGGGTGACACAGGGCAGAGGAGGGGTTGACACAGGGCAGAGGAGGGGGTGACACAGGGCAGAGGAGGGGGTGACACAGGGCAGAGGAGGGGGTGACACAGAGCAGAGAAGGGGGGTGACACAGAGCAGAGGAGGGGGGTGACACAGAGCAGAGGAGGGGGGTGACACAGGGCAGAGGAGGGGGGGTGACACAGAGCAGAGGAAGGGGGGTGACACGGGGTAGAGGAGGGGGGTGACACAGGGCAGAGGAGGGGGTGACACAGGGCAGAGGAGGGGGGTGACACAGGGCAGAGAAGGGGGGGTGACACAGGGCAGAGGAGGGGGGGTGACACAGAGCAGAGAAGGGGGGGATGACACAGGGCAGAGAAGGGGGGATGACACAGTGTAGAGAAGGGGTGATGACACAGGGCAGAGAAGGGGGGATGACACAGTGTAGAGAAGGGGTGATGACACAGGGCAGACAAGGGGAGGATGACACAGGGCAGAGGAGGGGGGGTATGACACAGGGCAGAGGAGGGGGGGTATGACACAGGGCAGAGGAGGGGGGTGACACAGGGCAGAGGAGGGGGTGACACAGGGCAGAGGAGGGGGGTGACACAGCAGGTAGAGGAGGGGGGGTGACACAGCAGGCAGAGGAGGGGGGGTGACACAGCAGGCAGAGGAGGGGGTGACACAGAGCAGAGGAGGGGGGTGACACAGAGCAGAGGAGGGGGGGGGGGGTTGACACAGGGCAGAGGAGGGGGTGGTGACACAGAGCAGAGAGGGGTGACACAGAGCAGAGAGAGGGTGACACAGAGCAGAGAGAGGGTGACACAGAGCAGAGGGGGGTGACACAGGGCAGAGGAGGGGGGGTGACACAGAGGAGGGGGGGTGACACAGAGGAGGGTGGGTGACACAGAGCAGAGGAGGATCGTGTGACACAGAGCAGAGGAGGGGGGTGACACAGGGCAGAGGAGGGGGGGTGACACAGAGCAGAGGAGGGGTGACACAGAGCAGAGGGGGGTGACACAGGGCAGAGGGGGGGTGACACAGGGCAGAGGGGGGGGATGACACAGGGCAGAGGAGGGGGCGACACAGGGCAGAGGAGGGGGCGACACAGGACAGAGGAGGGGGGGTGACACAGGGCAGAGGAGGGGGGGTGACACAGGGCAGAGGAGGGGGGGTGACACAGGGCAGAGGAGGGGGGTGACACAGGGCAGAGGAGGGGGGGTGACACAGGGCAGAGGAGGGGGGGTGACACAGGGCAGAGGAGGGGGGGTGACACGGGGCAGAGGAGGGGGTGACACGGGGTAGAGGAGGGGGGTGACACAGGACAGAGGAGGGGGGTGACACGGGGTAGAGGAGGGGGGTGACACGGGGTAGAGGAGGGGGGTGACACAGGGCAGAGGAGGGGGTGACACAGGGCAGAGGAGGGGGGGTGACACAGGGCAGAGGAGGGGGGTGACACGGGGTAGAGGAGGGGGGTGACACAGGGCAGAGGAGGGGGTGACACAGGGAAGAGGAGGGGGGTGACACAGGGCAGAGAAGGGGGGGTGACACAGGGCAGAGGAGGGGGGGTGACACAGGGCAGAGAAGGGGGTGACACAGGGCAGAGAAGGGGGGTGACACAGGGCAGAGAAGGGGGGTGACACAGGGCAGAGAAGGGGGGTGACACAGAGCAGAGGAAGGGTAGAGTGACACAGAGCAGAGGAAGGGTAGAGTGACACAGAGCAGAGGAGCCCTCACCTCAGGAGACACACACGTGAGGCAGGACTCCGGGAGCAAGCAGGCACAATTATCGATTCAAGTTCACAGTGCAGCCCCGCCCACGCCTCCACACATGACCAGCACCATCTCCACAGAGCCAGTCACAGACCCCCATGTCTACTTCATCCCGCCCCGCACATCGCCCGTTCGGCCAATCACAGGGCACAGAGGCTCAGAGCGCATCTCAATGATAGACAGTGGTCTGGCTGCGATCCGGCACATTCCACAGGACGATGGAATGTGTACCCGGGCACAGGTGGCAACCCTACGCACGGCTCCCCTGTTGGTCATGGCGCCCTGTGCGGGCGCACAACCCGCACAACGCAAAGGCCGGCCCTGAATGTGGTAATTGAAGGTGGATGATGGTCTAGACTTACTGGGTCTAATGGGACAAGTGCGGAGGAAGTGGCCTGCTCCACCGCAGTACAGGCACAGATTTGACTGGCGTCTACGCTGCCTCTCTTCAGGCGTGAGGGGAGCCCGGACCATCCCGAGTTGCATGGGCTCAGGATCCTGAAGCGAGAAAGCGGGCGGAACCGGGAGAGGCGGAGGAGCTGGAGGGAACCTTGGTGGGGTCCAGCTGGGACGAGTGGCTTGACAGCGTTCTGAACGTCGCTCACGTAGGCGTCTGTCAAGTTGGGTAGCTGATTGAATCAAAGCTTCCAAAGTGGCAGGTGGATCATTTCTAGCTAGTTCGTCCTTGAGGGACTCTGAGAGACCTTGGCGGAATTGATATTTTAGGGCGGCCTCATTCCACCCTGTGTCAGCAGACCACTTTCGGAATTCCGCAATAAAGTCCTCCACTGGTCTCCTCCCTTGATTCAGCTGGTGGAGAGTAGCTTCGGCCGTGGCCGAACGTAGGGGGTCATCATACAGTTTAGACATGTTTTTAAAGAAGGTGTCTAAAGTGTCCAGTATTGGGCTCTTCTGTTCCAGTAGGCTGTGTGCCCAAGCCTGTGGCTCGTCCGCGAGCAAAGAAATCACAAAGCCTACTTTCACGGCTTCCGAACAGAAAGTTCTAGGTTGCAGGGCCAGGTACAGTGAGCAGGCATTTTTGAACGCCCGGAATTTCTTGCGGTCGCCAGAGAATCGCTCAGGTGTTGGGACGCGAGGCTCTGGGTGAGTAACAACCATTGCTGGTCCTGGAGAAGACTGGGAGGTGGATGCCCCCATAGCTGGAGCCGCGGGAGGGGCCGTGGGTCCAGGCGTGACAGCCATTTGTTGGAGGCGACCATCCATTTGTACGTATCCGTCCTGCAACTTCTGTACCGCGTCGGTTAGTGCTGAGACTTGTAGGCAAAGAGTCTCAAAGGGAGAGCGCGCCCTGTCGGCCTCGGACATCTGGCTGGCTTGTACTATCACGGTAGTTAAAGATAAACTCACCAAGGCCAAGATGCTGAGGGTGGCTCCCTTTGCGACCTGGCGCGATCCGCCCCCTGGAGTGGGTACAGGGGGACGGACGCACCGGGAGGCACCGGTACCGACAGGTGGACGAAGACTGGATCCGTGGAGCAGAGACTGATCCGGAAGCAGGTCACTGGGGTCAGCCGGGGAAGCACACGGAGATAGTCCGGAAGTCCGGATAGCTGGAGCTGGGAACAAGCAGAAGATAAATCCGGGAAACAGGCCGTGGTCAGGAGGGTTGGAGAGATCAGGAAGTCCGAGAGTTCAAGCCAAAGGTCAAGAGCAGGAGACAGCAGCAGTCCGGTAACAATAGCCAAGGGTCAAAGGATCAGGATCAAAAGGTCGTAGGTATCAGGTTCACTTAGAAGCTGTGACAAGCCAGCAACCAGACAGGAGGAAGAGGCTGGCTTAAATAGCCCACCTAAGCCACTGATTGGCCGGATGGAGAGCGTGTCCGTGCGCCCCCGTGCGCGCGCCCGCGCCGCGCACCTATACCGCGCACGCGCGCGCCTAATACGTGCACGCGCGCGCCCGAGCCGCGCATGCGCGCGCTCGCGGTAAACGGCCGCGAACGGGCAGCTCTAATGCCCTGACAGCTGGACTTTGTGGATGGCAGCAGAATTGCTTTAACTTTCAGGTTAAGTCTAGGTTCACATTGGAGCGATTTGTCATGCGATTTGAGAAATCAAATCGCATGACAAGTCACAGCCTATTGGCGGCAATGGCACTGTTCCAATCGGTGCGACACCGATTTTGCGGCGCCGCACCGATTTGCAAAAGTAGTTCCTGCACTACTTTCGCCAATTTCAGGTGCGATTTCTATAGACATCTGTGCATAAAGCCACACAAATGTCTATGAAGTAGCAGCTGAAATCGCGCTGACCTTGCTACTTTGAAATCGCGCTACTTCAAGTAAAGTAGCACGATTTCAAAGTAGCATCAGTGTGAACCAGGGCTTAGGCCGTGTACACACGGCAGAGAACCTCGACGGGCAGAAAACATCGTTCCGCCCGTCGAGGTTCCCTGCCGGCCGTCGAAATCGGCGACCCGCCCGTCGGGAATGGCAACCAGCCATTCTTCCAGGCGGGCCGTCGAGCAAATAGAGAGCGTGCTCTCTATTTCTGCTCGACGGGCTTCCCGACGGGAAGCTCGCCGAGAGCGTACACACGGCCGAGGTCCTCGCTGGAATGCAGCTTCCAGCGAGGTTCTCGCTGGTTTCCAGCGAGAACCTCGGTCGTGTGTACACGGCCTCAGTCATAGACATCTGTGATAAACACCTGTTGCAAAACTTCTTACCCAAAGATTCTGCCAAGAACATGCTTACTTCTGCAGACTGGCAATACAAAGCCACTGCTTCGCAATTACCAGCAGCGTTGTCATATTGCTTTTGTTGTTCTGTACCCTAGATGATGTCTGTTGTGACTAAACACGCAGGGCGGAGCTTATTAGTGACATCATTACACCTGCTCGGTTGAGCAGCAGCATTCTGTCATGTTGATTTGCTGTTTCTCTTGTTTTAATATGCGAGTACCTCTCTGTTTTACAGAAATGGAATGCCAATTCATGGTACACAATAGAGTGCCACTGTTTAATCCCCCATGTTGGCTACCATCTGGCCTGACCCCTATTGAGATTTAAGTAGCTAAGACGCTGTGTTGTGTATTTTACTCCTGGAGGGCCTTGGTGTAATTAAGCTTCCTAAGACCACTTACTACCTACGGTCTTATTGCGTGCACACACGGTCGTTTTTTGTCTTGTAAAAACCGTTGTTTTTTCTCATAAAAAAAAAAAGTTTTTCAAACTTAAAGGGGTAGTTCCCCCAAAAACCTTTTTTTTAACATTTATTCAGGCTCGTTATGTCAAGGGGAATCAGGTTTTTTTTTTTTAGAAATGAAGCCGTACTTACCGTTTTACAGATGCATCGTCTCCGACGCTTCCGGGTATGGGCTCCGACTATAGGCGTGCCTATTTGATTGACAGGCTTCCGAGGTCGCATACATCGCGTCACGATTTTCCGAAAGTAGCCGAACGACGGTGCGCAGGCGCAGTATAGAGCCGCACCGTCGCTCGGCTTCTTTCGGCTACTCGTGATGCGATGTATGCGACCATCGGAAGCCTGTCAATCAAATAGGCACGCCCAGACCAGACGATCATACCCGGAAGCGACGGAGACGATGCATCTGTAAAACGGTAAGTATTGCTTCGTTTCTAATAAAAAACCACCCGATTCCCCTTGACATAACGAGCCTCAATCAATGGTAAAAAAAGGTTTTTGGGGGAATTACCCCTTTAATTTAAAAAACGACGTTGCCTACACATTGTTTTCCGAAAATGCTCTTGCAAAGCTCGGTTACGTAAGACACGTTCGACGGCACTCTGTTCCATTGAAGCTCCCGTCTCATAATTTGCTTCTGAGCATGCGCGGGTTTAAAAACGTTGTTTTAAGCTTTGTTTTGCCCACACACGATCATTTTTTGTGAAACAAAAGACGACATTCTGAAAAACGACATAAAAAATTGAAGCATGTTCAAATTTTTTTTTGGATTTTTTTCAGAAGACATAAAACGAAGTTTTGCCCACACATGATCATTTTAAATGATGTTTTTTAAAACGTCGTTTAATTTCATCACAAAAAACGACCGTGTGTACGCGGCAGTAGTCTCCGGTAAGCTGCTACTGTGTGCTTTTGGTGGTGGAAAACTGATGATATTGCACTCTTGATGGACACCTTTTCCCTGTGTTTTATAATATTTATAAACAGTGCACAATGTGTTTATTGCTATTTTTTGCTGTTGTTTACTTGCACATGATTTTATTATTGTGACACTTTGTATTCAAAGGGACAGCGCACGCACTTTCATTTTTTTTTTTCATTTTGAGGATTGTCGGCCTGCCTTGCGAGCTCTTTCAGTTGGATATTGAAGTGCTCATCTGGCAGTCTCAGTGCACTTTTCTATTCATTAAACGACTAGATGCAATGCTAAAACCACACACAACACCGCATTTCATTTTATACAGCTCGCAAATAGAAAGTCACTTATCCTGTGGTTCTGCCTGTATAGTATGATTTGGTTGCTGATATTTCATTGTGTAAGAGCTCCCTCACCTGGACATGCATGATGTAAAAAAAAAATTGCTGCAGCAGCAACACATTAAAATATTTGTGTACATTCCTTAGACTAATTATAGGCCTATATGTTTTTTTTTTTTCTCTTGGAAAAAGTTTGGTTCAATCAGAACTGTATATAGACATAAACACCAAAGAAGTCTCTTATGTTCTGTGCCTTTTGGTTAATTTTTTATGAGTTTTAGCTAAGCCTTTACCTCCCTACTCTCAGTGCATGAAATACAGCAACAAATAACACAGGCTGCTGATATATTCTGAAGCCTAGATTCACATTGATGCGATTTGACATTTGACTTCACAAATCGGCGGCTATTGCCGGCAATGGCACTGTCCGAATCGGTGTGTGACGCCGACTAGTTTCTGTACTACTTTTGGCGACTTCAGGTGCGATTTCAATAGACATCTGTGCAGGATGTCTCTGAAATCGCTCCCCGAAGTCTAACTGACATGTGGGAATTAAATTGCGTGCGTTCAGCTGAACTCGCAAAATTTCAATCTCGCAGCAGTGTGAACCTAAGCTCATCCCTCCTCTTATTCCAGCTGTCGAAGTTGGCTTTGACTGTCAGGTTGATTTGAAACTTCAAATGCTGTTCAATGGAAGATTCTGTTTAATTTATCCCTTTCACGCCGAGCGTACGCACATATTCGTCCTCGGGTTTCAGGGGTTATCCCGGGATGATGCCTGCAGCTACCGTTGTTTAGAGCCGGCGATCGGCTTTCCAAACATAACAACCGATGCGGCTAAAAGACGCTCGGTTGTTATGCCGGAGGAGCAGGAGGGGACATCCCCCCCTCCCGCCGCCTCTCGCTGCTCTGACCGGGCCTCCCGTAACACCGGGAGACCCGATCCTCGATCCGACGCGTCCTGTGTGCGGGCGCAGACTGAATGAAAGCCGTACGCGGCTTTGATTCAGCCTGCAATGTGTAAACGCGGAAGCGATGTCATGACGTCACTTCCGGGTTTCTCGGCTGTCAATGGCGCCGGATTTAAAAAAGTAAACAGTATTCAGAATCGCCGTTTTCGGCGATCTGAATACTTTGAAGTGTAAAATGTAATATTTTATATACAGTTCTGTGTTATTGTTTTAGGCACTTGCGAAAAATGCTGTAATGTAGCAATGCTTTAAAAATAATGTTATGAATAGTTATTATTGATCAATAAACTAAACTAGAAAATGTAGTAAAATAAAAAAATGAAATTAATATTCGGTGTGACCACCTTTTAACACAACAACAATTCTTTTAGGTACAAATGCATGAAGTTTATAAAAGTACTGAGGAATCCTGGAGAACTTTCATCACAGACTTTGGCTGCCCTTCTTCCTTCTATCTCTGGATGTAATCCCAGATTTACTTGATGATGTTGAGATCAGGGCTCTATGGGACCATATCAGCTGTAATATGATTACTTGTTCTTCCTTTTTTCTGCAGACTTTTATAATTTTGGCCATGTTTTGAGGTATTGTTATGCTTCAGAAAGAAGCTGGGACTAATCAGATATCTCCCTGATAAAATTGTATTATAGATAAGAATCTGCCTGTATTTATCAGCGCCGAGGTGGTCATCAATTCTGACCAAATCGCCATTGGCAAAATGCCACTCCAAACCTGCAGGGAACCTCCACTGTGCTTCACTGCTGCCTGCACACATCTACTGTATGTACTGCTGTTCACCTAACAAACTGCCTTCTGTCATGGTTGCCAAACACACTTTGATACATGATTGATTTCCAATAGGAATATTCAATCTATAGTCAGTAACCCATTTGATCAGTAATCCACACATGGGGAAATTGATTTTGATCAATAGTTCAGATAGAATCAACTCAAAAACCAACAGATGGTGGTCCTATTCCCCATCAAGATTGGATGGAAACAGACAGGCGGTCCTTTCCATCCGATTGCCCCATAAAAGAGAGCGGGCTGTGTCTGTGTCCGCTCTGCATAGCATAGCAGACATGGACCTGTCATCTGTCTGCTTAGCGGAGAGATCCCTGCTGAGCAAGCCGATTTTGCTTCATGGAGGTGCCTGTGTGGAAGGGGCCTATCTCAGCACGGTTGACTACTGCAAAATGATCAATAATTTTATGTCTGGTTGATCAACTCATTTAATTGAATATGATTAAAATTGATTCTAAAGCGTTTGGAAACACAGCTATTGCTATTTGATTGTCTGTGTATTTGATATTTTTGATAAAATCTTGCAAAAATCTGATAAAATAATTAAAGTGATTGTAAAGTCTTGTTTTTTATTTGTTTTTAAATAACAAACGTTATACTGACCTCCTACTGTATGTGTAGTGGTTTTCCACAGGGAAGCCTGGATCCTACTCTTCTCAAGTTCCTCTTTGCTGCTCCTGGCCCCTCCCTCCTGTTGAGTGTCCCCTCAGCCCCCTCTCTCTCCTGATTGGCTAACTGACTTTGACTGACAGCAGTGGGCACCAATGGCACTGATGCTGCGTCACAGCCAATCAGGAGGGAGAGTCTCAGACAACAGAGGGACTCATGGACATCACTGGATAATGATGGGGCTCAGGTAAGTATTAGGGGGCTGCTACACACAGAAGGCTTTTTGTCTTAATGCATAGAATGCATTAGGATAAAAAATCTTCTGCCTTTACAACTCTTTAACCACTTGTCATCTGCCCACCGTCAAATGACGGCGGGCAGACGACTCCATTGTTCTGACATCACGTCATATGACGTGATGTCCCTTTAAAGCCGCGGGCGGGCGCGCGCGCGCGTCGCCGGCGGCGCGCGCGCGCGCACCCGCCGCTCCGCGGGGATCCCGTGCGAGTGCCCGGCGGCAAAGATCGCCGCCGGGCACACGCGATTGCTCAGTAACTGAGCTGGGACGTGCAGCTCTGTGTGTAAACACAGAGCTGCACGTCCCTGTCAGGGAGAGAGGAGAGCGATTGTGTCCCTTGTACATAGGGACACAATCGGTCACCTCCCCCAGTCACCCTCCCTCCCCCTACAGTTAGAACACTGGCTAGGACATACATTTAACCCCTTCACCGCCCCCTAGTGGTTAACCCCTTCACTGCCAGTCACATTTATACAGTAATCAATGCATATTTATAGCATTTTTCACTGTATAAATGTAAATGGTCCCAAAAATATCAGAAAAGTGTCCGAAATGTCCGCCATAACGTCGCAGTCCCAATAAAAAAATCGCAGATCGCCGCCATTAATAGTAAAAAAAAAAAAAAAAAAAAATTCCATAAACTATCCCCTATTTTGTAAACGCTATAAATTTTGCGCAAACCAATCGATAAACGCTTATTGCATTTTTTTTTTACCAAAAATATGTAGAAGAATACATATCGGCCTAAACTGAGGGAAAAAATATTTTTTTTATATATTTTTTGGGGTTATTTATTATAGCAAAAAGGAAAAAATATTGCATTTTTTAAAAAATTGACGCTCTATTTTTGTTTATAGCGCAAAAAATAAAAACCGCAGAGGTGATCAAATACCACCAAAAGAAAGCTCTATTTGTGGGAAAAAAAGGACGCCAATTTTGTTTGGGAGCCACGTAGCACGACCGCGCAATTGTCAGTTAAAGCGACGCAGTGCTGGAAGCTTAAATTTTGTCTGGGCAGGAAGGGGGTGTAGGTGCACAGTAGGTAAGTGGTTAACGTTAAATGTTCTTGTTAATATGTACTACATTATTGACCTACAAAAAAAGAAGGTTCTCAGACACAAAAATTATTTTCTGTAGGAACATGAGGTGAAATTGAAGGTTTGGTTGGTGGAATTTTGAAATGAATGGTGGCCCCATCGGATAACAAAACACACAAATTTTCTGATTTTCAAAAGAAAATTTGTTTGAAATTTGACCATGTATGGCCTGCCTAAGATGGGAAAGAGTGACACCCTTTAGAACAAAGTATGTAGGCATAGGACTCACTCCCTGCCATGCCCCCAGTTATGTGGCCCATGAAGAATTAAGAAAAAAATTATTGGTTAAACCTGAAAGCAAATTTATAGGAAGAGAGACATTCTTCAGATGTGAAAATGCACACAAAAAGTGAGTGTTGCACATTTACAGATGTTCCCATTTAGGTCTACGGGACCATATGGGCCTACTGTCATGGAAATATGGCTGTACGCTATGCGTAAACCATATCTTCTGTACTAATAAGCACACATTCCTTCTAATGGTATAATGCATCTTACCTATCACCCTATTTCCTGTATACAAAATGTATACAGGATTACAGCGCTCTGGTGTCTAGATAAATCGATCAAGAAAAAAATCTATATGACCATAATGTTATGCCATCAGGTGAGAGTCCATATTTGTACATAGAAAATAACATAGAGGAAAAAGTCTTAAAATGAGTCCATCAGAAATAAGTTCAAGGAACTTGGCCGTCAGTATATCAGGTGTGAAGGTGATTGCAGAGGCTCAAGGCTGCTCTCTCCAAGAGCGAAGTCAGCTCAAACCATAAACAGAGAAAAAAACAAGAACAGAAAGCACCACTGAGTGAACTGCATTTAATTAAAATAGCAATAAATATCCAACACTTACATCTAGAAAGAACATTGATGTAGTCTGGGGTGCTGGTGTACGATCTATAGAGAAGTCCAGAAACAAGGATGGATGCTGAGGGAGCCGTCAGTAGATGTCATTCAGATGCCTGCGGCAAGGGGGGGGGGGATTTGAAGAAGGAAAGGAGCCGACTTCCACCTCCGCACACAAGCGTTGCTGAGCTGTCAGCTCGTCCACTGGTCTGTGACGTCACTTAGACGGTGGCCAAGGAGGGACACAACACGTTTCAGAGCGTGCGCTGGTTGAATAGGAAACCTGCGCGCTACTTTGTCAAGACACTTGACAAAGGAGCGCGCAGGTTTCCTATTCAACCAGCGCACGCTCTGAAACGCGCTGTGTCCCTCCTCGGCCACCGTCTCAGTGATGTCACAGACCAGTGGACAAGCTGACAGCTCAGCAACGCTTGTGTGCGGAGGTGGAAGTCGGCCTATTTCCTGTATACAGAGTAAACAGACATCACCACAGCTTACGTTCTCAGCATCATGCTCTTCTGGGGGTTTCACCAGCACCACAATTGTTTTTTATTCAAACCACAAAAGCAATGACAAACAGGAAGTGATGGCTCCAACAGGAAATGGCATCACAGGAAATGACCTCCACACAGGAAATGATCTCACAGGATGAGTTTATACAAACAACCAAGGAATAATGGCTAGGGGAGTCTTATGGACATGTCTGGGCAGGGACAGTGTGTATGTTTTTCCTGTCCCCTGTATGTGGACGCTAAACAAACGAAGGCACATGGCTTTCAACCATGGACGCTCTCCCTGACCATGACAATTCAAAACCTTCCGTACTGCTGGTATGAATCCTTATTATACCCGAATTATAGTACAGCTCCTGTGGATGGTACCTTATCTGCAGGTGTAAGCTACGCGTCCTGCCATGTGCTGATCAGACACACAGAAAGACAAAAGAGCTCACCCCCCCCATAAATGATTATGTCCTTGCAATGTGAACATATCCCCTCCAGACGATCGTTCTGTGCATCGCATGGCACAGGGGCCCTTCGCTGGCGGACCTATTCCCACTCTGCAAACACCTCTCTCCAACCTCAGGAAGTTTTCCACTACCAGACTCAACCAGCGTCAGTCTGCCCCAGTCAGCTTTTTAGAGCAGGCTGCAGGAGTACTAACACTGGGAGACACTATGACAATACATATTAAATACATCTTCAGAAAATTTCCACTACACATCTGTAGGGACAGAAGGATTTGGTTCCAAAAGAGGGAGAGCCCCTTAAAATGAGAGACAGTTGGGAGGTATTTGTATTTTGCAAGCTTTCTCCTTGGGAGAGACTTTACATTCGTAAAGGATGACTGCCTTGTGTCTGATGGTAATGTTCATTTTTGTGTTTGTGGGAAATGTGAAGATTAAACTACCAACCTCACTCTTCTGGTATGGTTGGCCTCTGCCAAGCATTAGCCTCTCTAAGCAGTTGTTTCTGTTTCAGTCAATCAATTTGGGTAAACCAACACATTTAATTACGTTGCATTGTCGGACAAATATAGTATATGTTTTGTGAATGGCAGAAGAAAGGGGCGGGTGAGTGGCACAAGTTCTTTCCCTTACGGTTATTAACTCCTGCAGCACCAGAACATCACTGCTTTGGGCAGTATCTGGCAGCATGAAGGGAGGATTTTTACATGAAGCAACAATGTGCAGGACATGGGATACCCAACAGTAAAGTTAACCAATGTGTTTGGTGCTATATTTCCCCCTCCCCTCTGAAAATATAACTAAATTAAAGCTTTAACTTGTGCTTATGTTTACAGACACTGATCATTGCCAAACATTACATTAGGATGCACATCCTGAAATGAATAATTCATGTTAGGTCTGAAATCAAGACTTCCATTTGTTTTTAGAACTTTAGATCCTTTTTAACATATCAAAGTAACTTTTTTCACTTGTTTTGCATTTTTCTTTCCAAAGCAACTACAGAAGAGAAATAAGTTCCCGGTGTTCAAAAGCAAGGACAGACTCTCAATTTAAGCTGCAGCCAATGCCCGGGCCAAGTCATTTGTTAGATGTGATGAATAATAAGCAGCTTCTTATTTATTAACTGCAAAGCAAAGCGACATCAGAAATGGTGTATGCTATTAATGCTATTTCATCTCATATTTTTATGTCTTTCCTCAGGGGAGGTCCTTAAGATCACCATTTAAAGAGGGAATAGATATGAGCATCATGGAGTAACATTCTGTGCCTTGGCACATTGATGTGTGTAACACTAGATGTTTGATAGTCTACAACACAAGAAAATGCCTCATTTCATAAAACTAAATACACTAACCGGCTAGCATGCGACCAACTTATCCAGATGTAAATGGAGTATAGCCTAAGCCAGTGGTCTCTTTCCTTCACTACTATTATGCCACGTACACGCGATCGGTTCATCCGATGAAGACGAACCGATGGATTTTTTCATCAGATATCCGATGAAGTTGACTTTCATCAGTCTTGCCTACACACCATCAGTTAAAAATCCGATCGTGTCCAACGCGGTGATGTAAAACACAACGACGTGCAGAGCAAAATTAAGTTCAATGCTTCCGAGCATACGTTGACTTGATTCTGAGCATGCATGGATTTTAAAGCATGAAAATTTTAAAACAGGTTCTATTTTTTTTTTACCAATGGGAAAAAAAACGATGGGGCCCACACACGAACGGTTTGTCCGATGAAAATGATACATCGGACCGTTTTCATCAGACGAGCCGATCGTGTGTACAGGGCATAAGCCCCCTTATTTCTGCACTGATCTTAAGTTTTGTGCAGGGCACCACTGTGCCATTATTAGCTCCATCTCTCCACTTGGGGGTGGTGCAGTTTGCCATCTACGCCCTGGGCGCTGGATAATCTTGTCCCAGGACTGATGATGATAGTATGTATTTTTTTTTTTTTTTAACACCATAATTCTCATTTTTTTTGGTGGAAGATGAGTGAACTACTGTATAAGTTTCACATTAAGATATAACAGAAATTAACCACACATATGCTAAAATTGTGATTAATATATATAACTTTGTAGCTTTTATCATAGCACTATAAACTTCTAAGAGGCTAATAGCTGATCTTTGTTCTTCTGAAATTATTGGCAGGTGGTTACTAAAAATCACCTATGTAGCTTAAGCAGCCCATAGATGATACAGTTTCTTTTATTCAACCAGCAGGAATCCTCCCTGGTGGAGCTTTTGTATTCTAACAATGGGTAGCCTCCCCCGCTGTCCGATTACACTGATCAGTGTTGCAGGCTACAGCCTGCAGCGCTGATCGAGAAGGAAAAATCTGACAGAGCCATTGTACAGAAGTACTTTGGTACAATCTCCCTGCCCGTACATGGATCGAAAGCAGGAATTTAGAATTTCGAATAATGTATTATGTATTAAAGTTAAATGTATGTGTAAGCAATAGCCAAATTTACCCTAAAACATTCATCTCCATGTTGTAAAGCGCTCCATAAACTGTTGTCGCTAAATAAATCCTGTATAATAATAATCTTCCCCTCTAAAGCATATCCCAACATACACGGAGCGGCCCGCCCAGCCCCTATCCCATTGGCTGGTGTTTAATAGCTGCTCTGTCCCGCCCACTCCTGACATCACCGCTGAATTTTGACCAGAGCTGGTCTCTTCATGTAGTTATATTACATGACAGGTTCCCACACTGAGCACCTTACAAGGCTCCCTAAATGCTCAATGTGAAACTGTCTCTTTCAGCATTTCACAGCAGATCTCGAGAGACAGCAGGCATGCAGCTACAATAACACGCATGGGGTGATTAGGGTGTGCCCAGGCACACCCCACACTCACATTCATGTAGCTGGCTAAGGTTGGGGAAGTAAACAAAATGTTTCTACTGATCAAGGTACTTGTGACGAAGCGACTTTACTGGCACAAATTTTTACTTTTATCTGCAGTATAGATCTATTTTGGAACAATCTTTTTTTTACAATCTTTTTTTTTGGGTGTTCAGGCATGGATTGGGACTACCCTTATGAGTTTCTCTGCATAGTTTTTCTGTTTTTGCTGGCTTCCCGCCTAATTAAGATTTTAAATTTACGGTCCACTAATTGCATGCTCATACCTTGACTATGCTATGCCACTGGATTTCTATCTGTATGTGGCATTCTACTGCAAGTTACTCAGCCTGTGTTTAAGTAGGATCTGATGTCTGTTCCACTGATCATAACTGTGTCTGTATGTGTATCTTTTATTGTTTACAAGGTATACAGGTCATTCTAAAAAAAATAGCATATTGTGATAAAGTTCATTATTTTCTGTAATGTACTGATAAACATTAGACTTTCATATATTTTAGATTCATTACACACAACTGAAGTAGTTCAAGCCTTTTATTGTTTTAATATTGATGATTTTGGCATACAGCTCATGAAAACCCAAAATTCCTATCTCAAAAAATTAGCATATCATGAAAAGTTTCTCTAAACAAGCTCTTAACCTAATCATCTGAATCAACTAATTAACTCTAAACACCTGCAAAAGATTCCTGAGGCTTTTAAAAACTCCCAGCCTGGTTCATTACTCCAAACCGCAATCATGGGTAAGACTGCCGACCTGACTGCTGTCCAGAAGGCCATCATTGACACCCTCAAGCAAGAGGGTAAGACACAGAAAGAATAGGCTGTTCCCAGAGTGCTGTATCAAGGCACCTCAGTGGGAAGTCTGTGGGAAGGAAAAAGTGTGGCAGAAAACGCTGCACAATGAGAAGAGGTGACCGGACCCTGAGGAAGATTGTGGAGAAGGACCGATTCCAGACCTTGGGGGACCTGTGGAAGCAGTGGACTGAGTCTGGAGTAGAAACATCCAGAGCCACTGTGTACAGGCGTGTGCAGGAAATGGGCTACAGGTGCCGCATTCCACAGGTCAAGCCACTTTTGAACCAGAAACAGTGGCAGAAGCGCCTGACCTGGACTACAGAGAAACAACACTGGACTATTGCTCAGTGGTCCAAAGTACTTTTTTCGGATGAAAGCAAATTTTGCATGTCATTCAGTAATCAAGGTGCCAGAGTCTGGAGGAAGACTGGGGAGAGGGAAATGCCAAAATGCCTGAAGTCCACTGTCAAGTACCCACAGTCAGTGATAATCTGGGGTGCCATGTCAGCTGCTGGTGTTGGTCCACTGTGTTTTATCAAGGGCAGGGTGAATGCAGCTAGCTATCAGGAGATTTTGGAGCACTTCATGCTTCCATCTGCTGAAAAGCTTTATGGAGATGAAGATTTCATTTTTCAGCACGACCTGGCACCTGCTCACAGTGCCAAAACCACTGGTAAATGGTTTACTGACCATGGTATTACTGTGCTCAATTAGCCTGCCAACTCTCCTGACCTGAACCCCATAGAGAATCTGTGGGATATTGGGAAGAGAAAGTTGAGAGACGCAAGACCCAACACTCTGGATGAGCTTAAAGCGGAGCTCCACCCAGGAAAACAACATTTTCCCATGTTGTTTAAAAAAAAAAAAAAAAAAAAACCTGAAAAAAAAAAAGATACTCACCCGAAATACCTGTTGCTATGCGGAAGTCCGTAATCTGCCTCTTCCACTCCGCGGTGCCTTTTCTTCTTGTCCTTCTCCTTGTGAATGGGGCGCGCTGCTTTCTGGGAACTGTGTGTGTTCTCAGAGAGCAGCGCGCCCATTCACAAGCCAGCGTGAGACTCACGCAGGCGCAGTAGGAAATGGGCAGTGAAGCCGTACGGCTTCACTGCCTGTTTCCCATAGTGTGAATGGCGGCGCGGGACCCAGAGCGATCGTGGGACCGGCATCGGGGGGGGGGGGGGGGCGTCAGCGCGGGCGCCTAGGACAGGTAAGTGTCCTTATTTAAAGTCAGCAGCTACACTGTTAGTAGCTGCTGACTTTAAAAAAAAAAAAATCGCGGCTGGAGCTCCGCTTTAAGGCCGCTACCGAAGCATCCTGGGCCTCCATAACACCTCAGCAGTGCCACAGGCTAATTGCCTCCATGCCACGCCGCATTGAAGCAGTCATTTCTGCAAAAGGATTCCCGACCAAGTATTGAGTGCATAACTGAACAGAATTATTTGAAGGTTGACTTTTTTTTAATTAAAAACACTTTTCTTTTATTGGTCGGATGAAATATGCTAATTTTTTGAGATAGGAATTATGGGTTTTCATGAGCTATATGCCAAAATCATCAATATTAAAACAATAAAAGGCTTGAACTACTTCAGTTGTGTGTAATGAATCTAAAATATATGAAAGTCTAATGTTTATCAGTACATTACAGAAAATAATGAACTTTATCACAATATGCAAATTTTTTGAGAATGACCTGTATATTGCAAACTGTGGATTGTGCACTCTTCTTTATAAAAAAAGAATATATAAAAATATATATTCTGTTCAAGCATGTATTCTTTTTTTTTCAATTAACATTTTTTTATTTATATAAAACAGTTCGCAAGATACAGTTAAATGCAGGTAATAACAGTAGCCAAAGCAGACACTTATCCAAGAATACAAGTATTACCCTTGCCCTTTATGGGTAGAGGAGGGATTGAGTTTCCGACCCATTGGGCCCTATTCCAAAAGCTGGCTCTACCGCCAGTCGTGTCAACAAACTATGCATTTCAAACCGTTTTCTATACTCTGGTGTCAACGGTGACACCGAAACAGTAAATTGTATAAGAGGAGAGAAGGGTCAAGAAAAGAAAAGAGGAGAAGAGAGGGAAGAGAGAATTAGGTTACCGCGTCTGCCACCTCGTCCGCCCCCGGCGGGTCCTCCCGCCGGTGCCACTCACTCCAGACCTAGTCGTGGGCATCCATGCCATTACGTATCCTGGCCGTCATCCGCTACATCAACTCTACGTCCTTGATCCTAGCGTAAAGGGCCTCTTGGGACGGGTGTGTGGATTTTTTCCAGTTAAGGGCTATCAGGCATCTAGCCGCCGTTAGTATGTAGTTTTTTATATGGCTTGGCCAGGCGGGGTTGGGAGATACCTAGCAAAAATAGTTTAGGGGTTAGGGGGATTGGCGTCTCAAAGAGATGGGTAAGCAGCTGTTGCGTGGACTGCCAAAACGGGGTGATAAGGGGGCACGTCCAGTAAATGTGGAAGAGAGAGCCTCTGTCCTGATGGCATCGCCAGCATCGGTCAGAGGTGGAGGGAAATATTTTGTGGAGTATGTCCGGGGTTTGGTACCAGAAACACAGAATTTTATATGAGTTTTCTTTATACAAGGTGCATAGGGACGATTTAGCAGCCTGCCTCTAGACGGCCTGCCAGGCCTCCATCGGCAGTGACTCCCCCAGCTCTCTCTCCCACTTCAGCATATATACATGCTTCCCCCGCCCCTGCCAATCATATGCATTCAGTAGCTGGTAGATGTCTGTGATCAACCCCCGTCTATGGCGCCCCTCCAGGACAATACGTTCAAATGGGGACGGTTGTGAGAATTGGAGCTTTGGGGCTATTGTCTGGGCATAATGCCTCATTTGTAAGTAGCTATAAAACACCTGTCTGGGCAGATCGTGTTTCACCTGGAGCTCCGAGAATGTCAGCAGCCTACGGGACCTGGGGTCCACCAAGTGTCCAAAATGGAATAGGTCTCGAGAGGCCCAGGGCCAAGACATCTGGTGGGTCAGGCTGTCTGGTATTTTGGGGTTGCAGACAAAAGAATTCAGCAGGGAGCACTTGGACTTAAGCGCCACCTCTCGAGACATCTTACGCCAAAGTCCCCTAAGCAGAGACATCGAACCTAACAAACGGTCAGGCTCCACCCTCACATCAGCATCCCATAAGAGGCTATTTGGGTGGACCGGGGCTAACCATATTTTTTCTATCTCCGTCCACTTATTAAAGGACCTCTGGGGGAACCAGGAGACCACTGCACGCAGCTGGGTAGCTTGGTAATATTTAACAAGGTTGGGGAAAGCCAGGCCCCCGTCTCCCCGTGAGGCTGTCATGACCGACCCAGGGATCCTATGCTTCTTATAGTTCCAGACAAACTTCAGCATATCACTCTGGAGTTTGCGGAGGTGGGCGTACGGGATCGGGATGGGTAACGTCTGAAACAGGTAAAGGAGTTTGGGGAGGATGACCATTTTTATGGCCGCCACGCGGCCTAGGACCGAGATATGATGTGCCTTCCATTTTTGAAGACGGCCCCTAACTATTCGATAGAGGGGAGGGAAGTTGGCCTGGTAAAGGGAGCTGAAGGATGGCGTAATATGGACCCCAAGGTATTTAAGGGATGAACTCTCCCAAGTATAGGGGAAGTTTGACTGTAGGTGATGGACCTCAGCCTCCGGGATGTTGATCGGGAGGGCCGCTGACTTTGAAGCGTTCGTTTTGTAACCCGACATAGTCCCGTATTTATCTAATTCAACATGAAGGTTGGGTAGGGAGATTCTGGGTTGGGTCAAGGTGAGAATAATGTCGTCCGCGAACAAGGATGTCTTAAATTCCTTTCCCCGCACCGAGATACCCCTAATGTCTGGATTTCCCCGTATAGATGCTGCCAGGGGCTCGACACATAGGGCGAAGAGCAGAGGTGAGAGTGGACATCCCTGGCGCGTACCGTTGGCTATCTGGAAGGGGGAGGATGTGGCAAAGGGAGTTTTAACTTGGGAGGTGGGGTTTGAGTATAGGTGTTGTACCGCCCGTAGGAAGGGTCCTTTGAACCCCATGTGGTGCAGGGTAGCAAACATGAAGGGCCAACTCAGGCGATCAAAGGCCTTTTCAGCGTTTAGGCTCAGTATGAGAGCTTCCGCACCGTCCCTGTTGGCTACATCAATCAGGTCAATGACCTTCCTGGTGTTGTCCCCTGCCTGATGTAGCGGCACAAAACCTACTTGGTCCTCATGGATCAGGGAGGGGAGAATAGCATTCAGCCTAATCGATTGAAGTTTAGTGAATATTTTGAGGTCTGAATTCAGTAGCGCTATGGGCCTGTAACTAGCGCAGGAGGCTGGGTCTTTATCCGGTTTTGGTATGAGGGTCAAAAAAGATCCCTGCATGTCACTTGGGATTGGGTTCTGGTGGAGAAAGGCATTAAATAGTGTGATCATGTGGGGGCTAAGTAACGGGAGAAAGGCCTTGTATTACTCGTATGGTAATCCGTCAGGGCCAGGGGATTTATGGGCTGGGAGGCCCTTCACTGTCTCTGCTATCTCCTCCGCCGATATAGGAGCGTTCAGGCCCTGTAGATCTGCTGTCTTAAGTCGGGGTAGACCTGCTTGCTCTAAGTATTGGGTCATACGGGCCTTCAGGTCAGGAGATGGGGGGTTATGTGGGACTTCTGGTTTGTTATATAGGTCTGTATAATAGTCCGCGAAGGCTCCCGCTATGTCCCTGGGATGTGTCAGAAGATCGCCCCCCCTGTTCTTTTTTTTTTTTTTTTAAATCGTTTATTTATTCAAAACAGAGGGCCAGTCCACATGGACCGTATCCAAAACAATACAACAGTTATGAAATAACAGGTGTGGTCATTCAGAGTACATATATATCGGAGTATTACATTTGGTTGGTGGCTGAAGTCATGGAGTAACCTAGGGTATGTCTCAACCTTTGCCAGGGTGCTATAGTCCCGCGGGACTAGCCCTCCTCGTTTTCCGTTTTCAAAATTAGAGTGAGTAGTGGAACAAGGAATAGTTAGCTAGATACTGCTCCACGAGCAGTGAAGGGAGGGAAAAAGTAGGAGAAGAGGAAAGTAGATAGGGGGGAGAGAGGGGGAGAGAAAAAAAAAAAGGGAGGGTGGGGGGGGAGTGCACCCGGGCATGGACCCCCACGACCAACTCCTCTCGTACCACAGAGGACGGGTGTCATCAATACGATTCGCATTATCTAGTAAGGAGGGGGAGGTGCGTGTAGCTCAAGTGGGGGGGGGGGAGAGGGGGAGGAGAGGGGTGGTCCCGATAGGTAAGTTAGTCAGTTCCCCTAAGAGTCTGGCCCTCCTCCGAGTATCTAAACATTGTCCATAGTTGCCAGGTCTGGGAGTAGATCTCGTTTTTGTCCTGTTTGGACAAAACCAGATCTTCCATGGAGCTGATCTCGTCGACTTTTCGTAACCACATGGCTATCGTCGGTGGGTGCGGAGACTTCCAGCAAAGCGGTACGCAGGCCTTGGCTGCGTCCAGTAAGTGTCGGACAATGGATTTTTTATATACTCGCGCGGGAGTGCTCGTCGCATGTAGGAGGAAGTATGCTGGGTCTTCAGGGACTATCCGGTCTGTAAATTTTTGCGTGATCCGTCTGATCTCTTCCCAGTACGGTCGAATGCGTGGGCACGACCAGAAGATGTGTAGTAAAGTGCCCTTGTCTATCTGGCATCTCCAGCATGCGTCAGGGGTTGTCGGGAACAGTGTGTTCAATAGAGTCGGGGTCCTGTACCATCTCGTTAGGAGTTTATAATTGGTCTCCTGGATCTTGACGCAGATCGAGGACTTATGTGTAAATGTGAGGATATGTTGTCTCTCACTAGGCGAGAATCTATAGTTGAGGTCTTGTTCCCATTAGGTAAGTTAGTCAGTTCCCCTAAGAGTCTGGCCCTCCTCCGAGTATCTAAACATTGTCCATAGTTGCCAGGTCTGGGAGTAGATCTCGTTTTTGTCCTGTTTGGACAAAACCAGATCTTCCATGGAGCTGATCTCGTCGACTTTTCGTAACCACATGGCTATCGTCGGTGGGTGCGGAGACTTCCAGCAAAGCGGTACGCAGGCCTTGGCTGCGTCCAGTAAGTGTCGGACAATGGATTTTTTATATACTCGCGCGGGAGTGCTCGTCGCATGTAGGAGGAAGTATGCTGGGTCTTCAGGGACTATCCGGTCTGTAAATTTTTGCGTGATCCGTCTGATCTCTTCCCAGTACGGTCGAATGCGTGGGCACGACCAGAAGATGTGTAGTAAAGTGCCCTTGTCTATCTGGCATCTCCAGCATGCGTCAGGGGTTGTCGGGAACAGTGTGTTCAATAGAGTCGGGGTCCTGTACCATTTTTGCGTGATCCGTCTGATCTCTTCCCAGTACGGTCGAATGCGTGGGCACGACCAGAAGATGTGTAGTAAAGTGCCCTTGTCTATCTGGCATCTCCAGCATGCGTCAGGGGTTGTCGGGAACAGTGTGTTCAATAGAGTCGGGGTCCTGTACCATCTCGTTAGGAGTTTATAATTGGTCTCCTGGATCTTGACGCAGATCGAGGACTTATGTGTAAATGTGAGGATATGTTGTCTCTCACTAGGCGAGAATCTATAGTTGAGGTCTTGTTCCCATTTGATCAGACTCGGAATTTGATATCCCTCTGGGGGTGTAATCAGCAGAGCGTGTAGGAGTGACAAAGCGTGTGGTAGCGTTTCTAATCCCAGGCACATCTCTTCTAGGAGCGTGGGGCTGTGGTTGGTCGGAGGGGGAGTCATGGTTCTAAGAAAATGGCTAAGTTGACCCGCTCTCAGAAAATCTAGCTGGTATGGTCCTGACTGGGTCATGAGCTCAGATACTGTTTTCCATCTACCCGACTCGCTAAAATGGGATGCTTGAAAATAGCCTGATTCGCGTAGGGTGGTGAATTTAACGTCTCTAAGTCCAGGCTCGAATCGGGGGTTTCCTAATATCGGGCGGAGCGGTGATGTGTCCGTGGATAGGCGGGAGCGTTTAATCAGACTACTACATACCTTGATGGTGTTACCAATCAAGGGATGGTGGAGTACGTCCCTTTGTTGTAGGTCTTGGCACCACGGGGCTCGGGTCAACAGAACTGCGCATTGCGCCTGCTCTATATGCGGCCATAGTTTTGTCGTGCTGTGTCTGCACCAGTCGATCAGACGATTCAGCTGTGCAGCCCGGTAGTATGTGTTTATGTCTGGTAAGGCTAGGCCTCCGTGTTGCTTGGGCAAAGAAAGAACCTTCCTGTGTAGCCTGGGACGTTTCCCTGCCCACAGAAAGGCCCCAAGTATGGATTGCGTCTGCTTAAAGTAACTCGTTGGGATATGTATGGGCAGGGCCTGAAGCAAGTATATAAATTTAGGCAGAATAGTCATTTTCAAGATACTGCATCTACCGAACCAGGAGTGTAGACCCGTGGTCCAGCGATTTAGTAGTTGTTGAACTGTCCTAAGTAGGGGGGGGAAGTTGAGTTTGAATACATTGGATAATCTCGATGGGATACGTGTACCCAGGTATGTCAGGGCTGTGTCGGTCCACTTTAGTTTAAAACTTTGTTTAAGTTGGGACAGTAGTCGTTGAGGGATCCCCACTCCCATCGCCTCTGATTTTGTCAGGTTAATTTTTAAATTGGATATTCTGCCGTATAAGTCGAATTCGTGCATCAGGTTTGGCAGGGAGGAAACCGGGTCAGTTAGGGAAAATAGCATGTCATCGGCGTAAGCCGAGACCTTGTATTGGTCATTCCCGATTGTCAGTCCCGATATGTCAGGATTCTGTCTTACGTGGCGTAGGAAGGGTTCCAGGGATAAGGCAAATAGAAGGGGCGACAGTGGGCATCCCTGTCTAGTTCCATTGGTTATCAGGAACGGATCTGAGAGGGTGCTATTCGCCCGCACCCTGGCTGTCGGGCCAGTGTAGACCGCTGTTATCCAGCATAACATTTTCTGACCCACCCCAATATGTCTCAAGGTGTCAAACATGAATTGCCAGCTCACCCGGTCAAACGCCTTTTCGGCGTCTGTCCCTATGAAGACACAGGGGGTCTTTGTCTTGTTAGCCACGTGAAGCAGGTTAAGTACCTTTGTCGTATTGTCCCTGGCCTCTCTGGTCGGGACAAAACCCACTTGGTCAAGATGTATGAGACCAGGGAGATATTTTTGAAACCTAGTGGCAATCACTTTTGTAAATAATTTGATGTCGGTATTTAGCAGCGATATAGGTCGGTAGCTGCCGCATTGACCCGGGTCCTTACCCTCTTTATGTATCACTGTTATTTGTGCCTGTAGAGTGGATTCGTGGAATGCGCCTCCTGTGCCTAGGATGTTAAATAGGCCCGCTAGGTGGTTCCCCAGATGTGGGAGCAGAGTCTTATAGTATGCGGTGGTAAGGCCGTCCGGACCGGGTGCTTTGCCTGGTTTAGCGGATTTCAACGCTGCCTGGAGTTCCGATACGGTGATCGGCTCCTCCATCAGCTCCCTCGCTTCCGTCGATAAGGTCGGCATATGTGAATCATTAAGGTATTCGGACGCTTGGTTTGGGTCAGGGGTCGGGGATGGGGGGGGTAGATTGTACAGGGCGGTGTAGAAATGTTTAAATTCCTGAGAGATCTGTTGGGGAATGGACACCTTGCGTCCCTCCCGAGAGACTATGTGTGGTATGTACGTTGCCAGATTTTGTGCGCGTATCGTCTGGGCCAGTAACTTCCCGCATTTGCTTCCCGATTTGTATACGGCTCTTCTGCATATCTGCATTGCTGCTCTAGCTTTATAGTGCAGCAGGTCCGTGATCTGTTTGCGAGTGGTATTCAGGTCAATGCCTATCTGCTGCGTCTGGGTTTGTTTATGTTGTGTTTCTAATGATCCCAATTTTGCAAGTAACGCCGTGAGTCGTTCGTTTCTCAGCTTCTTTATGCGGGCCCCATGTTTAATGAGGATTCCTCTCACCACCGCCTTGTGAGCCTCCCACACTACCCCCATGTCGCTACCCTGGGTGATGTTGGTGTCGAAGTAGTGGCCCAATTCCCGCACTATTTCCGCCATGGCATCTGAGTCCTGCAGCAGGCTCTCATTAAGACGCCAAGGTTTCCTCTGATTTGATTGGGCATCTGTTAGGGCGTAGATTAGAGTGACCGGGGCGTGGTCAGACCACGTAATCGACCCAATCGAAACGTCCTTGACCGCCGAAAGGTGTCTATGGGGTGTCAGAAAGTAATCAATCCTCGAATAGGAAGAGTGCGGTTTGGAGTAGAAGGTATAGTCCCTCTCTCCAGGGTGTAAGAGGCGCCAGATATCAATCAACTGAGCCGAATGTAGCGCCTTCCGAATGCGTTTGCACGAATCTCTCGATGTGGAGGACAACCCCGTCGAGGTGTCTTCGGACGGGACCAATGGGATATTGAGATCACCTCCTACCAATAGGTGGCCTTTTGCGAACCTTGTCAGCTGATCTAGTTGTCTGGACAAGAAGCTGTCTTGATGTTCGTTTGGGGCATATAGATTTGCAAAGGTGATTTGAGTCTGGCCTATCCGACCTGTCAGGTACAGATAGCGACCTTCCGTGTCCGTTTTAGTTTTCTCATGGGTCCAAGGGACCCTGGCGGAGATCAGTATAGAAACTCCCCTTGATTTTGTCGCTGTATAGTTGGAGTGGTAAACCGTAGGATAATACCTGTTTTTCAGGATAGGTAAATATTTGTCTTTAAAGTGTGTCTCCTGCAGCAACACGACATCCGCCTTCAGGCCTCGCATGTCATGCAGGAGCATCCTCCTTTTTTCAGGGATGTTTAGTCCCTTTGCGTTCAGCGAAACAACAGTCAGGCGATCCATGCCCGCGCGCACCTGGGGGGCGGGCCTCTAGGGTCCGGAGAGGGGTGGGGTGTGTGGGACGAGGACCAGCCTCACAGGAAGGGGAATAGGGACAGATAGAAGGAGAGGAAATGGGAGAGGAATAGGGAATGAAATAGAATTAGGAAGCCAACACAAGAGCGCGTGGCTCAACAAGAGATAACTAAATTAGCCCAAGTGGCTAAGGCGCTCACCGGTTTTAATCCGGGAACTGAGCGCAGTCCTAGGTGGGGGGTTGGGTAGACAGAACCAGCGTAGCGAGCACCCGGGTCCCCTCCCCCCCCCCCAGCCGTTAATGTTGGTGGGGCTCGGATCGGCATTACAATCAAAACAATAGGAGGTCCCTCAAGTTCAAATATAGCAACATAAGGGATATAAGGAACACACATTGTATAATAAAGGCAACTATAACAGCATAACAACACTTATAGGAATACAGGTCTGCAGAACGTCCTAGCACAACCCCCCAAAGAGTCCTGAGTCCCAGTGAGGCGTCTGCATGACCCGTTCCGGCAACAGAATGAAGGCAGGGGAGAGGGGGTAGAGGACCCAGGGGGAGCACGCCAGTCAAAGGTGGGCTCTATGTCTCCGCAGCAACATCCACATAAAGACAGGCGGGCTGCTGTCACCGGCCCCCCACCAATAGAGGGAGGCACGGGAACAGCCCGCAACATATGCAGCTTCATCTGCCAGGCACATTGCTGCTAGAGTCCTCCCCCCGCCCTCCACCCCCCCCACCAAAGCAATCCACCGTCTACCTAGTGGACATCTGCATAGTGCACACCTTGACCCCCTCTGAGACATTGTGCAAAACGCCCCCATTCCACCCAGCCTCCCCAGCCAAGAGGTCCCCCTCCTGTTTCACAGTTACTTCACTGTGCCCCACAACCTCTAATGTCCAAAGTAACAAAGAAAAGAAAAGAAAAATAAAGCAAAAAGAGGGACGTCTCCCCTCCCGCCTCCCAGGTTCCCAGTAAAGTCCTGGGCCTCTCAGGGCTCAATAAGTAAGGCTTGTCGGACGTCCGGGTAGCGTCTCGTATGGAGCGTACCCCCCCTGTGGTTCTCGTGGTGGCGGTACCTGAGATCAGATCGGCTCCAAGGAAGGGGTAAACCGTGGGATATGACACAAGTAGAGGGTCCAGTCACCAGGGGGCATCCAGTAGCTTGCATGAGGTATCTGCTCCGGATAGGTCTGGGGAACAGTGCCCCGAGAGTATACCTAGGCGCGCGGTCAGGGTTGGTTGCCATCCCCCTCCCCCTCCCACGGCGAGGATCCAGAGTCCCTAATGCCTGGGCATCTCATCAGCCGTGGCCCCCCCGTCCTCCCCAAGGGGTGACATATCACTGTTGGTCCTCCGTGGAAGGGTAGCTCAATGTGGGCGAGCCACGGGCGATACAAGAGGGACATGCAGGCAGATCGGGCTCCAAGGGGGGGTAAAACAGGAGGGTCATTCCCGCAATTCCGGGTCTCCCCGGTTCGGTAGGTGGTGACTGGGGGTGATTCCAAGGCCCGGCAACCGAACGCGGCCCTCATCAAACGGCCAGGGTTGGCCGCCAACCCCCTCCCCCCACCCAACAGCACACCACGCAGTACCGGGGGGTTCAAATCAAGGCCTAAACTGGTCAGGGGTCCCAGCGCATCGCAACCCGCGGGGAGGGAAGGGGAGAAGTAGAGGAGACGGCATATTAAGCAGACAAACCAGGGAAGGGGGCATCGGGCATCTGGGGGTCCAGCTGTAAAGTGCGCTGAGGGGATGAAGATCTCCAGGGCGGAATCAGGGTCGCTCAACGGTGCTACAAAGTCAAAGGTAACGGAGGGGGGTCAGTCAGCAGTTAGTGGATTGCGGCCCAGGGCCTACTCACAGTTTAGTCACGTAGCTCCCCTCCCGAGGGAGCTCTCTGACGTCTCCTTCCCTGCCTCTGCTGGCGCGGCTGTGCAGGCATCCTGAGGTTCGAGGGCCCCGACCTTCCGATGGTGCGCGGTAGTAGCTGCAACCAGTCTGGGACTGGAATCTGGTCGGTTCCCAGGAACTGGAAGAGGCCAGGCAGGTCCGTCGGGGTCTGCAGGGAGTAGGCTCTTCCATCTTTCCTGAAGGTGACAGATAAGGGGTATCCCCATCTGTATGTGTAGCCATTTTCTTTTGCCAACTCCAGTACAGGCCGCAGCTTCGCCCTGCGGCGCAGTGTTGCCCTCGAGAGGTCCGGTAGTATTTTGATTTGGGAGCCGTCCACCTCCACCTCTCCTCTGTCCCACGCCATCCGGAGTATACGCTCCTTTTGCGCGTACCTCAGCAGCCTGCAGATGATGTCTCGGGGCCTGTCCTGATCTGCGGCCCTGGGGCCTAGGGCCCTATGTGCTCTATCCACCTCTACCTCCTCCGTTGGCTCCTCCAGGACGTCGCGGAACAGGCCCTGCAGCCTACCATCCAGCGTCTCCGCTCCCACCGATTCCGGTACACCCCGTATCCGCAGGTTGTTGCGGCGGCTTCGATCTTCCACCTCTTCCAGGTGTAGTTGTAGGGCCACCGCCGTGTCTCTTTGCTGGTCCCTGTCCCGCTCCAGGCCCGACACCCGTCTCTCCAGCTCAACCAACGATGTCTCTCCTGACGAGACTCTGTCCGTTAGGGTGGTCACCTCCGCCTTCACCTCTTGTATATCGCGGCGGTGCGTCTCCTCTAGCCGCAGGATGAGGGCCTCAATGTCTGTGCGCGTAGGTAGCGCCTGTAGAAGGGCGCGAATTTCGTGGTCTGTCGAGGTCCCTCCGGGTGAGGAGGTCGGGGATGCCATGTCCAGGTCCTCCGGTCTAGATGGTGTCCGCGGGCACCGTGGTGAGTCCGGCTCCCCAGGTAGAAGGTCCCACTCACTATGTTCCAGGTCCTCCGGTGGTACTCCACGTGGTGTGCCTCGCGGTGCCGTCGCCCGGGCCCCCGACGATTTCTGCTGGCGGGGCTGGAAGTAATGGTGTAAGTCGCCAGTAGCTGCTCCAGAACGGGTCACTCGGGTGTTAGGTTTGATGTTGCGTTTCTTGGCTGATTGCATGCCGATTTTTGGTCAAGTTTGGCCGGCAAAAGGGGGTTTAGGGCCGGGAGCTCTAAGAACAAGCAGCCTCACTCATCCATGTCCAGGCCACGCCCCCCCCCTGTTCTTTATCTGGTGTGGGGTAGAGGTAAGGGCTCGGTCCGCCAGTTTCCTGGCCAGAAGAGCCTGCGCCTTGTTGCCCTTGTCATAGTAAAGTTGCTTCAGGCGGGTCAGCGCCTTTTCTACTTTGCCTAAAGCTAGGTCCCGCAGTGTCGTGCGCGTTTGGACAATCCATTTAAGGAGTGCGGTGGATGGATTTAGCAGGAGCTTAGCCCCCAGGGCCTTCAGCTGATGTTCAGCCAGTGCTTTAGCAGCACCGGCGTCTTTCTTCATGGCCGATGAAAGGGCCATGCACCTTCCCCTAAGGACCGCCTTGTGGGCGGCCCACAGGGTGGAGGCGGAGACGTCTGGAGTGTCGTTTTCAGCGAAGTAATGCTGAAGGGCCTCTTCTAGTTCCTGTTTCGAGGGGGCATGTTGCAGGAGGAAGTCATTAAGCCTCCAATTATAGGGCCGGCGGAGGGGAGCGTTTAAGTTCAGGGATAATGTGATGGGGGCATGATCCGACCAGGAGATGGGCAGCACACTAGCCGCTTCTGCAATCCGAAGCGTGTTGTTATTTACAAAAAAGTAATCTATTCGCGTGTGAGTGCGATGTGGGGCCGAATAGAATGTGTATTGGCGATCTCCTGGATGGAGGGCTCGCCAGGCATCAAAGAGTGCGTTTTTCCTAGTCAGCTGGCGAAACAACTTTGAGTCCCTAAGGGCCCGGGTTTGCGAGGTCTGGGTATTTGCCACCAGGCGGTCCCAGGTAGCCGAGTGTGCCAGGTTATAGTCTCCTCCGATCACCAGAAAGTCATGGGACTCGGGCATGAACCCTGGTTAAGAAATGGTGTTGATGTGTGTTGGGTGTGTAAACTACGCAGAGGGTAATGGCCTGTGACTGCCACAGGCCCCTGAGGATAAGAAAGTGTCCCAGAGGGTCGAAATACGTGGAGGAGCATGAAAAGGGAGACCCCTTTTTAAAGAGGATGGCTACGCCCGCCCTCTTGTGTGGTCCGAAAGCCTGGTATACCTGGGGGATGTATCAGGATGCAAACGTGAAGGAGTCCCCCCTATCAAAGTGGGTCTCCTGCACCATGATAATGTCTGCCCCCGACTGCCTAAACTCTCGGAGCGCCAGGTGGCGTTTCTTATTGGAGTTCAGCCCATGTACATTTAACGAGAAAATTCTAGCCATAGCCTAGGAGGGGGTGTGCTACCCGTATACTTATCTGATGGAGCAGGTGACGTGTCCAGGTCAAGGAGCGCGACATCCGTGCGAGGAAGGCCGGGAGCCAACGGGGACGAGGCACAGACTGCGGTGAACAGGAGCAGGGAACTCTAGAGGGGGAGAAAGAAATTCCAATCGGACTCCCCGGCCGGGAGATTTAAGAAGTCCAGGCCGGGGAGACTCGGAGGGACCAAGGTCCAGGGAGGAACTCTCTGGCGGATAGCCACCAGGGGGATCAGCATCCAGAAATCTGATCAGTCCAGACAGGGGCCGCCTCGGGACAGCCCGATAAATAAAAAACAAAAATGTGGCGAGGGCCTTCGGGGGAGAGGCAAGGATTTGGAGCTTGTGAGCTTCCAAAAAAGAGAAAGGGACCATAATGAACTAGCACCGAAAGAAACAGAAAAAAAAAGAATACAAATCAGTACTTAGTGTTGTCTGGCCGGGCAGGTCGGGTTGCGCAAGTTAATCAGCTGGCCATCAGGGGAAGGGCCTTCCAACACCGGGGCCCCCGGTTCTGTGTTTAGGGGATCGACGGGAGGGCTTCGGACCCTTGGGGCGTTTGTTCGGCGGAACCTTCTGCCAGACCACCGGGGGTGGAGGGGGAGTGGCCACCAGGTCCCAGTCAGGTAGTGGAGGGACAGGAATGTCCAAGGCGTCGCAGAAGGAGTCTAGGTCTTCGGGGTATCGTAGGATCGCCGACCTCCCTTGATGTTTGGCAGTCAAGCTAAAGGGGAAGCCCCATCTATAAAGAATGTCCCGGTCTTGCAGGGTGCACAGTAGCGGTTGCAGGAGTCTCCGCTTCTGGAGCGTGATCCATGAGAGGTCTGGATATATTTGTATCAGGGAATTGTCGAACACTAGGTTGCGGGCAGCGCGGGCTTTGCGCATGATGGTCTCTTATAGCGGGTATGATTGTATTCGGCAAATAACATCCCGTGGTTTCGAAGCGGGGCCTTTCGGGCGTAGGGCCCTATGAGCTCTGTCCATTTCGATGTGTTTGTCCAAGGGTGCCCCTATGAGGTCGTTAAACATCGTCTGGAGCATTTTCTGCAAATCTTCAGCCTCTTCCGCCTCAGGGAGGCCTCGCACTCTAATGTTATTGCGGCGCCCCCTGTTGTCCAGGTCTTCTAAATGGCGCTGCATGTCCCGTAGCATAAGGCGGTGATCAGAGCCCTGATGTTGGGTCCTATGTACGGCCAATTTAGTCTCCTGTATCTCTTCTTCAGCCATCTCTACTCTATCGGCCAGGTGTTTAAGGCCTGCTTGAATGGTTTGGATTTCAGTCCGGCATGTGTCTTTTACGTCCGCAATCAATTACTTAAAGTCCTCCTTTGTGGGGAAGGCTTGCAGAAAGGACTGCCAGTAGGGCTGCTCAGCTCCATCCGGGCCCCATGGCTGGTGGGGGGATGTAGGGTTCACGTGGCGGTGGGACTCTGCAGTAACGATCTTGGTTCGGGGGGGGGGGGTTCAGATGGGAGAGCACCCGAGTCAGTCCATGGTATGGTCAGGGGGGGCTGTAGGGTGGACCCCGGGGATAAGTCCCCCTGAAATGGCAAGCTGGTCTGTGCCATCTGGGCATAGGAGGGGTGGGGGTGGTATGCTGCCTCGTGTACCCCTGTCAGGAGCGGGTCTGTAGAGTGTGAGGCTCTCTGGGCCTGTGGTGGATCCGGGGCCCACACAGAGGAGAAGTCATGTGCCTGGGGAGAACCAGGCCGCACCATCACAACTGCGACGGAGGATGCGTTGCAGCCTGGTCCCCGCATTGTATGTGCGGGTTCTGAGGCAGACGGCCTTGTTCACTCACCCCCTGCTGGTCCGATGTCCTCTGTGGGGATGGAGGTGGGTCCCTGGGGGCCTGCGAGAGAGCGGTGTTCTGTCCATGCTGCGGGGAGAGGTCCCGGCGCTGATAGGCCTCGGCATCCGGCGCCATCTTGCTGTGGCTACCCTGTGGCATGTCGGGGATCTTAAAGTAGTCCCTGAAGGACGTGGAGGCTCCGGAGAGCAGCAAAGTGAGTCCTCTGGATGTGGAGGATCGAGTGGTGCGGGAGGAGCTCATCAATCTGGCGTGATTTCCCCCGAAATCGGCCTATGTGCTGCGGGCTGGTGCAGAGCTCCTAGGCAGCACGTCCGTCCAGCTCGGCTTCCGGTCACTCCCCCCAAGCATGTATTCTTAACTCAAAGTACCTTCTATTGCTCTCAGCCTCCTCCAAATCTCTAAATTCCTTTTTCCTGACAGACTCCATGGCAGCATGTGTATGGGTTAACCTCGCCGCCACTTCTCCCCTATAGAACCCCACTCCCATAAATTTTTGCTCTAAACCAGAGGCTGTGTTCCTTTTTTTGTCCTCCTTCTAAGGACTATAATGGTTGAAGTCTTACCTTGGATAAAGTGTCCACGATTGAGGACTGATTGTTCGGCAAGCTGTGCCCCAGAAGACCTGTGGAGTCTCCAGCAGTCCAAGCCATTAGCGGGGTGAAAAAGGGCGATGGGTGCGGTGCCATGAAGAGCCTTAGCCTAGCCATTGGCACGCAAGTGGCAGTTTGGCCTAAGAGTCTAGCTATTAGCAGGTGGCCATAAACACCCTGGACCTGTGCAGCAGCGTCCTCTGGATCCAAGCATGGTCGTGGGGGAGGCTGTGTGCGGTGGGTGATGTATACTTTTATATTGCATTATCCATGGTAGCAGTTTTTGTGTGTTTGTCTGTTTTCTTCCCTGGCTGGAGAACATTTGCGCTCCAAGCCGCTGCAGTCTCTTCCGGCCTGGCGTCCCTGGGTTACTCCTGCACAGGGACTCTGCGGGTGGCGGTGGCTTCAATGCAGTGAAGAAATTCAATCAGCAGTTAGTACTGTTGCTATTAGGATTTCTCTGTGGGTAGCTTGTAGCATTTTCCCTAAATGCTGTGTGCAATCATCACAGGTATATGTTCTGCATTAACACCCTTGTGTGCTGCCTGTGTGCGATTCTGCTATGGTTCTATAACCTGTGCAGGTTGGCTGTCTTTCACTGTGGATTTATCACTGCTCACCCACCCCCAAACAATATATTTATGGCTCATTATTGTGTTGAGCCTGCTTCTTTAGCCTCTCTTTATTTCGGCTTGAAGGTCTTGTCTGTTGAGTGTACAAATTAAAGCTTTTGGTTCAGGGTGGTTGCCTACCTAAAGGATGTATGGCTAGTTAGTTCCCATATGTATGTTGCCATGGAGTCTGTCAGGAAAACTGAGAATTTCCTATCAAATACTTTACCATAATTTTCCTTTCCTGATGGACTTTATGGCTCAGAGCAAATGTTTATGGGAGTGGGGTCTTATAGGGGAGGAGTGAAGGTGGGGTAAACCCATACATATGCTGTCATGGAGTTAATCAGGAATGGAAAAATACGGCAAGTATTTGATAGGAAATTTTCATTTTTTTTTTGCTGCTGTCATCAGACTTCCTGATAGAGGTAGGCTATATTTATTCTCCATGATGCATGTGATGTGGTTGAGATCTATGTTTATGGCTTGTAAAGTTATATTACAAAAATGGATAGAGAAATTAACATATAAACATAGGAGAAGTGCTAACGAATTTATGAAAATCTGGTACTGATGGCTAGTCTCCAATCTGTCTGAGCAGTCAGTTGAGCATACTAATGATACTGAAGAAAGTTAATAATGAGATTTTTGCCATTAAGGCGTAATGATTAAATTGAATATTGTGGTTAGTTTCAGAATATTGCTAACCTAATACCACGTACACATGATCACTTTTTGTGATGAAAAAAAACGACGTTTTCAAAAACGTCATTTAAAATGATTGTGTGTGGGCAAAACGTAGTTTTATGTCTTCAAAAAAACTACCAAAAAAAAATTCGAACATGCTTGAATTTTTTGTGTCGTTTTTCAAAATGTCATTTTTTGTGTCATAAAAAGTGATCGTGTGTGGGCAAAACGATGTTGAAAACAACGTTTTTAAACCCGCGCATGCTCAGAAGCAAGTTATGAGACGGAGCTTCAATGAAACAGAGTGCCGTCGAACGTGGTGTACGTCACCACGCTTTGCTAGAGCATTTTGGAAAAACGATGGTGTGTATGCAACGTCGTTTTGGAAAATGAAGTTTGAAAAACTTTGTTTTGTTTCGTCACATAAAACGTCGTTTTTTTTCATCACAAAAAGTGATCGTGTGTACGCGGCATTATGGGTCTGATGTGATGTAGGGTCCTGAGTAATGGTTAAAGTGTAGTCTGGTGGGTATAAATATTAATCCTCTTTTTTTTGGGGGGGGGGGGGGGTTAAAAAATATGTAATAAGTATGTCACATTCCTTTTATTTCGTTTTATATCCACAACTTATTGTTTACACTAATGTCCCATGAGCTGTAGATATAAAAATTATAAACAGGGGTTCCCCCGAGACCTGAAAGTTATTTCAAGGATTTCACTGTGTTGAAAAAGCTGAACAAGGCTGCTTCAAGTTCAAGGTAATATAGCTGTTCAGAACAGAACATTAAAGCGATCTGATTTTGTGAACATATGCATTAATTAGTATATTTTGCATGCACTTCTGCTAAAAAATGGCATGTAGGCAGCTCTTCCTGTGCCAGGCTTTTGGACCCATTCTCTCTTGGACTGCAGCGTTCTTACCGACATGTTTGGGGCAGGGCCAGATTAAGAACATCATGGGCCTGGTGCTGAGGATTTTGGTGGGGCCTTTTATAAATAATAAATAAATGCGTGAGAATCACAGCGCAGCAATGGAGGGCCCAGTCTGAAAATGTAAGTGTACCCTAATGTGCTAATATGCTGTGCATACATGTACATTGTGGCATAACCTATCCCAGGGCCTCTAAAAAGTAGTAATGTCAGAAAAGTTTACTGCCGCTTTAATATCACAGGATCCCAGAAACCTCTCATGGGGCCCACTACTGACCCAGTGGCACTATACATAAGTGCATAGTTGCCAACATTTAAAAAATATTTTCAGGGACACTTTTTCACAAGTGCTATATTTAGAGTAGCTGAGATCCCCTATGTTCCTCTGTACATCACAGTAGTAATCACAAAATTAAATAAGTTCTAGTAACAGAACAAATATGAGAACTGAGATTTCCTTTAGTTGAACTAACAAAAGTGTGTCCATTCTAGAGCTGGTAATATTGAGGGTATTCAGTATCATTTTAAAGAACTGTTTTTGTGGGTAAGCGACATAGGGGAGGAGTACGGACGGTATATAAGGGAAGTATGTGCAGGTGAGTGAGAGGAATGTGGAGGGTCCAACATTGGGCACTATGTACAGGAGAAGAGTGCAAAGGGCACGGCAAAAGGCACAATGTACAGGAGAGAAGTGTGGAGGGTATGACAGTGAGCATCATGTACAGGAGAGAAGCATGGAGGGTAGGACAGTGGGCAGTATGAACAGGAGAGAAGTGAATGACAGCAGACACCATGTACAGGAGAGGAGTGTGGAGGGTATGACAGGGGGCACTATGTATAGGAGAGGAGTGTGGAGGGTATGACCGTGGGCAGTATGTACAGGAGAGGCGTGTGGACGGTATGATAGTGGGCACTATGTATAGGAGAGGAGTGTGGAGGGTATGACAGTGGGCAGTATGTACAAGAGAGGAATGGGGATGGTATGATAGTGGGCACTATGTATAGGAGAGGAGTGTGGAGGGTGCGACAGTGGGCACTATGTACAGGAGAGGAGTCTATGACAGCAGGCACTATGTACAGGAGAGGAGTGTGGAGGGTATGATAGTGGGCACTATGTACAGGAGAGGAGTGTGGAGAGTATGACAGTGGGCACTATATATAGGAGAGGAGTGTGGAGGGTATGACAGTGGGCACTATGTACAGGAGAGGAGTGTGGAGGGTATAACAGTGGGCACAATGTATAGGAGTGGAAGGATGTTTAGGGACTGCGTAGTGGTTAAGCGGGTCATACATGAATTGAAATTACACCAATTATGCAGAGACCAGCCATAGTCGATCTATGTATGGGCTAGCTGGTTTTACACAAGTCAATTAACCACTTAAGGACCGCCTACTGCACATTTACGTCGGCAGAATGGCACGGCTGGGCACATCAAAGTATATATACGTTGATTTTAGTACCCAGCCGTGGGTCGCGGGGGCGCGCCCGCACCCGGTCCGAAGCTCCGGGACCGCGGGATTCGCGGACCCGATCGCCGCTGCAGTGCGGCGATCCGTCCCTGGAGCGGAAGAACGGGGAGAGCCGTGTGAACACACGGCTTCCCCGTGCTTCTCTGTGGCCGTAGCATCGATCGCGTCATCCCTGTAATAGGGGGACGCGATCGATGACGTCACACCTACAGCCACACCCCCCTACAGTTGTAAACAAAGCACATAGCCACACATCCCCTACAGCGCCACCTGTGGTTAACTCCCAAACTGCAACTGTCATTTCCACAGTAAACAATGCAAATTTAAATGCATTTTTTGCTGTGAAAATGACAATTGTCCCAAAAATGTGTCAAAATTGTCCGAAGTGTCCACCATATTGTCGCAGTCACGAAAAAAAAATCGCTGATCCCTGCTATTAGTAGTAAAAAAAAAATTTTTTATAAAAATGCAATAAAACTATTCCTTATTTTGTAAACGCTATAAATTTTGCGAAAACCAACCGATACACTTATTGCGATTTTTTTTACCAAAAATAGGTAGAAGAATTTGTATCGGCCTAAACTGAGGAAAAAAAATGTTTTTTTAAATATTTTTGGGGGATTTTTATTATAGCAAAAAGGAAAAAAATATTGCATTTTTTTAAAAATTGTCACTCTATTTTTGTTTATAGCGCAAAAAATAAAAACCGCAGAGGTGATCAAATACCACCAAAAGAAAGCTCTATTTGTGGGGAAAAAAGGACGCCAATTTTGTTTGGGAGCCACGTCGCACGACCGCGCAATTGTCAGTTAAAGCGACGCAGTGCCGAATCGCAAAAGGGGGAAAGGTCCTTTACCTGCATTTTGGTCCGGGTCTTAAGTGGTTAATCGACTTGAGTACAACCAGCCTGTTTTTCCAAAAACAATCAGTGCTGCCAGCTGTAGATAGCAACACTACAGGAGTGATTCCCCCATCTACAGGTCAGCAGGTGAGGGTGTGTGGGGACAGGCTGGGGAGAGATACCAGTCAGTGGCTGGGTAGGCACTGGCTAGTATCGGAGCCAGATACACACAGGTTACATACGTCGCGATCGTTAGAGCGAGAGCAATAATTCTAGCACTAGACTTCCTCTGCGACTCTAAACATGTAACCTAAAAAATGTTTAAAGCATCGCTTAGGATACCAAAAAAAAAAAAAAATCATGCTAACTTTAGTGTTTTTTTTAATGTATGAAACAAAAAAACATGTTTGAAAAATTGCTGCGCAAATACAGTACCGTGCTAGAGCTGCACAATTAATCGTTAAAATTGTGATCTTGATTCAACCCCCCAACATCTCCAATGCAGAGTTTGCTGATTCTTTCATATAACAAGTGGAGAGACTTTTAGCTGTCAAAAGTAAATATCTGGGCAGTCTGCCAAGTTCTTAGCAGGAAACACTGTAACTAATGATTACTTCTTATATCAAAGGGATAAACTTCTGTTTGTAAAGAAAATATCCGACTGTCTGCCAAGTTTGTAAACAACATGAAACATTGTAACCAACTTCCTTTTTAGATCAAACTTCTGTGTGTAAATACAAGAAATGTAACCACTTAAAGTCCAACACTTGTTTAAGTTAAAAACCAATATATTTTGCTAGAAAATTACTTGGAACCGCCAAACATTATATATATTTTAGCAGAGACAAAAATGGCAATTGCTGCAATATTTTATGTCACGCTGCATTTGCCCACTTTAATGAATATTAAAAACCATAAAAACAAAACAGTAAAGTTAGCCCATTTTTTTTTTTCATTTTAATGTGAAAGATGATGTTATGCCGCACGAATCGTGAGAGAATCGTGATCTATCTTCTAAGCAAAAAAATTGCAGTTGTCATTTTAGCCAGAATCGTGCAGCTCTATACCGTGCAACATAAAAAGTTACAAAGACCACCATAGAGGATTTTTCTAGCAAAAAACAAATGATGATTTTTTTTTCTCAGTCTGCTGCAGTGTGTCAGCTTGTATTTATAATGGCTGCTCTGTATGCAGCTTCTGACAGGCTGTGCAAGCAGGCCCGTGTCTCCGGAACCATAAATGATAGCCATCCCATATTTTGACCGGTTGTGGGGTAGGTCTTCAACTGACTACCCCCAAATGTGGGGTTTCTGTGACCTCTGGTCATCGAGCTACAACCCCCGAAGTCGATCTAATGGGCAAATGGGCCTATCTTGAGAAAGGGGCCTGGAGCTGCAGCTCCATCAGCCCCTCTGTTAATCCGGCCCTGGTTTGGGGGCTATCTCCCTGCACAGTGCATTAGAGACAAGGATACTCCAAAATCACTGTAAATCTCTAACACTGTGCATAGTAAGGGGTGCTTAGAAGAAGTTTTTATTTCCTGCTATGTAGGTCTGCACAAAGGCAGTAAGGCAAATCAGTCTGCTGCCATCTGTAAAGCAAAACCTGCAATAAAATTGTCCACTTGCTGTGTAATAAGAAATTTTACGGCCCAAAATCTGCACCGATGTTATTTGTTCTTTTACATGTGCTCACCCCTCAGCAATAGAACAAAAAGTCCACATTAGCCGAATTCCTTTCACTCTGCTGTCCCAAGCTGAACTTTGGCACGCCTTTTTACAAATAAATACATATTTTAAAAATTTGTAAAAATCACTTAGATCAGGAAAGCTCCAGCTTATGTCTGTTTGTGCCATCACATAGATTTTGCTACTTGCCTTTGGGTATCAGTAACAGAAAACAGTAATGATGAAGTGTGTGTGCAATGTGTTATTTTACAATGGTCTGGTTCTAGTTTGCTGTTTAAATGATGCGACTCTTCTGGCTTTATTAGAATTTTTAGGAAAGGGCATGTATTCTGGTATACATATGGCCTTTGATGTTCAGACATATTGTAAATGACTTGTGAAATGTAATAAAAGGGGGATTTATCATGCACAATAGATTAAGTATGTTGTTGTGTCCTAGATTACAACCTTGTAGAGCAATCATACCTGAAAAACTAGATTGTACCACCAAGTGCTACAGCCAGGCTCAGAATCAAGATGTCCTCTGAAGATTAATAAAGCCAACTTGTTAAAGTGATTGCTATAAAACATTGCTAAAGTTGAACTCCAGCTTTTCCTTTAGTCTTTTGGTTATGAAGGCTCCTCTCTAGCACTGAAATTATTTACTTAAAGTGATGCTAAACACACAGGCCCAGATTCACAGAGCGATTACGCCTGCGCAACAGGAGATGCGTGTGCGTAAGTCTAAATGTGCGCGTGCGTTTCGATGCACGGCATCCCCGAAACGAGATACGCAAGAAATCTACTTTTTTTTGTCCAGCGTAATTTCGTTAGACAGGCGCATCCGTCCACGCAAAACTGCACTATTACTGCAGTATTACTCCACCTTACGCCTCTGAAATAACTTTACACATGCGCAATTTTCTGCGTAAAAGCTACGAGAATAGGGTGATTACGCGGCTACATTGCGCAAGTCTAACGTAAAGGTGGTGCGCTACGCCGGTCCAATAATGCGCAGATGTACCTGAATCTGGCCCACAATGTTTAATTTACATTGTCCCTTCTATTTCTGTATGTGGATGATGGCACTGTAGTTATTTAAAAAAAAATGTAAGTACCTTTTTCCTAATAGATATACAGCTGTCGCATGACCCAGCTTGTTCCCAGCCTGTCTGCAAGGAAACAGTGGCGAAAGGAGCTTCTAGTCCTCTGCTGCTGGTCTCGTGTTCAAAATATAAAAAAAAAAAAAAAAAAAAAAAAAAAACACACACACTATCTTTAGAAAAGTAAAGTAAAAACAAAATTGTATCGATAAACTTTTAAATTGTCATACAAATATATATTTGAAATCAAACGTTTATTATTTTTTGGCAATATCATGGTGTGGGCAGATTTCTGCCAGTCACAGGCTGTATTCACACCCCTCCAACCAGTGTCTTAGAATAAGAGGGAGGTGAGGCCTCTAGCAATCAATATGTGGAATAGACTCCCTGCAGAGGTGGTTCTGGCCAGCTCAGTAAAGTGCTTTAAGAAAAGCCTGGATACTTTCCTAAATGTACATAATATAACTGGGTACGGACATTTATAGGTAAAGTTCATCTGGGGAACATCTGATTGCCTCATGGGGGATCAGAGAGGAATTTTTTCCCCCGCTGTAGCAAATTGGATCATGCTTTGCTGTTTTTTTGCCTTCCTCTGGATCAACTGTGGGTAAAGAATTGGGTATATGTGATTGTATAATATTATTAGTACTATTTTATTTCTTATGGTTGAACTTGATGGACTTGTGTCTTTTTTCAACCTGATTAACTATGTAATATCCTGCCCCCCTTGTTGGTTAGTGGGCATGTAGGAGGGAAGGAGTGGGCTGTGATTTACGACTGTGTCTACACCCACATGTGTGAATCTATAGTCACATGGGCTGCTGAGATGCAATAGGGAGGAAATGCTCAGCATAGAAACTCACTGAAAACTGAGTTGCTACCAATGCTGCAAAATCCATAGCTGCTGTCCCTGGTCCTTCCCCCTATTCATCCATTGGATTTCATTTCTTTTGATTAAAAAGAGGCTCAAAATCACATGAGTGCAATACCTAGGGCAGCCTGCTGTTTTCATTAACTATGTACAGTGAAGGAAAAAGTATTTGATCCCTTGATTTTGTACATTTGCCCACTCACAAAGAAATCAGTCTATAATTTTAGATGGTAGCTTTATTTTTACAGTAAGAGACAGAACAAAAATTCCCCAAGAAAAACACATTTAAAAAAAAAAAGTTATAAATTGATTTGCATTTTAATAAGTGAAATAAGTAATTTGACCCTTTCGCAAAACATGACTTAGTACTTGGTGGCAAAACCCTTGTTGACAATCACAGAGGTCAGATGTTTCTTGTAGTTGGCCACCAGGTTTGCACAAATCTCAGGGAAATTGTCCCACTCCCCTTTGCAGATCCTCTCCTTGGCCATGTGTTTTGGGTCATTGTCATGCTGGAATACCCATCCACTACCCATTTTCAATGCCCTGGCTGAGGGAAGGAGGTTGTTATCCATCATACTTTTGATGCTGTGATGTAGCGATGTTGCCCTGTCCCCTTAGCAGAAAAACACCCCCAAAGCATAATGTTTCCACCTCCATGTTTGGACGGTGGGGATGGTGGTCTTGGGGTCATAGGCAGCATTCCTCCTCCAAACAGGGAGTGTTGAGTTGATGCCAAACAGCTACATTTTGGTCTCATCTGACCACAACAGTTCTCCTCTGAATCATTTAGATGTTCATTAGCATACTTCAGGCGGGCCTTTACATGTGCTTTCTTGAGCAGGAGGACCTTATGGTCACTGCAGGATTTCAGTCCTTCACGGCGTACTGTGCTACTAATTGTTTTCTTGGTGACTATGGTTCCAGCTGGCTTAAAATCATTGACAAGATTCTCCCGTGTAATTCTGGGCTGATTCCTCACCATTCTAATGATCATCGAAACTCCACGAGGTGAGATCTTGCATGGAGCCCCAGACCGAGGGAGATTGACAGTTATTTTGTGTTTCTTCCATTTGCGAATAATTACACCAACTGTAGTCACCCTCTCACAAAGCTGCTTGGAGATGGTCTTGTAGCCCATTCCCGACTTGTGTAGGTGTACAATCTTGTCCTTGACATCCTTGGACAGCTCTTTGGTCTTGGCCGTGGTGGAGAGATTTGAATCAGAGTGGTTGCTTCTCTGGACAGATGTCTTTTATACAGGTAACAAGCTGAGATTGTAAAAGAGAGAGTGCTCCTAATCTCAGCTCATTACCTGTATAGAAAACACCTCGGAGCTGAAAATCTTGCCGATTTATATGAGATCAAATACTTATTTCATGCATTAAAATGCAAACCAATTTATAACTTTTTTGAAATGCGTCTTTCTAAATTATTTTTGTTGTTATTCTGTCTCTCACAGTTAAAATAAACCTACCATTAAAATTATAGACTGATCATTTGTCAGTGGGCAAACATACAAAATCAGCAGAGATGCTCCCCCCCTCCCCCCCATACAGCCATTCACTGGGAAAAAAACAGCATATTTCTGTTTCGCTCTCTGCTGATATGTCCCCCTGCAATCTCTACCCCCCCCCCCCTCCCTCCCCAAGCCAGTAGAGCAGCCGAGAATAAAAGGACGTGCAGTGTACTGCAAAATAAAAACAGGTATTTAGAATATATGGTAAATACAGAAACTGCGCTAAATGCTACATGTAAATATAAAAAGCAAAAAACACAATAATATGTTATGGCGACATTAAAGTCACTAAATTTAAAGTCCCAATAAAGTGCTCCTGCTCAAAACATTATGAAGAAATCTGTACTTCTTTGGTGCTCAGACAAGGTGCCCCCACATAGATGTAAACTCACCCCTCAGTATGGACCAACTAATCTCTAGTATGGTCAAGTGTGCATGTGGGGAGACCCCTGCAGATTTTCTTTAAGCTGACAGTTCCTGGAATGGATATGCCTCATACGAATACATATGACAGAAGGAACTTCAGTGCACAATATAATTTAAAAAAAGTTTAAATCAAAATGTTAAAACATAACATGTAGGGGTGACCATACTAGAGATAGTTGGTTCATACTGAGGGTTGAGTTCATATCTATGTGGGGGAACCTTGTCTGAGCACCAAAGAAGCACAGATTTTTTCATCATACTACCAGTTTAGAGATACACAGGAGGTCTAGTGCTAGAATTATTGGTCTCGGAACGTTCGAGGCAATTCTTCATATGCATGCGGGAATAACGTACGCAGTCGCATAAGCACAGAGAAACAGGGGCACGAAAAGAAGACCCCAAATCCCTCCTCTGGCCTCCAAAAGCAGCTGATCAGACACAGATCAGCCACTTTCCTGGTCACAAACGCTCAGTTAAACGTAGAGGTGGAACCGTATGCGACGACATATTCATTGCTTCCGATTTCTGGGGTCACAGAGAGGGAGGACCAATGTCAGTTCCTCTAGCTCTGTGCAGATATTGCAGCCGCCACTGCAGAAGTGATCGATTGGCCACTCCTACTTCTGTAGTACAGGGAATCACCAGCATATCAAATGTGTAATTTTTCACTGGTTTTCACTGCCATCTCCTTCCCTCCAATTAGAACCCCCATAGACTATATATATTTTTTATTCTAACACCCTAGAGAATAAAATGGCGATCGTTGCAATACTTTCTGTCACGCCGAATTCGCGCAGCAGTCTTACAAGCGCACTTTTTGGGGGAAAAATACACTTTTCCTAATTAAAAAAAATAAGACAACAGTAAAGTTATCCCAATTTTTTTTATATTGTGAAAGATAATGTTACGCCAAGTTATTTGATACCCAACATGTCACTTTTCAAAATTGCGTCCACTCGTAGAATGCCGACAAACTTTTACCCTTTAAAATCTCCATAAGCGACGTTTAAAAAAATTCTACAGGTTGCATGTTTTGAGTTACAGAGGGGGTCTAGAGCTAGAAATATTGCTCCAACGATCGGGGCGATACCTCACATGTGTGGTTTGAATACCGTTTACATATGCAGGTGCTGCTTACGTATGTGTTTTCTTATGCGTGCAAGCTCGTCTGACGGGGTGTGTTTTCTGTCTCCGAACTTTTTTAGCTGGCTCCTAGATTACAAGCAAATTTGTCAAACCCTATATTTTTTTTTGTTATACACACACACACTGCTCAAACACCACCAAAAGAAAGCTATGCGTCAAAAAAATTATACAAAAATGTATTTGGGTACATTATCAAGTAAGTGTCAAACTATCACAGCACTGAAAAATGGCCAGGTAATAACAGGATATATATCTATATATATACACGCACACGCACGCACACACACACACACACGCTGGTATTCCAGTGGTTAACACACATCAAACCATTTTACAATGCAGAGGTATTTAATAGGTTATTACTATTTACATCTTGAAAACTTTCCCAGAGTTATGCATGGAATTTATAAATAACCACATTTACCTGATCCCAGCTGCAGTCCTAGGTTTATAGCGAGATTAAGATATGTGTTTGAAGTTTAGAAGCACAGAACCAATAGCACTGTAAAAACTTACTGAAACACACTGGTGGCACTTTAAGGATTCTGAAATAAACTACTAGAGGGCATTATTCCAAGTACAATGTCCACCATAAACATAATTCAAAGTCAAATTATCCCTTTGACCAAATAATCCTTCACGTATCACTATGCAGAAAAGTCTTCTCAAGTGTTTCAGTAAACTTTTGCTGCAGTTTTAATTTAAATTGCCTGTACCATTCTAGAATTAGTTTCCTCCTCTGGATTTTCTCTTGTAAACTCATGTTCTTTTCTTTATTTAGAATGCTTGGAAGCTCTTTCCAAGACTTTATGAAAATAAACGGTGCTCCATAGAACTTCAGTAACCGCAAAGGTGCATTGTTGTACACAAAAGAGTTTCCACAATTCCCGGGTGTCATCACATCTTCTACTACAGGAACAGAGCCATAAGCGCAAGCTTCATAAATTCTATAGCACTCTGTATTTATTCCTACTGGGCTTAATGTAAGGTCACTTTGTAGCAGTGCATCGTTGTAACTTTTAAAACTCTCATTTGTCTCCTGCGGCTGCCACCTGTTACAAAACACAAACATAAATATTCATGACTTACTCGTGTAAAATTAATCCAATTCATCCACTGCCAGCAGCAGGGAAAATAACACATTTTATTGGAAGGCAAGTTTATGGTCAACTCATCTTTCCTTTTTAAACTATCTTACTCAAAACTGTTTGAGCCAAGTTATACTGTCTGCTAGTGTTCAGATGTGATTGTGCATGGAGTGATTACCTGTGGTTAGGGACACTTGATAGCTTCTGGGTGCAATCACACTGTGTACAGAGGAGATCTCTCCTTAACAGCAGGTAATCACACCATGGGCGATTACATGGGAACATCTGCTGTCAGATGCGGCCACTGTCAGCCCAGCATTCGTTTGTACCAGCTGAGCGGGAGACAAATGAAAAGGCAGTGTTGTCGCCTCTACCTTGGCCTGGAGTCCTAAGACTCCCAGCCAATTGGGTCTTAGGAGGCTCATTGAAATCCATACGTCCAGCATGTAGATTAGAGGCCTGGCGTATTAATTGTGAGGGCAATCGCCCCTGCACCCCATATGGATAGGCTGCCACTGCTTTTCAGCAAGAGATATAAGTTAGTTTCATGACGGTTGCCTTAAAAGGACCAACAACAGGCCCCGTCGCCTCTCTCTTCATTGACTTTGATTGACAGCAGCGGGAACAAATGGCACACAATGCAGTGTCTTAGCCAATCAGGAGGGAGAGTCCCCAGGTGTGCGGCTCTCGTGCAACATTGCTGGATCAAGATGGGGCTCAGGTATTAGGGGGACTGCTGCACACAGATTTTTTTTTATCTTAATGCAAAGAAGAACTATGATCAGCAAGTGATAAGCTACTGATAACTGCATTTAAAATGTGATAGCCCCCACCCAAATTGAAAAGTTCCAGTGACAGTGTGGGCAGCTTTAGACAGTGGGAAGGATCCTTTAGGCACCCACCCTGTCACTGTATATATGTGAATTGCTGTCCTAAAGGGGTAAGTACTTTGATGTCCATAGTCTAAGCACAGACGGAAAAAAAACCACCTAAGCTGCACATGTGAACAGACAATGGACTCTTTTGGTGGCATTACAAGGGATAAACGTATTTTTAATACTTTTGTTAATAATGGCCAAGTTATTTCTGGAAGGCTCTAAAAATACATTAACAGCTCTTAAAGCTTATCTAAATGCACAAACAAAAATGTATTATAATGTAGCTTACCAGTTCTTAGAAATCATTTATGTCTGTGGCCATCAAATGATATAATTCTTCTCTGCGAGTGCTGGTTGTGAGGATTTAATCTTGTTTGTGATCTGGATTTTTATGTAGGTTTTATTGTATGTTGGTATTATTTTGGGTAATGCTAGAGAAGATAGTGTACGATTTGGATTTTAGGAGTTTGATTTTATTTTTCAATTACTTATTATATGTTGTATTTATAGCTGGTGCGATAGGGGGAGCCCCTGTCTCTGGGAAAAGGAGTGTAAAATGGATGCAGGACTCTCAAATAGGCAGTTTGAGACGTTCCAGCACAAGATTTGTGAAACAGTTTTCTCTGGATTTTGTCTGGAAATTTGAAGACTTCAAAGAACATTGGGGAAAGAGAGAGCGTGAGAGAGCGAGACCGGGGGACCAGAGGAAAACCAAGTCTTGGAGGCGTGTGAAAGTCTGGAGTTTCAAGAGAGCCCCTTCCTAGAGTGAGCCTGCATAGATTTGTACTGCAACCAAGGCTGAGCGAGCCTTGAGAGTCAGGTGGCTTGGCATGTTTGTTTTGTTTTTTGGAAATTAACCTCTGTGTGGGTAACCCATGCATGAATGAACTTTAATTTGTTACTTTTATTAAAAGTGGGCTACCACACCCTAAAACCTAAAATTTCTGTTGGCTGTAAACTCACTGAAAATGCATCTACCACTGAGCTAGACATACCCCATTATTACAATGGATCATTAGAGAGTTTGTTTACATTTAGTTTTACTTGGTACCATTTGTTATTGGTATTTTTTTGTGCCATTGTGTCTTGTTCCATTCATATTGTGATGTTGTGCTGTCTTTGTTGAACATTACTGTATTTTAATAATTTCCCTTTGGGATCAATAAAGTATTCTGAATCGGAATCTTGGATGTGATGGCTGCATTACTTTTCTTGTTTCTTTTTTTTGCCTGCCAGTAACACTTGCCTTGTATGTCACTCTAAGCCGGGTTACACAACACCGAAACTTAGCGCTATATATTGAACAGACCAAAAAAGTTCACTGCTAAGGTTTATATGCACTTTAAATATGTGTAACCTCTACAAGTAACATGACAACAGTTGAGGCAATTAATGTAAATTAGTAAAGCATAATTTGACAGCTTACTGATTTCTAGGGGAGATCCAACAAAGCTGATCAAATCCCTCTTTCTTTATAACCTCCATCAGAACCTCTCTAGACGAGTTGTTGTATACAGTTCCCAGAAAGTTGCATAAGTATGGCCTGGAATCATGAACCAATGACCAAGTTGGATCAACAATTGGAAAATTTCGATACCTGTAAAAAAAAATTGATATTGTATAAGGAAGGCAGAACATACATCAGAAAACTATTTTTTAAGCAGTGTCGGAGCATTAACATACTTACGTAGCAACTCCTAGTGGCCATTGAAAAATACTCTCTCTATTAATCCAAGTGCTGTCATAGACAAGAAATAGAATTTCCACAAACCCTCCATTCTGCTTCAAATATGGAAGGATCCAGTCATTATTGCACTGTTCATTTCCTAGCATTACTACAGCAACATGGTGGAGCTTGTGGTTTTCAACCAATGTCTGTGCATACTGCAGCCACTGGGTAGCAAAAGAAATCTTCACTTCCTCTCTGCCATTCAGAACAAGGACAACATGAAATGTTTCCACTGAGAAATATCCAGGAGCAACTGCAGACCCAGTGATAAAACTATTTAAAAAAAGAAAAAGAAAAATAGCGGTTACAAAAATATTGCTAAATTAATGTTCCACATTCTTAATCTATCTATAGAAGAATGTGATTACATTAATTTAAAATAAAAAGGGAGTTCCAAGTTTATAAAAGAAAACCTTTATTACTTTATCCGCTAAACTGGATACATGGGTACAGTACCTTAAAATATATGAGAGCCCTGGAAGTAACGATATGCAAAATTCTGACAGTTTCTGGCAAGGCCAAGAGCTGGCCCACCCACTCACTTCCCCATTCTGGACACCCCTAGGGGTCTGCATCCCCCCCCCTCCCCAAGAAGCTTTTCTTTCCCAAAAATCTTTTAAACAAGGTAAAAAAAAAGAAAAAAGAAAAAAGAAAGAAGAAGTGGACAGTTGTACAGGTAGACAGAAATACACATCCATATGTCATTGGGACGACAAAAAAGCAAGACAGTGCCTATTGCAAGTTACAGTGGGAGTGAAACCAAAACATACAACACAAATGGGGGAACGGGTGTTGGAAGTCGAAAAAGTGCACCACTACAAGGCTTTTATTGGAGAATAACTACATTCTTCAATTAACACATTTTGTGGTTACAGAAAAAAACAAGTGCAGAGTAAGACAGAACATGGCTTACAGAGTGAGTCAAAGGGAGTTAAAGTACAAGAAGAAGGGTTATCAAACAGTTGATCTCCAAGAGAGAAGGAGATCCCGGATGATAGAAGGAGCTACTATTGGTAATACTGGGTCATACTCATTGTTATAAAAAGTTTTTTTCATATAAATTTATTCAAAATTAATTAGAACCTCCTAAACCTAATACAGATGGCCAAATCAGCCAATAACAGATTGGTCTTAAAAATTACAAAACAGTAGTGCATCAGTGAGCAGCCAGCTCACTGTGTACGTGTTGGTGACCAACACACAAGGACAATGACAAACATTAAACAACAATAAAAAAAATAGGTCCAGGACGTCTGAATGTCTGACCCCCCGGAGCAGCTTGGAGTGGAAGACGTGATACGGAGACACTAACAGTTTGCAGCCGCCTATACATCAGATATCCCCATCGGGGACACACACGGCGCTACAGTCATCTCCATACATCTCGGGTTACAACCACGAACTTGGAGTCTCTCTCCCTCTACGATACATGGCAAAATCCATCTAGCCATTACCGTGCATCAAGTAACTTTCAATGCCATCCCAGTGCATAACGGCAGACACGGTAAAGTGACACACACCTAACACATATGGAGACTGTTTTCAGAGGTTCATCACAGTATCTGTTGGAGAGATATGCTTTCACTAGCAATTTAACAGTAGTTTAGCAGTAAATAGAAAGCACACTCTTTGCTGCTCTATGCATATTGGTCTGGAATTTCATCAATACAGATATCCCAGTGATCCATGCATTTTCATACTTTGAACCATTTTTGATTTTCGTGGCACCTCTAACGGGACTATATCATATAATTTTTGATACATCTGCAACCTACAACCCTCCGTTATTTCTGAGACTTTACAACTGTTTAAACTGGTTATGCTGGGGCGTGACCACGCATGGCCGAGTGAGGAGGTGAACTGGCGAGCTCCCGCCGTAGCTCCATGGGCTCCAGTGTGATGTGCTGAAGGATCGCTCTGGCTTGTTTTACCGCACGGCTGACATCTGCTGACACGCGCTGCGGCTCCTACGTGCTGTGACTGACACACACTGCTATCCCCTGCTATCTCCTGGTCCTATCTCACTGTCACTGTCTCACTGACTATACGGAGGGAGTAAGCGGGACTCACGCTGGTGAAGCATACCGTCATCCATCATACCTCCTCGGCTTCACTGTGCCTGTGCTGGCCGGTGATTAGTGATACTGGGAGGGCGGAAGCTGTGACGTGGAGATGCCGGGCTATGGAAGTGTAGGCTGCCAGCTGGGATAGACAGTAGCTGAACATCTGACACCTGAACGGTTGACTCAACACGTATGGAAAACGTATCTCCTGCACTTTCCTCCTCTCTCCACCTCTCACTCCCCGCTTCCCCACGTGGGAAACAGAAGATATCATCTGCAGGTAATATGCTGGCTACCAGCCTCCTTCTTTTGTATAATTAAAGATACCAAAAAGACATTTGAATACCAGCTAAGAAGAGGGCTGTAAATATGACTCTGATTACTATTTGGGAGTGAGAGAGTGAGTGATTTGAGTTAGAGATATAGGTCTATTTGAAGACCCTGTAAGTGCTACTGGACTACTCTAAATAATAAAGAGGGCTGATTTAATTATACAGATTAACCTGATGTAATTACAAGATATGGGAGGTATGCGATCTCTGAGACAGCGGGAGAGTCGCACCTCACGTAAGGCAGCTGCGGGAGTACAACTATCACAGGCAGCACAGACGCCTGCACCTAGAGTCACCGAGCAACTGGGGATCTCCCGTTATTTTTCTCCCTCGCAGAGGGGAGGACGGTCCACGGGGCGCGAGAGTGGGCTACTGGGGTCTGAGTTGGAGCCTGAAAGGCGCGACACCTGGGGCTCCCTGGGAAGAGTACCCCAATCCTCTATGGCAGCGAGAGCTAACATGGAAGTTCTACAGACCATACCGCTGAGCCCGCGTATGTCTAACACGCTAACAGGGCCCACCATCCCTCCCCCTATCCGCGAAGACTTTAAAAACGAAATGGAGACCCTGAAAACTTTAATTCAAGCACTCCCCACAAGGGCTGATATATCTGAATTAATATCAAAAATGGAGGAAGCGCACTCCAGGGACCTGGAGATTGTTAGAACTGAAATACAGGGTCTGGAGATCCGCTTAGGAGAGGGGGAGGTTGGGTTAAAGACCCTGGAGCAACGTATTGAGGCGGTTGAGAATGAGAACTGTAACCAGATGGATGTTGCGGTGTCCCTCCAGCTACAGATAGAAGATCTCCAGGATAGGGGACGCCGTAACAATATACGTATACGCGGGGTCCCGGAATTGGAAGGTTATGAAGATCTTCAGGTTGTGGCTCAAAAAATTCTGCAAAGCCTTATGCAAGACACTACAGTGCCTGCCGCCGAGAATGTGTTTTTAACACGCCAGCATCGCGCTGAATCTCGGCGACAGGCTGCCGATATCTCGCACTCGCTGGAATAGTAAAAGCACATTCCAGCGAGTGCGTCATAGAAGCGACGGGGATCCGACGCGGATTCCCGCCAATTCTACACGTGGGCGGAGTTTGTTATGAATCCTGAAGGAGAAATCCCCGCCGGATTTTAAAGAAAAATCCGGCATGGGTTCCCCCCTCAGGAGCATAACGGGCCCTTAGGTCTGTTATGGGTTGTAAGGAGACCCCCTACGCCGAAAAAACGGCGTGGGGGTCCCCCCACAATCCATAACAGACCCGTATCCAAAGCACGCCGGCCGGCCGGTCAGGAAGGGAGTGGGGGCGAGTGAGTGCCCCCCCCCCTCCTGAGCTGTACCGGGCAGCATGCCCTCAACATGGGGGGGTTAGGTCCTCTGGGGCAGGGGGCGCACTGCGGCCCCCCACCCCAGAGCACCCTGTCCCCATGTTGATGAGGACAGGGCCCCTTCCCGACAACCCTGGCCGTTGGTTGTCGGGGTATGCGGGCGGGAGGCTTATCGGAATCTGGAAGCCCCCTTTAATAAGGGGGCCCCCAGATACCGGCCCCCCACCCTAAGTGAATGAGTATGGGGTACATTGTACCCCTACCCATTCACCTGCAAATAAAAAGTGTAAACACAAATAAACCACACAGGGTATTGAAATATTTTATTAGTTGGCCGCCGGGGGGGGGTGTGTATGATCGCTTTTATAAAAGCGCCCCCCTCCGGCGGGCTTCTGTGGGGGGTGGGTGCCGCCGTCTGGTTCTCTTCCGCCGCCGACGCTGTTATGGCTGGCGCGCGGCTCGCAGCGAGTTATATAGGCCTGTCTTGTGACGTCGCAGTCCCATCATGCTCCGCTAGGTAGCACGTGGTACCTACCGGAGCATGATGGGACTGCGACGTCACAAGACAGGCCTATATAACTCGCTGCGAGCCGCGCGCCAGCCATAACAGCGGAAGGAAGCGTCGCGTCAACATCTGGAGAAGAAGAAGAAGACGACGTCACAGAGGAGGGGACTCGCCGCCGCTAGTAATTGAGCTAACACACAAAGTTAGCGGCGGCGAGTCCTGAAGAAGAAGAAGACCCCCGGAGAGCGGAGAAGACCCCCGGAGAGTGGAGAAGACCCCGGAGAGCAGGAGAAGACCCCGGAGAGTGGGAGAAGACCCCCCAGCCGCCGAAGACGTCGAAAGAAGCCCGCCGGGTGGTGGGCGCTTTTATCAAAGCGCCCCCCCCGACGGCGGAAGAGAACCAGACGGCGGCAGCCACCCCCCACAGAAGCCCGCCGGAGGGGGGCGCTTTTATAAAAGCGATCATACACACCCCCCCCCCGGCGGCCAACTAATAAAATATTTCAATACCCTGTGTGGTTTATTTGTGTTTACACTTTTTATTTGCAGGTGAATGGGTAGGGGTACAATGTACCCCATACTCATTCACTTAGGGTGGGGGGCCGGTATCTGGGGGCCCCCTTATTAAAGGGGGCTTCCAGATTCCGATAAGCCTCCCGCCCGCATACCCCGACAACCAACGGCCAGGGTTGTCGGGAAGGGGCCCTGTCCTCATCAACATGGGGACAGGGTGCTCTGGGGTGGGGGGGCCGCAGTGCGCCCCCTGCCCCAGAGCACCTAACCCCCCCATGTTGAGGGCATGCTGCCCGGTACGGCTCAGGAGGGGGGGGCGCTCGCTCGCCCCCACTCCCTTCCTGACCGGCCGGCCGGCGTGCTTTGGATACGGGTCTGTTATGGATTGTGGGGGGACCCCCACGCCGTTTTTTCGGCGTAGGGGGTCTCCTTACAACCCATAACAGACCTAAGGGCCCGTTATGCTCCTGAGGGGGGAACCCATGCCGGATTTTTCTTTAAAAATCCGGCGGGGATTTCTCCTTCAGGATTCATAACAAACTCCGCCCACGTGTAGAATTGGCGGGAATCCGCGTCGGATCCCCGTCGCTTCTATGACGGCTTTGTCTCCATCGCGGCAAGCCAGCTCGGCGCTGGCTCCCGCGATGGGGCTCGTAGGTGGTCAATCTCGCCGAGAAAGGGAGCGAGATTGACACAATATCCCAGTCACCTACTGTAGTTCTTTAAACTTTGAGATGGACAGAATTCATAGAGCCTTGGGCCCAAAACCGAAAGACAAGGGGCGTCCTCGGGACGTGATCTGTCGACTACATTATTTTTCACACAGGGAGGCAATCCTACGGAAAGCATGGCAGACCGGCCCAATAGAATTTGAGGGGACGCAGTTAAAGATCTTACCAGACTTATCCGGGGCCACCCTCCAACGTAGAGCCCTACTTCGTCCAATATTGGATTGTGTAAGGGAATGGGGAGGGACATATAGATGGAGGTTCCCTATCTCCGTCCTTATTAAGAAAGCCTCGCTTTCATTTTGGCTGCGCTCTAGAGCAGACCTCCCTGATTTGTTTTCATTTCTGGAAACAGAACCGTTTCCAGTTCCGAACTGGCTACAGTTAAACCCGAGAACTATAGACTTTAAGAATGTCCGATTTGTTTTCTCCTTTTTTTGTTTTTCTTGTTTTTTCTTTTTTTTTTTCCCCCCATCTCTAGTTGGTGCCCTAGAGATAAGTGGAGACCGGACCGAATTGGAGCAATGGATGTCTTACTTTTTTTTTTTTCTAGTTATCTATAGCTCCTGAATTTTCTTATTTTACAATTTTATTTTACAATATCTCGGATTATATTAGGGACCTCAGTATACCTCAGTACGCTATATGTGGACTTGTGTTGGATGCCGGTGTTGCCCCTTCTCTGCGCCCCCCGAGCAGGGGTCGCAGGGAACTGGGCAACAAGGTCTAAACAGGGGGATCTACTTGGAGCCTGGGGCAGTGCTGCAGGGGTTGGGAGGGTATGGGAGGGAAGGGTAGGGTATGTTAGGGGGGGGTAGGAAGGATTAAGAGGACTCACTAATTGATCTACAGGCAGTGCCTGCTTATAGTTTTTTCACACTATGTTTAGGGGGAGGGGGGATGGGGTTTGCTATTGTAGATTTTGGGGAGGGGGGTAAGGGAGGGGGGGTTTTCCACGGGCTCACTCACCACTATACGGGGGTCCCCAGCTTCCAGGGGGAGTGGGGGGAGGCAGGGCCGGGAATGACACATGGAGTACCTAAGAGTGCCCAATCTACACTGACACTTTTTTTTTTTTTGGTTTTGTTCTTTTCCACTGCAGTTTTCTGCAGTGGTCAATGGGGTCCCCCAAGCCAAACTACCCCCTTGCCCTCCTAAGCACTGAGAGGGCTTAGGAGGGCAAGGGGGTAGTTTGGCTTGGGGGGGTTGGATCCAACCCCATAGGGGCTGGTGTCGTAGGGGGACGGGGTGGGGGTGCGCTGTAGCTACTGTGTTCAGGGACCATAGGATAATCACTCGAAAGGAAGCGCCCCCAAGAGGGCCCAGGTGGTCTCATGATGGGATATGAATCAGGAGATACCTGGCAAGAGATCTGTGATTGAATGTGTTTATCTAATTTTTTTTTTTCTTCTCGGGATGGTATATTAGAGGAAGTCTTATCCCTAGTGGTTAATTAAATCCAGAGCGAATTTATGTTTATGTGGATAGAAGGAGCGTGTGGAGGCGGCGGGAGACTCCTCACCGGGGGAGGCGTGGGTTAAACAACCCCGATTAGGCCATCACTCAGGGGGTTGGGTTTCTGAGTGACCAAAGTTTTGCTTTGGGATACCCTTAGAGGAGGAGGAGGACAATTTAGTTCCTCTCTTCTCTTTCTTAGGGTTCCAGTTTAGAGTAGGGGTATAGAGGGTTGGGGTTTTTTTTTTTTTTTTTTTTTTCTTTTTTTCTTCTTCTTCCTCTTTCTTCTCCTCTTCTCCTCCTCCTTGCGGGGTCCGGGTGCTTGGCCCCTTCATAGGGAGCGGAGGCGCCCCCAGAAATGGACAACCTCTCAGTAATTACAATCAATGCTAAGGGACTAAATATCCCGGAAAAGAGACGTATTTTGTTGCAGGACCTAAAAAAAAGAGGGAGGAACATAGCCTTGATACAAGAAACACATTTCAGGAAAGGGGGGCTCCCCTTTCTTAAGAACCGACACTTCCCGATAGTATACCATGCGACGAATCCTGCGGCAAGGAAGGGGGGAGTATCAATACTTATATCTACTAACACGCCATGGTCCTTAAAAGACTCCTTGGTAGACACCGAAGGGCAATACTTAGCGGTAAAGGGGATGTTAAGAGGAGCGATATTTACGCTCGCTACTTTCTATGCCCCCAATGCACAACAGGATCAGTTTCTGCGGAACTTCCTGGACAGACTATCAGGTTTTCAAGAAGGTCAGTTGATTATGGGAGGGGACTTAAATGTCCCTCTGGACCCTATTTTGGATACGTCAACCGGTGCTTCTTCAGTTGCAGGGGGCACCCGGAAACGGATCCGACAGTTGCTACAACAAGAGACTTTGATAGATATATGGAGAATGATGCATCCGGGAGTGCGAGATTACTCCTTTTATTCTATCCCGCACAAGATATATTCACGTATTGACTATTACTTTCTGCCGCATAGTCAGCTTCATGCAGTTACAGAAGTCGGAATAGGTGAAATCTCCTGGACCGATCATGCCCCAATCCTCCTGGAATATAAAATAGGGGACGCCAGGCCTTCTAGAATGGGGGGCTGGAGACTAAATGAGAGATTGTTACAGGATGAGGTGGTGCTGGAAGATGTTCAGAGGGAGTTAAAATGGTACTTTGAGACCAATGACACCCCAGAATGTAATTTGGGGGTAGTATGGGAAGCCCATAAGGCAGTCATAAGGGGAGTCTTGATGAAACATGGCGCAAGGGTTAAAAGGGAGAGGGAGCGGAATATAACAACCCTTATGACGAAGATTACAAATTTAGAAAAGAGGCATAAACAGGGATCTAACCTAGAAGTAGAGAGAGAGCTTGGGATGGCACGCAGACAAATTACCGAACTGCTCTTACATAGAGCAAGAAGGGCGATACAAAATGGTAAAAGGCAGAACTATGAATACGGTAATAAATGTGGGAAGCAACTGGCGAACTCATTGAGGGAACAACACACTAAGACTTATATTCCCATGATCAAGGGGTCAGGAGGCGAGGAACACATGTTACCTGGGGAAATTGCACAGAGATTCAGAGACTTCTATAGCACTTTATATAACTTACAAACAAGTCCCCAACAACAACATGAGGCAATGGGTAATTATATAGAAACCTCAGGTATCCCGACCCTAACAGTAGAGATGAGTCAAGAAATGGAAAAACCTATAACCTTAGAGGAACTACAGGAAGCAGTGAAAAAAGGGAAAGGAGGGAAAGCATCGGGAGCAGACGGGTTTACCATCGCTTACTATAGACTTTTTTTCCCTACTCTAGGCCCCTTTATGGTCAGAATGTTTAACGGCCTGGGTGATTCATGTTCTTTTCATATGGAAACCCTGAAAGCGGAAATAGCGGTGATACCCAAAGAAGGTAAAGATCCCTCTCAATGTGGGAGCTATAGACCCATTTCATTACTTAATGAAGATCTGAAGCTTTTTGCAAAAATCTTGGCGGCACTTATACAACAATATATACCCGGGCTTGTTCACAAAGACCAGGTGGGATTTGTCCAGATGCGGGAAGCCAGGGACAATACGATTAAGACTCTGAACTTGATCCATTTGGCTGATTCTTCCCGAACCCCGTGTGTCTTTCTCGGTACTGATGCCGAGAAAGCTTTTGATCGGATAAATTGGCAATTTATGTTTATGGTTCTGAGACACATGGGGTTCGGTAATAAGATGTTACAATGGATCATAAGTAATTATACTCAACCTACGGCACAGGTTAGAGTGAATGGAATATTGTCCCCACCTTTTAAACTATCCAACGGGACAAGACAGGGATGCCCGTTATCTCCTTTCTTGTTTGCGCCATCTGTAGAACCTCTATTAAATAGGATTCGACTGAATCCAGATATTAAAGGAGTGTCTTTTGGAGATGCAGAATATAAAATCTCGGCTTACGCAGACGATATGATGTATTCCTTGACGGACCCGATGGAATCCCTTCCTAAGTTGCTACAGGAACTGCAATTATATGGAGGCCTATCCAATTTTAAGATAAATTATGATAAGTCAGAAGCAATGGGAGTAGCGATCCCGGAAGAGGATCTGCGGACCCTGAAGTCTAAATACAGATTTAAGTGGTCTGATAGTTCACTTAAATATCTGGGCACCTCCATCCCGGTGGACCTGACACAGGTTTTCAAACTTAACTTTGTCCCATTACTGGCGAAAATACGGGTCCTCCTGGATGGTTGGAAGAGGGGGTTCCATTCTTGGTTCGGGCGAGTCAATATCATCAAAATGAGCATATTGCCGAAATTTTTGTATCTCTTCCAGACACTCCCCATTGATATACCAAAATCCTTTTTTGACCAGACGCAAACTCTCCTTAATAAGTTTATCTGGGCTAACAAATCCCCAAGAATTAAGAGGCGCATATTATCTTTATCCGAACGAGACGGAGGCGTGTCGGCTCCAGATATCCAGAGATACTATCAGACGGCCACTTTGATCCGCCTGATAGATTGGAGGAGACACGGCGGTGAGAAATTATGGCCAGGTCTGGAGCAAGCCCAGTGTAGTAGTATACTCCATCTGGCAGCATGGTGTTACAGAGACCTGCCGATAACTATTAAGACACACCCACTGATAGGTCCAACACTGAAAGTTGCCTATGGGCTATTTGCGAAGGGGACTTTGTCCACTTTGGATTCACCACTTTACCCAATTCTGGGGAACCCCCTGTTCAGACCAGGGTTGAAGAAGGGACCTTTTAGTGGATTAATAGATCAGGGTCTGGTACAGGCATCTCATTTTGTTAAAGAAGGCTCATGGCATACTATGCAGGAGATGGTAACGGGCGGGACCCATTACCAACTTGACATATGGAGGGCATTACAACTACGGCACTTTTTAGATACTTTGAAATCCCCTATAAGATATGGGCGTAAACTAACAAGATTTGAGGGATATTGTAGTGGGAGCGGAGTGCTTCGACACGCCCTCTCAAGAATTAATGAATTATTAAACGCTCCAACGGAGGACGCTCAAATCCCTTTTTTCAATAGGTGGGAGGTGGAGATGGGAAGACCTTTTACAGAAGATCAAAAGAACAAAATACTTCGGAATATATTTGAATCATCAGTCTGTGTGAAGACACAGGAGATGAATTACAAGATATTAACTCAGTGGTATCGTACTCCGGTAGTATTAAAAAAGTGCTACCCAGACATCTCGGATAGATGCTGGAGGTGCGGTAAGAAAGAGGGAACATTACTACATATTTTCTGGTTCTGCCCAAAGATCCTAAGCTTCTGGACAAAGGTTCAGGGAATAGTACAGAAATTTAGCAAAGAAAAATTACCAGATGAATGGTCCTATTATTTAATACAGGACTCCGAGCTCTCTGTAAAATGTTATAGGAAATCTATGGTTTGCCACCTTCTAAATGCTGCCCGTGCCTGTATCCCAGGAATGTGGAAACAGACACATCCTCCAACAGTAAAGATGTGGCTTAACAGAGTAGAGGATACAAATAGAATGGAAGACCTTGTGTGGACCTCCAGACAGAAACGTAAGGTGTACCTTGATACGTGGACTGAATGGAATACGTTCAGATATTCAGAAGAGGGAGGGGCCTTGATGGATGCGTAGAGGTGCGTCGGGGGGGGATCCGACCCGGCGGTTGAGGAGGAGGAGAGGAGACAGACGGAGGAGGGGGTGCTTCCCACCCCTTCCCCCTTTTTTTTTATTTTTTTTATTTATTTTTTTGTGTGGTGGGAGGGGGGACCATATCAATTTTCCCTTTTTTTTTTATTTTTTTTTTTTATGGGTTGTTCGAAGGGGGGCGGGTTTGGGAAGATAACACCAAGGGTGATTCCATAGGGGGTGGTCCAACTGCCCCTCCCTGCAGGGGACATTTAGATCTCCAGGCAGAAGAGGGGCTCACTGGCCTGATGTAGTAAGGGGAAGGTACCCACAGGCAAAAAGAAGTACGGAGGATGAACCGGAGTTTAAGAGAGAAGTGATAAGAAATGTTTCGGGGAACAATCCTCTTCTATTCTTTGTTTAATGGATTTGATTTTGTACTATGTGGGTATTTATCTTTCTTCCTTTACTATTCTCATTTTTTGTATGTTGTAATGACTCTATGGTCAGGGGGATGACCCTTCATATGTATATTACAATGTTTGGAAAACAATAAAATGAAATTGAAAGATAAACTGGTTATGCTGGCTATATTGCCATTGGTTGCTGTTTAAGTCCCCTTTGATACCTACCTCCGCTATTTCCACACCCCGCGGGGACGCACTCATTGGATCATATTCCCATATACACACATTTGATTGGTAAATACATTGCGGTGCTATTACCGCTGGGAATTCCAATCAGTGCGTATACACCACGTCCGGACATCTGTTTTTATTGCTGTTTAATGTTTGTCATTGTCCTTGTGTGTTGGTCACCAACACGTACACAGTGAGCTGGCTGCTCACTGATGCACTACTGTTTTGTCATTTTTAAGACCAATCTGTTATTGGCTGATTTGGCCATCTGTATTAGGTTTAGGAGGTTCTAATTCATTTTGAATAAATTTATATGAAAAAAACTTTTTATAACAATGAGTATGACCCAGTATTACCAATAGAAGCTCCTTCTATCATCTGGGATCTCCTTCTCTCTTGGAGATCAACTGTTTGATAACCCTTCTTCTTTTACTCATTTATACAAACTACGGTAAATCACCCACACTCTGCTACATATGAACCCCTCCTTTAGTTTTTTAAAAATTTTTTTTGAAAAGCAATTTAAATGCCCCCTGTCATATTCCTTGTTTGTTTATATGCGGAGTTAAAGTACAACCTACTCACTACTAATCACAGAGAAGCATACAAGAGCTTCAAACACAACCAGAAAGTAGGACATATTAATGTGAATTGTAGGGGGTACAGACTGAATAGAAAGAACAAATCAAGTAAAAAAGAACGATGCCAATACTTACAAAACCAGAATGGTAGTCGTCCTCGCACTCATTTATCAATTGTACATAATTAGTAAAGAATAGAGTCTGTTAGGGATTAAAGCAGGTGATGCTAGTTTGGGAGTCAGTAAGCCATTCCCACCAAATGTGTTCAAACTTGTGAGAACTATCCCTGGGTAGAGCTGCACAATTAATCGTCAAGAATCGTTATCGAGATCGATTCTTGATGCAGGGCTTCACGATCTTTGACATGAAAATAATTTTCTCTTTGCACTTTGGTATGCAAAGAATTTCCTGTCTGCTCTCAGCCAAAAGTCAGTCTGGGCAGTCTGCCAAGTTTTAAAAACATTCTTTATCAGTGGAAAGTTAAGTCTAAACATTGTATCTCTTCAAAGGAATAAACTTCTTCTGTATGTAAATTAGAAATTTTTAACCACTTAAACACCAAACCTTTTTCTGGCAGCTCTTTTCAAGTTAAAATCATTTTTTTTGCTAGAAAATTACTTAGAACCCCCAAAGATTATATAACTTTTTAGTAAAGACCCTAGAGAATAAAATGGTGGTTGTTGCAATATTTTATGTTGCACTGTATTTGCGTAGCAGTCTTTTTAAATGCATTTTTTTGAAAAAAAAAAATACTTTAATGAATAAAAAATAAATAAAATAAAAATAAAAATAAAAAACTAGCCAGTAAAGTTAGCCCATTTTTTTTTTTTTTTTCTAAATGTAAAAGATTTTACGCCATGAGAATCTTGAGAGAATCGTGATCTTCATTCTAAGCAAAAAAATTGTGATTCTCATTTTGGCCAGAATCGTGCAGCTCTATCCCTGGGTTAATTAATTTCCAAGTGTAAGATGGAGCTATAAATGTTAACATTTAATTCTAGGTGGCCTGATGTCTAAAATAAGTTCACTAAAAAAAATGTTTTCTTTTTTCAAACACAAAAGAAATAGCGGTATTGTGTAAATCATAAAAATGTTGGGGTAGCTGTATCATTTTATAAGGCTCAACCTTCCAACTATAGTGAGGCGCAAAATGGTCTTAAACTCGTTTGGAGCAGAGGAACCCTGTGGAGACACCCCTGTTGGGCCTTTTAATGGGGCTTTATTTCTTACAGGAAAGGCAACTACATAATTAATAGCCCGCTTAACTGTGTCCAGGAATTGTATGGATAGAAAACATTTTTATAGACTTTAGCAGGTAGGCTAAAGCCCCGTACACACGGTCGGACTTTTGCCCAACCAACATCAAAATCCGACACTTTTCGCATTTGTCCGACCGTGTGTACGTTCCATCGGACCAACTTTTTTGGCTTTCATCGGACAAAAAGTTGGGTCTGCGAACGGACCAACTTTCAGGCAAAAAAAGTCCGATGGTGCAAAGTCCGATCGTGTGTACAGCAAACCATCGGACTTTTGGACAAATTACAAATGCGCATGCTCAGAACCAATGTTAAAATCAACCAACAATAGCAGAATTTAACCAAAGGGTGGCAGTAAAGAGCAGAAAAGAGCAGAACAACCACGTGATGATGGGAAAGTTTTAGAAAAGTTTGCAGAAAAGTCCGAGTGTGTGTATGATATGGGTGTGATCGGACAAATCAATTAGGACAAAAATCCAAGGGAAGTTTTGTTGGATGTCCGACCGTGTGTACGGGGCTTAAGAAAGGAATGCTGCAAGGATTCAGTAGAGCTCCTCAAAATGTTTTTTTAACAAAGAATTGTTTGTTTCGTGCTTTGATATAGGAGGCATCTTAGAGCAGATCTTGAGCCTCCAGCTATATACTGTAGATAGGATAGCAGAGCTAAGAATATTTAGATATTTATTTTCCACTAAAGGCGGCCATAGAGGATACCATTTTCCTTCCTTTAAGCGCAGGTTGCAGAAAACAAAATCACATCAACACTATGCGTTTTCTTTTCTGCAACCCATGGAAGAAGAAAGAGAAAACGCTTCTAATCGCATTACTAAAAATCCAGGATACAAATCAGTATGCCCATAGATGGGTTGAATGGTCTATGGCTCACCTTCAGCTCCCATGGTTATGAAAAATGTTCAAAGCGGTTTTAAACAAAAAAAAAAAAATAATTAAAAATTAGAAATTATAATGCAGCTTACCATTTCTAAGACGTTGTAGCAGTATTTGTTTTATTTTTTAGGCCTTTTTTACATGGGGTAGATTATGTCCTGGTCAGCAGGAGGGGTGGGGATCTGTGAGCAGATTCCCTACTGATTGGAGCAGAGCATGTGGGCTACAAGTACCAGGGAGGAGACACAGCTATACACACAGGGGTGGGGAGGGACTACAAGTACCAGGGGGCTGCTGGTTGGTGGCTGCACTTTTTCAATTGCATTACTAATTCAATGCTTACTGTGAAGAGGAGAGCCGTTCTTCCAGTGATCTCCCCGATGGCAGGGAGCATAGAGGAAGAGGGAGATCCACGGATCGCAGAGCGGTACAGCACGCGGTTTCAACTTACATTGAAATTTCCTCCACTCTGCCCACAGCCCCGCCTCTTCCTCACCCCGTGCCTGTAATAGACAGAAAGCGTGTCCAATGCTGAGGAGATGTGTCGTCTATTACAGGCGCGGGGTGAGGAGGAGGCGGGGCTGAGCGGAGGAAATTTCAATGCACGTTGTAACAGCGGGCTATACCGCTCTGCGATGCCATCGGGGAGATCACTGCGCGAACGGCTCGCAATTAACCCCCGATCGCCAGCGGTGCTCGCCCCCCCACTCCCAGGCAGCCCAGCTCCTCGCCAGACCCAATTTTCCACTCGCAAAATGCGAGTAGGCAAGTGGAAAATTTGAGGATATAGAAAAAAATAAAAAAAAATAAATAAAAACAAACAAACACACACACACACTATTTTTGAGAATGGGTTTCTTAGAAAAAATGCACATGTAAAATAAGTAGTATGACGTCATGTACCTGAATTCTGTTGTTCCTGTCCTCAGTTTGCCTTCCCTCCACTGAGCATTGACATCAGTGGGTTCAAGTGGTCCTTCTAAAATGTGCTGCCATAAGTAATGTCCTACAGAGAGCAGAATACACAATAACTGATTATTTTAGAACACTGTATTTTCTGCCATACTATCATATACTAGTGCAGGCGGTCCCCTACTTACAAAGATCTGACTTACAAACAGAAGAAGACAACAGGAAGTGAGAGGAAATCTACCCCAAGGAAGGGAAATTCTCTTCTGTAAGAGTTAAAAATGGGAAAAAGGTGTCTCCACTCCACTGATGCTTTATAACCAATCCTTGTTTCCCCAACAACCTAAATTTTTCAAAATCCAACTGTCATTGGGACAGAAAGTGAGGTGAAATCTTCTGAACAGGGCACAGACAGCAAAAAAAAAAAAAAAAAAATTTGTACAGGGGTGAAAACCCTTCCCTATGCCATCCAAAGAGCTTAAAAATAGATTTTTTGGCTGGAGCTACACTTAATCTTTTTTTTTTACCTAATCAAACTTAACCACTTGACTACTGGGCACTTAAACCCACTTAATAACCAGACCAATTTTCAGCTTTCGGTGCTCTCACATTTTGAATGACAATAACTCAGTCATACAACACTATAACCAAATGAAATTTTTGTCCTTTTTTTCCCACAAATAGAGCTTTCTTTTGGTGGTATTTTATCACCTCTGCGGTTTTTATTTTTTTCACTATAAATGAAAAAAGAACGAAAATTTTGTAAAAAAATGAATTTTTCTTCATTTCTATTATAAAATTTTGCAAAAAAGTAATTTTTCTTCATAAATTTGGCCTAAAATGTATACTGCTACATATCTTTGGTAACAAAACAAAAAAAATTTAGATATTATTTAGTCTGGGTGAAAGTTATAGGGTCTAAAAGCTATGGTACCAATTACTGAAAATTGATCAATTTGATCACACCTGATGTACTGACATCCTCTCTCATTTCTTGAGACCCTAACATGCCAGAAAAGTACAAATACCCCCCAAATGACCCCTTTTTGGAAAGAAGACATTCCAAGGTATTTAGAAAGAGGCATTGTGAGTTTTTTTAAGTTGTAATTTTTCCCACAATTCTTTGCAAAATCAAGATTTTTTTCATTTTTATTTTCTTTCCACAAAATTTTCATATTAGCGGGTTATTTCTCACACACAGCATATGCATACCACAAATTACACCCCAAAACACATTCTGCTATTCCTCCCGAGTATGGCGATACCCCATGTGTGGGACTTTTTGACACAGTGTGGCCACATGGAATGGCGCCAAACTTTGCGACTTAAAAATCCCCATAGGTGACGCTTTAAATATTTTTACTGGTTACATCATTTTAGTTGGAGAAGAGGTCTAGGGCCAAAATTATTGCTCTCGCTCTAACGTTCGCAGCGATACCTCACATGTGTGGTTTGAACACCGTTTTCATATGTGGGCGGGACTTGCGTATGCGTTCGCTTCTGCATGCGAGCTCACGGGGACAGGGGCGCTGTATGCCCAGAGTATTGCGGAGTATGCCCAGAGTATTGCGGAGTATGCCCAGAGTATTGCGGAGTATGCCCAGAGTATTGCGGAGTATGCCCAGAGTATTGCGGAGTATGCCCAGAGTATTGCGGAGTATGCCCAGAGTATTGCGGAGTATGCCCAGAGTATTGCGGAGTATTGCCCCCCATAGTATGCCCAGAGTATTGCCCCCCATAGTATGCCCAGAGTATGCCCAGAGTATTGCCCCCCCCCAGAGTATTGCCCCCCCCCCCCAGAGTATTGCCCCCCCCCAGAGTATTGCCCAGCATTGCAGAGTATGTGCAGCAGGGATGGCTGAGCAGGGAGGGAGGGATGGATGGATCTGTGACTACATTTGTCACAGATCCAGCCCGCAGCACTGGCGCTGCCATCCGCTCCCTCCCCTCTCCTCTCACACTGTACCGATCGGTACAGAGAGAGGAGGGAGGAACCGGCGTCATCAAATGACGCCGGTCTGTTTACATCTGATCGCGCCGTCATTGGACGGCGCGATCACGTGGTAAACCGCCGCTATCAGCGGCGATTTACCGTGATTCGTGACCCGCCGTGTCCTCTGGACCCGGCGGTTACGGACATTCCCGTGTGCGCGCCCCAGGGGGCGCGCGGGAGCGCGACTCTGGAATCACGTTATATAACGTGATCCCAGAGTTAAGCAACCACCTTGCCGCCGTTATTTTTCGGCAGGTGGTTGCTAAGTGGTTAAACAGATTCAACTTAACAAGCCAACAGTCCCTGTCCTGTTTATAAACCCGGGGACCGCCTGTATATTGTTTACCCATACCAAAATTCATACAGCAAGCCACCTACCTACTAACGAGTTCTGTTTCGGGAGCTAGTTCGCAAGCCCAACTTATTCGCAAGTCCAAAAATAGATCAATGCTTGCAGACAAAGGCTGTGAGTGCTGATCAGTGTGTTCTGGTGGGGGTGGGATTCCCCTCTCAGAACACAATAGTACAGCATGGGAGATGGCTGCACAAACATTGCTTGTGTTGGTATGGCGCTCTGTCAGTTTTTTGTTATCATTTGGCCCACTGAACGAAAGTTTGCAAGTTGAAAGATCATATGTAGGGGACTTACTGTGCTGGTAATCCACAAGATATTCTACTTCTAGTCTGATAGGCGCCATAATAATCAGCACTGTCATAAGGGGGTCCGTAGCCTTGTGAAAGATACAACTCTGGCAACTTCTATCTTAAAGTGATTGTAAAGGCTGTTTTTTTTTCTTTTCTTTTTTAAAAGAACAAACATGTTATACTTACCTCCTCTGTGCAGCTAGTTTTGCACAGAGCGGCCTGGATCCTCCTCTTCTTGGGTCCCTCCCTCCTTTGAGTGCCCCTCAGCCAACAGCTTGCTATAAGAGTCAACCAAGCCGAGTCAGAGCTACGTGTATCCATTCAGACACTAAGCTTCTGACCTGGCCCTGCCCCCTCTGTCCCGATTGGCTGACTGACTTTGAATGACAACCACGGGAGACAATAGCACCACTGCTCTGTCTCCGACAACCAGGAGGAGTGTACTGGATAGCGGCGAACCGTGGACATTGCTGGAGAGAGAAGAAACTCAGGTAGGTAAATTGGGGGGGGGGGGGGGGTAGGGGTTTGCTGCTATACACAGAAGGTTTATCTTAATGCATTAAGATAAAAAAAAAAAAAAAAACTTCTGCCTTTACTTCACTCAGCGGCTGAACTGAGTAGCAGGGGAAAGAAAGTAAGGTGGGATTATGCTGATGGGGAGGGATGAAAATTAAAAAGTGAGCTTGCTTAAGAACAGGATCACTCTAAGCTTATGCAAATAACAAACTTTCAACTACAGATTCTTGCAAATAATTTTCCACTTTGAAACATATTTTGATATAGGTCTCACCCACCAATAGCAGCCTTGCTCCATATCTGTACTTTGAGTTTAGCAGGTTCTTGTTGGGATTCACGGTTTAATAAGCTTTTCCATTTATCTTTTGCTTTCTTCACATGGAGCGCTTTGATGCTCTTTTCACTTTCTTCCCAAGGATTCCACTGTTCTTTATTCAAGTAGAGGGAGCCTAAAAAATAAAATAAAAAATATATAAAGAAAAAAAAAATATTTAGACTCGTCAGAAATCTTTTTTTCTAGGAGTCTTTCAAGACTGCAATCCGAGAGAAGATTGGTAATTGGCAATAAACTCCCCAGCATGTTATCCTAGGTGTCCATGCACACATTAGCAGTTTTTGGCAGGGGCATTTTCTAGCTGGAATAAACCCCCCAGAACTAGTGGGTTTTGAGAGGAGTTTTTCAGCTGTAAAAAACACTCCAACCCCCAAATAGCCGATAACATGAGACCTTTTCACAGTCATTAGTAGATGGCGCAAAGGATGGGTAATAGCTGAGTTCATGAGCCAAAGCAATAGAATGATCCCAATGGTGAGGATCATGGGGGACAGACTAAGCAGCACTCAGAAGGTAGCTCCCTGGAGATGTTATGGAATGTCTGTGCAGCACCACTCTAAGGCTGCATTCACATCTGAGCGACAAATTGCCTGTTGCCCGACGCTCATGCCGCTGGAGGGGCGAATCCCCATTCATGTCTATAGAGACGGTTCACATCTCTGAAACGCCGAATGCCTGTCGCCTGAAAAAAAGTCCCGGACCCTTTTTTCAGGCGACATTGCCGTTCGGCCATAGACATCAATGGGGATGATTTGAAGTCGCTTAGATGTGAATGCAGCCTTAGTGCCACATTAAAAACATAACCAAAACACAACTGGCAACTTACATATAAACTCGTCAGACCAACCAGGGCTTGGGGAGGTTTACAGCACAAGGAAGGATCCAGAGCATCCACTGCTCGAATGGGGGAAGAAGTCCACCAGATGGGACGCTCAGAACTTCCCTTTAATCTTTATTAAATATTGTTTACCCACACATCCTTTATTTTACACACTTTTCCTATACATTTATGGATTTTTATAAGTATAGTATTTCATATTCATAGTTCCTTATGAGGTTACTACTAGATTTGCCACAGATTGTCATCTAAAAAGGTTTCCATTAGTTCATTATAATAATGTGCATACAACTGAGTTGGAACTATGCTCATGTAATCATATGTTTTTAACACACATTATATATATATATATATATATATATATATATATATATATATATATATATATATATATATATATATATATATATATATATATACACACACACACACACGTAATTTTGTTGTTTTATATATCTGATGCTTATATGTGCTCCATACAATAAAGGGATTTTTAATAAACAGCTTACCTGTAAAATCCTTTTCTTGAAGTACATCACGGGACACAGAGCGCATAGCCATTACACTTGGGTTATATGGGTACCTTCAGGTGTGGACACTGGTGTAATCAATTTCACAGGAAGTTTCCTCCCTATATAACCCCCTCCCACTGGGAGTGCTTCAGTTTTGTAGCAATCAATTCCTCCGAGGTTACACAATGTTCCCCAAAAGAGGGGTGGGAGCTCTGTGTCCCGTGATGTACTTCAAGAAAAGGATTTTACAGGTAAGCTGTTTATTAAAAATCCTTTTTTCTTTATCGTACATCATGGGACACAGAGCGCATAGCCATTACACATGGGATGTCCTAAAGCAATGCTCTATGAAGGGAGGGAGACCGTAAGGCCAAGAATAGCCAAACAAAAAAATTATCAGGAAGTAAATTAGCTCCACCAACAGAAAAAAAAGGGGGCGTGAACCGGGCCAGAGGATTCTATACTGCTGCCCGTAGGACCGCCTGCCCAAATGCTGCGTCCGTACCCTTTGCGACGTCCAACTTATAAAATTTAGTAAACGTATGTACGGAAGACCAGGTTGCCGCCTTGCAAACCTGTGCCATAGAGATCTGATGGTGTGCTGCCCAGGAGGCACCCATGGCACTCGTAGAATGAGCCTTAACTGATAAGGGAGGTGGAACGCGCTTCAGACCATAGGCCTGAAAAATCAGCTGCTTAATCCACCTAGCCAAGGAAGACTTGGCAGCCGGCTGACCCTTCTTGGGGCCATCCGGAAGAACAAAAAGCACATCTGTTTTCCGAATCTTCTCTGTAGCCTTGAGATAGACAATCATGGCTCGAACCACGTCCAAAGTATGAAGCAGTCTTTCCTCTCTGGACTGGGGAGTAGGAAAGAAGGATGGTAGGACTAGGTCCTGATTCAAGTGGAAACTGGATATGACCTTAGGAAGGAAAGCAGGCGAAGGACGCAGAACCACTCTGTCCTTATGCAGAATAAGGTATGGCTCCCTGCATGACAAGGCTGCCAGCTCGGAAAACCCTTCTGGCCGAAGCCATAGCCACCAAGAAAACCAACTTTCGGGTTAGTAGCACAAGAGGGATTTCTGTCAGAGGTTCAAACGGCTGTCTTTGTAAACCTGACAAGATCAGATTTAAATTCCAGGGGCAGAGGGGAGCTCTAATAGGGGGATTCACATGCAAGACCCCCTGCAAGAAGGTTTTCATAAGCGAATGGGTGGCCAAGGGTCTTTGAAACCATATCGATAAAGCCGACACCTGCCCCTTTAGAGTACTAAGAGCTAACCCTTTGTCAACGCCAACCTGGAGGAATCGCAAGATCCTGTCAATAAAAAACTTTCGAGGATGCCATTTTTGAGACTCGCACCACTCCACATAGGTCCTCCAGACTCTGTAATAAATATTTCTAGAGACTGGTTTCCTAGCCTGAATCAACGTAGATATGACCTGAGCTGAGAGGCCTCTGCCCTTAATTAGGGATTCAGCCGCCAAGCCATCAAATTTAGCTGCTGTGAAGCAGGGTGGCAGATTGGGCCCTGAGACAGCAGATCTGGGTGCAGGGGGGAGCGGCCACGGCGCCCCTACTGACATCCTCACAATGAGTGCGTACCAAGCTCTCCTGGGCCAGGCTGGGGCCACCAGGATCACAGCCCTGCGCTACACCCTGATCCTCCGTAGAAGGCGGGGAATCATCTGTAGTGGAGGGAACGCATACAGGAGAGAAAACTGGTGCCAGGGGCAAACCAACGCATCGGTCCCGTAGGCCGAGGGATCCCTGGCTCGGGATATGAATTTGTCCAACTTTTTGTTGGATCTCGTTGCCATAATGTCCACATCTGGAACTCCGAATCTTTGGCAAATCTCTTGGAATACCTGGGGGTGAAGAGACCACTCCCCCGGGAGCAACTGTTGACGACTCAAAAAATCAGCTTGAGAATTGTCTATCCCTGGGATGAACACCGCCGAGATGCAGGGTACATGGGCTTCGGCCCATGAGAAAATCAGGTTTACTTCCCTTTGGGCCGCTAGGCTCCTCGTGCCCCCCTGGTGGTTTATGTATGCCACCGCAGTGGCATTGTCGGACTGTATCCTTACTGGCAGACCCTGAAGGGGAAGAGTCCAGGCGACCAGGGCCAGCCGAGCAGCTCTGATCTCTAGGATATTGATGGGAAGCAGTTTTTCTGCCTCCGACCACTGCCCTTGCTGGGTCTGTCCTTCTAGAACTGCCCCCCAACCTGACAGGCTGGCATCCGTGGCTACTATCTTCCACGTGATGGGGCAAAAGGATTTCCCCTTTGACAAATTTTGAGGGACCAGCCACCAGAACAGGCTGCGCCGGACCCCTGGGGAGAGAACTAACGGACGATCTAACGCCTGAATGGACTTGTTCCAAGCAGAGAGAATGGCTGCCTGGAGATATCTGGTATGGATCTGGGCGTAGGGCACTGCCTCGAAGGCGGCCACCATCTTCACCAGCAGTCGCATACATAGGCGAATAGTCGGCCTCTTCTTGCCTAAGACCACTTGAACTGCTTGAGTTATTGACCTGACCTTTGCTTGAGGTAAAAATATCCTCTGGCAGTCTGTATCTAGCCGAAGGCCTAGATATTCCAACTGCTTTTTGGGTTGCAATATCGATTTCTCTTGGTTCACAATCCACCCGAATTCCTCTAGATGCCGAACTGTGCGAACTACTGCATGATTGAGGTTGGAAGCTGATCTGTCGATAACCAGAAGATCGTCCAGGTATGCCAGGACCAAAATGCCTTCTGTCCTTAGGACGGCTAGCACCGGGGCTAACACCTTTGTGAATACCCGCGGAGCTGTTGCAAACCCGAAAGGGAGGGCTACGAACTGGTAATGACGGTGATCTATCATTAAACGAAGAAACTTGTGATGTGCCGGGTAGATCGGCACGTGCAGATACGCATCCTTTATGTCTATAGATGCTAGAAAGTCGTCTTGATGTAGGCTGGCTGCCACCGAACGTATGGACTCCATACGAAAGGTCTAAATCTTTAGAAAGCGATTTAGGCGTTTGAGGTCTAAGATAGGCCTGACGTCGCCATTGGGTTTTGGTATTATGAAAAGGTTGGAATAGAATCCCAGACCCCATTCCTGGGTTGGTACTTCTACAATTACTCCTTGGAGCAAGAGGCGATCCAATGCTTTTACAAGAGAGGTCCTCTTTAATGGGTCGCTTGGAAGACTTGACCCCTGAAAATGAGGAGGGGGGACTTCCCGAAACTCTAGCTTGTAGCCCGTGGCTACCACGGACAGTACCCAAGAGTCGGGAAATCTGGCCTTCCACACTTCGGAGAAAAACCGAAGCCTTCCCCCCACCCAAGAGAGTGGGGGCGCCCCTTCATGAATCTGACTTGATGACTGGTTTAACCGGCTTGCGAGACCATGGCCTCTTGCCTGCCGTGGCTTGTCCTTGTGGGCGGCTATTAAATGCTGAACGCCCGGGAGGCCGTCGATACTGACGGGAAGTTGAAGGGGCCGAGCCTGCGAAGGCCTGTCGCTTTAACGTGGGCCCACGCGGTCTTTTCTTGACAGGTAAGAAAGAACTTTTACCACTTGATATGGTCTGGATATATTTATCTAGGACTTCACCGAATAGTCTCCCACCATGAAAGGGAAATCCTGCTAAAAGCTTTTTGCAGGGTGCCTCTGCTGACCAGTTCTTCAGCCACAAAAGGCGACGCATATGAACCAATAGCAGAGATAAACGGGACGCCTGTTGAATGGAGTCCTTAATAGCATCTACTGCAAAGCAGAGAGCCCTTGGGAGGTCAGCCAATTCACAAGCTTGCTGAGCCGGTATGTATCTTAATATTTGTTTAGTCTGATCCTTTAAAGCCTGACAAACGCCAATGGCTGCCACCGCTGGCTGAACCACGGCACCTACTGTGGTAAAAGAAGCCTTCAGTAGGGTCTCCAATTTTTTGTCGACCGGATCTTTAAACATCTGGACATTTTCAACCGGACAGGTCAGGGATTTATTCACGCAGGAAATGGCTGCGTCCACGGTAGGGAGTGCCCATTTCTTTGCAAATTCTTCTTCCATATGATAGAGAATCGTGAACCTTTTAGGAGGGATAAAAATCCTATCAGGTCGAGCCCAATCCTGAAATATCACGCTCTCAAGAAGGGGGTGAACCGGAAAAGACGCACAACTCAACGGTGCCTTCAAGGAACCTAAAGAGGATCCTGCGGGGGCTAATTGTTCTGACACTGGAAGTTTAAAAGCAGTGCGAACCATATCTGTCAGAGACTGGATCCACAGGCTCTCCGCTTGAGAAGCCAAAAAAATTCATCTACAGTGGAACCCTCAATGTCTGAACCGTCGGGACTCGGGTCCGCTTGATCCCCTTGTGGGTCCAATTCCTCCGAAGAGAGGACCTCTGCATCTGAAAACACCAATCTAGGTGACGGGGATCTAGCCCGCTTACCTCCTGGCAAAGAGCGGGCAATTAAAGCAGTTAGTTAACCTTTCCTCTAGCCCACCCAGGGTGGTCGCTAGCATTTCTTCCGTAACGTAAACGGGAATGGGTTGATTGGGGGCCGCCTCTGCCCCTAGCACCCTCAATGGCTCCTGCAACATGCTGTTCGGTGGTCTATCTGGTGAGGATAGGACCACTGGAGCCTGGCCCAAATCCTCTGACCCCGACGGAGACCCCTTTTGTTTTTTGGCACCTTTTGCAGCCTTAGCTGGTCCCGATCCCTTGGGAGCCATTGCACAACCTTGAGACACCCCTATAGCCAACACCCAACTGTTGTAGCTAGAAGTGAACCATTAATAAGAACAGGCTATGTTAAAAAATTTCAAATTTCCATACGCCCGAGAAGGCGGCAATACCGAGGAAGTCCTATGAGTATTGCCACACCAATGCCCGTTAGCTGGAGACCAAGGCTGCACCGACTCAGATACTGCCAGATCTAAGGCTGAGTCCCTTTTAAGAAAAATTTTTTTTTTTTTTTTAGTCAGTATGGAGCCAAGTCCAGACCTGAAGATCCACAAACCACCACTAGGTGTCACCGTATAGCCAGAAATGGCTCAGCTGCGCGCTCTGTGTCCTCAGCCTCCTCTGCTCTCAGGAGGGAATGACCAGCCAGGAAATGCTTTGCTGCTTTTACTGAGACCTGACGCTGCTGGCCCGCCCCCCCCCACGCACGCTGACGCTGTAAAAGGCGGCGCGCACGTGCGCCCCCCCACACTGAAACCAGCATGGAGGAAGCAGAAAACAGAGGAGAAGCATGGACCAGCGCTAGCAGCCCACCAGACACCAGGCAAGACACTAATACTTATTGTAGTGCACACACAGAGGAAGCTGTCCCCATAGGCTTCCTAAGAAACAGGAGTTTTGCCAGCATTTCCTCCTTATAGCACGTGGCTGCAGTATCATGCTAACGGGCAGATCTGGGGGGAGTAGCACATACATATCTTTTAAAAGCATACATATACCTACATGTTATCTGGGTAAACATTAGTACATCCCATCCTGCCTCAAAAGACATAGTGGAGATAGTGGCTGATGCGCAAGCATACCATTAGCCAACCCAGAACCCCCAGGGGGATACCTACTGTCGAACCAAGTCCCGCAGGTTCCCTCTTACCTGCTCCACGCCGCAGGGTATTGCAAAATGCAAGAGGCCCAATCTTCCCCCATCTCCGTGGGTATTGTCTTGGACCTTCAGGGACCGGGGTCCTGTGTTAAGGAACCCACACACCTGGATCTATATAGCATCCTGGCATCAGTAGCGTTTAGTTCTTGGAAGAGACTAAGGCACTGGAGCCCAGAATCCAGCCCTCCAAGGAGAGGCATTATAGGCAAAACCCCACGCAAGCAGGGCCCGGGTACCGTACACCTTGGCTTTGAAGCACTTCGGACGGATCCGGCTAGCTATCCTGGGTCCCGAGACCTCCAAGGGACAGCTAGACGTGACCAACACCTAAGACACTGGCGAAAAAACTGAAGCACTCCCAGTGGGAGGGGGTTATATAGGGAGGAAACTTCCTGTGAAATTGATTACACCAGTGTCCATCACCTGAAGGTACCCATATAACCCATGTGTAATAGCTATGCGCTCTGTGTCCCGTGATGTACGATAAAGAAATCTGTATGGCCGCTGCAGTGTATCTTTATTACTCACAAAACATATTGCCCAAAACTAAACCTACAGGTGGTTCTAAAAAAATTAGCATATTGTGATAAAGTTCATTATTTTCTGTAATGTACTGATAAACATTAGATTCAATACACACAACTGAAGTAGTTCAAGCCTTTTATTGTTTTAATATTGATGATTTTGGCATACAGCTCATGAAAACCCCAAATTCCTTTCTCAAAAAAAATAGCATATTTCATCCAACCAATAAAAGAAAAAAAGTGTTTTTAATAAAAAAAAAAGTCAACCTTCAAATAATTATGTTCAGTTATGCACTCAATACTTGGTCGGGAATCCTTTTGCAGAAATGACTGCTTCAATGCGGCGTGGCATGGAGGCAATCAGCCTGTGGCACTGCTGAGGTGTTATGGATGCCCAGGATGCTTCGGTAGCAGCCTTAAGCTCATCCAGAATGTTGGGTCTTGTGTCTATTAACTTTCTCTTCCCAATATCCCACAGATTCTCTATGGGGTTCAGGTCAGGAGAGTTGGCAGGCCTCAGGAATCTTTTGCAGGTGTTTAGAGTTAATTGGTTGATTCAGGTGATTAGGTTAAGAGCTCGTTTAGAGAACCTTTTCATGATATGCTAATTTTTTGAGATAGGAATTTGGGGTTTTCATGAGCTGTATGAAAAAATCATCAATATTAAAACAATAAAAGGCTTGAACTACTTCAGTTGTGTGTAATGAATCTAAAATATATGAAAGTCTAATGTTTATCAGTACATTACAGAAAAAAATGAACTTTATCACAATATGCTAATTTTTTGAGAACGACCTGTAGACTCCTGCCACTATAGAGGCTAAGGACCAGCACCCAATTAGCTTTGACAAAAGGAGACTTGGGTGGCTGTGAAATGCGTTAACCATGTCCCTCTTTCCTGCCTCCTGTGCTGACATTACCCCCGGCTTCTGGTGTTCGGCATCCCGCAACCACCAGTGTCTAGGGGGCACACTGCACCATCTGGTTAACTTCTTCCCCTAATCAAGCAGTGGATGATCTTGATTGTTCAGATTCTTCCTTGCATTGTGAACCTCCCGACCCTGGTGGGTCTGACAAGCGATACTTTCGTCTTTATCTGCAAGTTGACAATTTTCAAACTTGCTTGGTTATGCGAGTGGCGCCTTTTGTTTGTTTACCTTCACGAGACCTTTTCACAGCCTGACCACACAGAGAGGCCCAAGAGCCAAGAAGCACCTTCAGGCTTTCTAGGGGCATACAAGTACACATCTAGTTTCCCGACTACCTATCACTTTTGGAAACCCTGGAGCACCAGGACAGTAGAAACACCCACATAATGCCCGCATTTTGGAGAGCAAACACCTCAAGGTCTTTTTGGAAAATGTACCTTTTTTTTTTTTTAAATACACAAAGTTGTCAAATTAATAATATATTTCTCACATAAAGCATGAGCATACTTAGAATTACACCCCAATGCACATTCTGCTTTGCATCCCAATTATGAGAACCACAGAGAGCTGATAACAACAAAACAAAAATGACTGCACAGAAATCCCCTCAACGCCAAACAAAAAATTGTGCCCCTGAAACAGTAAAAGTCCCAGTTTAGGGCAGGAATTTAAACATAATCTGACCCTTTATGGAGCCACTGCAAGGCAAATTGGGTAGGGGGTCTTCTCTAGCTGACTGAGGGACTTGGGAGCCCACTCCATCTTTCCTACCCTTTAGTTCTGTGACTGCAGATCTATAAAATTGTATAAATGTTACAATCTGATTGTATAATTTCCTTTACATTTACCAAAACTATATGGAGGAAAAAACCTAAGCAACCCATTCAATTGGTATCCAATCAAAAACCCTTGCACTACATAGTTATAAGGTCTAAAGCAGCCTTTCTCAACCTTTTTACCCCAGGGGAACCCCTAAAATATTTTTTTAGGTCTCGGGGAACCCCTGATAAAACACATTCATTGGGCGTTAGTGGGAACAATGCCCCTTACTTTGGTGGTCAATGAAAAAAATGCCCTTTTTATCATGTGGTGGCAAGTATAACCCCCTTACAGAGAGGTATAAAGATTATTGGTGTCATACCACTGGCTCCTCCAAGTGGCATTGGCTCGGAACTATGTAGGCACCATCAAATAGGAGGCAAATCAGCCACAGCTCAAGGAACCCCTAGCCACCTTTGGGGGAACCCTGGTTGAGAATGGCCGGTCTAAAGGAAAGTGTACAAACAGATTGTAAAATATATGCATTATTTTAAAAATCTAGATCACAGGTGTCAAACACAAGGGCCGCGGGCCGAATCTGGCCCTCCAGGTCATTTCAAGTGGCCCTTGCACCTCTCCTGCAGCTGCAGGAGAGCTCCAGCCCTACTCTGGTCCTACTCCAGACCCTTACTTTCAAGCAATGCGTTCAGCTTCTTCCTAGCAGCAGTATAAGGAAAGAGGGTGTACTGTGGTGTAGGAGAGTAGGGGGACTCAACTTCTGATGGTGGGGTGGCTCTTGACATCTAATTTAGGGGAGGGGCTGGGCATCTAATCTTACAGATACAACCGGCCCTTTTGAGGGCAATCGTAATGCTGATGTGGCCCACGATGAAATCGAGTTTGACACCCCTGTTCTAAGTAAACCTGTTACTGTTAAGGCTGCAAAATACAAGCTGATCTCTAACGCGGAGCACAGTCTGTAATACTGATGCTTTATTATACAGCAGTTCCTCAGCAAGAGCAGAACTGTTGATGCTATAAATTGCACATACCTTTGTTATTCTCCTTTTTGCTCACCACTCTGTGAACCCGGGACACATGCAGCGATTTGAAGAAAACATTGTAGGCAGCATAGAAAGAGAAGACACAGTAAAGGAAGACTATGCTATAGCACAATCTCTTTCGAGTGATTCTCATGCTGTCTTAATTGCACCCCATGTCCTCCTGAGCCTGCAGCAACACAATGTCCTTTCCCATGTAACAAGCGTCCCGATAGGCTTATGGATAATGGCTTGGAAATTAGATTCTTGTTGCACTGTCTGTGATGGAACCATACAGAGTGGCAGTCCAGTCGGTTTGGCCAATCAAGTCGGTTTTGTTCTGTAAAAGACTGAGGACCCGTTTCTTAAAGATGACATTTCTGTAAAAAAAATAAAAAGTGATGGAAGAATCAATAAAAAAGGAAGGGTCAGGGAGTCTTGATTACAGTAGTAATAATAATAATAATAATTAGGGTTGTCCCGATACCACTTATTTAGGATCAAGTACAAGTACCGATACTTTTTTTCAAGTAGTCGCCGATACCTTTTTTAAATGTCCCCCACAAATGCAGCTTTGTCCCCCACAAATGCAGCCCCCTACCTAGCCACTGCCGACCGGGGAACATCACAGCATTCATTTGAATAGCTGTAGTGTTACCGCCCGTATAGACACTCCCCCTTGCTCGGGATTGGACAGATCACGATCACCCATCCAATCCCGAGCAAGGGGGAGTGTCTATACGGGCGGGAACACTACAGCTATTCAAATGAATGCTGTGATGTTCCCGCACGATGTTTAACCCATGCCGCGGCGGGTTTTTCGATGCGGCGGCGACGTTCGGCGGCGAGGGGGTGGGTGGTGGGGGGATGGGGACGGACGGACGGAAAAAGTATTCTATTCTGGTATCGGGGGTATTTGCGGGAGTACAAGTACTCCCGCAAATACTCGGTATCGGTCCCGATACCGATACTGGTATCGGGACAACCCTAATAATAATAATACCACCATGCAATGCCAATCTGAATCTCCTAAGGCAAGCAAATGACTACCTTTCTTCAACTGAAAAAAAATATACAGGCTGATTTACTAAAAGAGCAGACTCTTTATTTAGCATAGTAAATAAAGCAACTATGTATTCACTTCAATAGCAAATACTGGGAACAAGGGAAATATAAAAAAATCCTGTAGTAAATCAGTACCCTGCACCTATATAAAATGTTAAGGACTCATTTAGAGGACCTGCTATGTAAGTTATGTCAAAACAAAACATTCTTTTGGATTAATGTGTCTTGTCGGATTATCCCATCGTGTGTACACAATTCCGTCGGAAAAAAAAAGGGCGCTTCAATAAAAAGTGGGGTATACATGGGCAGGGCAAAGGGGTGGAGCCAGGCAGTGGCAAACACAAGGTTGGCAGCCCTGACCTTTTGTATCACTTGACCCTCCCTCCTAGATTGTAAGCTCTAAGGAGCAGGGCCCTCTTTTCCCTCCTGTATTGCATTGTAACTGTACTGCCCTCATGTAAAGCGCTGCAAAAACTGATGGCGCTATATAATTCCTGTATAATAGAAAATCCAACACTCCTACAACTGTATAGAAACAACCAGTGGCCCCCCTCCTGTTTGCAACACACCACTGTGTACACAGATTTGTTACATTAAGATACAACAGTAAACCCTTTCTTTGTGAAGTCATTACATATAGATATTCTCTTACTATAAGTGACTGCTGCCACCCGGTCATAAAGATACAAAGTCACCACTGCAGCAGGAATGAGTGAAAGCAAGGTTCTCTTCCAGCTCTGCTCTCCTGTCTATCCTCAGTCTCCTCCCATCCCTTTCCGGGTTCTTTCTCCGTACAGACACACGTACACCCTTTCCTCTCCGCATAGCTCTACCAGGATCCCTGATACTCCTCCAGGTTCTCCCTATAGAGCAGAAAGGCGCTTCTCCACTTTCTTGTGTAAAGACAATATCAAGCTTTATTTACAAATACACTGACCGGAAGTGCCACACTGGATACAGACAATGCCCTTCATATCCACTGCTTCCAGCAAGCGCAATGTTAGCCCAGAGCCCAACGTTTCTTCCCACAGGATGTTGCACGGTACAATAGTCAGTGTGTAGCCATGGCAGAAAATGTGTTTGTTTCATAATTTGGGTGTTCTCATAGTCCCATTAACCACTTCACCTCCAGAAAGTTTACCCCCATTCATGACCCAGGCCATTTTTTAGAGCTCTTTCCTCTTTCACACATGCGAACCAGTCGGTCCGGTCCGCCTGTCAGTTTTTTTCAGGTGGACCTGAGCGGACGCTTTATGTATGTACCTCTATGGAGCGGCGCATGTCAGCGGTGACATGTCAGGTCCACTCCCATTCGCTAAATGCAGACAGATGGAAACCCTATTTTTAATCCGTCTGGCGGATTGGATGATAACAGACAGGCAGTGCGTTTTCATTCAGTTCCCCATAGAGGAGAGCGAAGCTCTGACAGATCCGTCCCTGCACAATAAGTCATCCGCCGGCTCAGCGTTGGATCAACGGAGCGATCCCTGCCAAGCAAGCGGAGTCTATCAAAACGGACATATATGTGTGAAAGGGGCATATTTACAGTGGAAGCTTGTCCACTATGGGCACCGCCCCCCCTATTCATGCGTCTGGTCCCCTGATCTACATGCAGGGTCGCCAGATGCATGGATTCCAATGGGGGGTTTTGAAGCACGTGATTAGAGCCAGAGGCACTAAGGCTGCTTTCACACTGGGTCGGCGGGTTCGTTAGCGGGTAAAGCATCGCTAGTTTTAGCGGCGCTTTACCAATGTTTAAACTATGCTTTTCGGCCGCTAGCAAATCGCTTTTAACCCCCAGCTTCCGAAGCGCTGCCCATTCATTCCAATGGGAAGGGGTGGTGTAAACAGCGCTCCCAAACCGCCCCAAAGATGCTTCTGAACTCAGGCTTTCACACTGGAAAGGCATTAGAGGCAATTTACAGGAGCTAAAATGGACGGGGGGGGGGGGGTTGCCGCCCGTGGCCCGGACCGAGAGGGGTTGCAGCGTCGTAAGATTGTTTGCCGCCCCCCCCCCCAAAAATAAAAAATCTTCAGCTGCTACTGGATACGGCACTGCGTTACTTTCACTGACAATTGCGCGGTCGTGCTACACTGTACACAAAAAAAAGTTGATGTCATTTTTTTCCCACTAATAGCGCTTTCTTTTGGTGGTATTTCATTATCTCTGTGTTTTTTGTTTTTTTTTACACTATGAACAAAAAAAGACCAACAATTTTGAAAAAAAGTTATATATTTTTTTTACTTTCTGCTATAAAACATATCCGATACAATTAAAAAAATAAAATAAATCAAATTTCTTCATTACTTGATATGTATTCTACTACGTTTTTGGTAAAACAAACCCCAATAAGCGTACATTGATTGGTTTGTTATAGCATCTACAAACTATGGGATATTTTTATGGATTTTTTTACTAGTAATGGCCGCGATCAATGACTTATAGTGGGACTGCAGACAAATCGGACACCTAACTGACACTTTTTTGGGGACCAGTAACGCCAATACAGTGATTAGTACTAAATAATATGCACTGTCACTGTACTAATTACACTAACAGAGAAGGGGTTAACAGGGGCAATCAAAGGGTTAAATGTGTCCCTAAGAGGTGCTTTCTAACTGTGTGGGGGATGCTTGTACTGTAAGAAGACAGAGATCCATGTTCATGCTTAGCAGAAACACAAGATCTATGTCTTCTCCTGTCACAGAACGGAGATCTGCCTTGTTTACATAAGCAGGCCGCCGTCTTGTCTGCCTCTGGAACAATTGGCTGGCCCCCCGGCGGACCCGCTGATTGGCTTCTGCTGTGTTCAATCACAGTGGGAGCTGGTCATTGGCAGCGTGCACCCCAAGCCAGGAAGGGCAAAATCATGTACAGGTACGTGATTTAGGCCAGATAGGCCGCCCCACTGCAGTAGCTGTACGTGGGGCCATCTAGAAGCAGTTAATGAATTGACATAACTCCCAGCAGGTTTACAGCCCATGCCATTTGGACAGGTTAGGAGGACTATGTAACCACTTGCCATCCAGGCAACTAACTTTTGTACTAACTTTATTGCTATCACAAGGGAGGCCATGATAGCTCCTTCTTATGGAGAGATTTGGGGTCTATTAGACCCCAAATCTCTCCTCTAGCCTCCCATGCAGCCGATCAGACTAGTCTAATCGGCTGCTTTCCTGGCTGCTGGCAGCCAGGTAAACAAAGGGGTGGAACCAGAAGGCACGACTACTCGTCGCTCCGGTTTTCAGGGTTACAGAGAGAGAAGAACAACATCAGTTCCGCTCTCTGTACAGGGCAGCCATTGTCGCAGGCTGCATCGCACCCGCATCGGGTCAGGCTGCATCGCAATTTTTTTGACTGTGGCATAATAGCAAACATTTTTGATGCTATTTTGGGACCATTCACATTTATACAGCGATCAGTGATTACTGTATAAATGTGACTGGCAGGGAAGGGGTTAACCACTAGGGAGCAGGGAAGGGGTTAAGCGTGTCCTAGAGATTGATTCTAACTGTGTGGGGGCTGGGCTTACTGTGACATGACACTGATCACTGCTCCGAAAGAGAGGGAGCAGATGATCAGTGTCCTGTCACTAGGCAGAACAGGGAGATGCCTTGTTTACACTGGCCGCTACCCATTCTGCCGCTCCGTGACACAATCGCGGAACACCAGCGGCAATCAAGTCACAGTGCTCACGGCAGCAGCCCGCGCAGCGTGAAATCCAAAGTAGTGTACATATACATTACTTTGCACAGCCGTGTCATTCTGCCAACGTAAATGTAAATGGCACGGTCGGCAAGCTGTTAAGGGAAAAACATCTGTATGTCAATCTCTATAACAAGAGATAACACAATACTCCTTATAATCTATATACAGCACTTATCTGTAGCATCAATGTCTAAATTGCTTAAAGTGGTTGTAAACCCTCTGGGACAAGTAACACCTACAGGTAAGCCTAGATTAAGGACCGCCTCCTGTACATTTACGTCGGCAGAATGGCACGGCTCATGGCTGGGCACATGCACATACAGGTATGTGCTGTGCTAGTACCCAGCCGTGGGTCACGGGCGCACAAAGCTCCGGGACCGGAACCGCGGGATTCGCGGACCCGATCGCCGCTGGTGTGCGGCGATCGGTCCCCGGAGCTGAAGAATGGGGAGAGCCATGTGTAAACATGGCTTCCCCGTCCTTCACTGTGGCGGCAGCATCGATCGCGTCATCCCTTTTATAGGGGGGACGCGATCGATGACGTCACACCTACAGCCACACCCCCTACAGTTGTAAACACACAATAGGGAACACATAATCCCTTCAGCGCCCCCTTGTGGTTAACCCCCAAACTGCAACTGTCATTTCCACAGTAAACAATGCAATTACATTTTTTTGCTGTGAAAATGACAATTGTCCCAAAAATGTGTCAAAATTGTCCGAAGTGTCCGCCATAATGTGGCAGTCACAAAAAAAAATCGCTGATCGCTGCCATTTATAGTAAAAAAAAAAAAAAAAAAAAGAATAAAAATGCAATAGAACTATCCCCTATTTTGTAAACGCTATCAATTTTGTGCAATCAAATCGATAAACGCTTATTTTTTTTTTAGAAGAATCCGTATCGGCCTAAAATGAGGAAAAAAAATTTTTTTTTATATATTTTTGGGGGATATTTATTATAGCAAAAAGTCAAAAATATTGAATTTTTTTCAAAATTGTCGCTCTATTTTTGTTTATAGCGCAACAAATAAAAAACGCAGAGGTGATGAAATACCACCAAAAGAAAGCTCTATTTGTTGGGAAAAAAGGACGCCAATTTTGTTTGGGAGGCACGTTGCACGACCGCGCAATTGTCAGTTAAAGCGTCGCAGTGCCGAATCGCAAAAAGGGGCAAGGTCCTTTAGCTGCATTTTGGTCCAGGTCTTAAGTGGTTAAGGCTTACCTGTAGGTGCTTGCAATATCTCCGAAACGATATTTGCAATTTCCCCGGGCGACGCCTTCAACGGCGAATGTGCCGTCTTGAAAGGGCACGCTTTGCCGTTTCAAGCCGGGGTCATGCCGCTAAAGGCAGCTCCCGTGCGCATTCGCGAGAGTGAAGTCTTGCGACTCCGGCCAGTCACAGAGCCGGAGTTCGCGATGCATAGTTGCCCATTATGCTTTACCTTTGCAGGGACACATAGAGGAAGTAAAACCCATTCCTCTTTAAGGGGCAAACATACTGTATGTATCTTCTCATTTATATATACCCGTGCAAAAAATTATACGTTACCAAATTCTCAAGGCTTTTAAAAAGGGCCAGAGTACTGTGCAAACAATATACAACGTGTTCCCAATCTTCCAACAAAGTGCTCCATCACCTTTGCCATAACAGAGAACTCACCAGATCTCCATGACCACCCAATACAGGTGAGTCATGTTGTTATGAAAGGATTCCCAATAGTTCTGATGTTCCTTCACTCTCACCAGGGAGTTGTCCCTCCTCTATGTACTTTAAAGTAGAGTTTCAGTAATTTTTTTATTTATTACAAGTCAGCAGCTACAAAAAGTGAAGCTGCTGACTTTTAATAAACAGACACTTACCTGTCCCACGGTCCAGCAATGCGGCCGCCCCGAAGCCTCGCTCCTCTCCCCCTACTCTCTGCGGCGCCATTGTTGCTGCTGTGGGCACCTGGCCGTGACAGCTTGCGGCTTCACAGCTGGGCAGGCACTGCGCATGTGCAAGTCTGTCCCTAGTATTGAATGGATAAAGGACAATCCGCAACTCTATACATGCTCTTTAAATCAGTCAGAATTTATTATATCTCCATAAAGATAAAAGTACAGCAGAGGTAGACGCGTTTAAGCAGCAACGGCCTGTCCCTGGTATACCGTCCGGACGTCACTTATCGTTTACGTGATAGTGTCACTTTTGGTAAAACTGGTTTTAGACTTTAACCTTTGTATGAACCTTCATCATTAAGGGCTTAAGAAATGTATTTGAAGTTTATAAAACATAATGACAACGGCACTGTAAATTAGTACTGAAATAACGCACTTGGTGAAACTTTTACTAAGGATTCTGAAATGAACCACTAGAGGGCAGCAGTGCAAGTATAATATCCACCATGAACAAAATTCAAAGTCAAATCATCCTTTCTGATCAAAAATCCTTCATGTATCACTATGCAGAAAAACCTTCTCAATAGTTTCAATACATTTCTGCTTCAGTAATCTAAAGTGTCTGTACCATTTCAGATTTTGTTTCCTCATCTGGATTTTCTCTTGTAAACTCTTTTCTTTATTTATAACACTGCAAAGCAAAGCTCTTTCCAAGATTAAGGTCTGGTTAACACAGTTAACCGGTGTTCTAAAAAGAGACGGTTGAGCTAGGGTTTTACTGCTCCCTGACCTCCTATCTAAACTGAACATTCAGCCACTCAGTGCAATGGCCACAAATGCTTTGCTTTACAGTCATAGTAAGTAAGCCTGAAAAAAGACAGTAGTCCATCCAGTTCAACCTGCGCTCTCCCAAGGGGGTTAGTCTTGTGGACGTGCTCCTGTGTGCTACAGTGGCAGCCATAGCTGCCAAGTGTATCACTCGGCCTTGGCGCGCCACATCATTGATTTGATTGGCGGGAGCCAATGGCTGCACTGCTATCAATCGTCCAATGAAGAGCCGAGAAGACCGGGCCAAGAAGCCAGTGCAATCACAGGACTTTCGAGGGCTCAGGTAAGTAAACGGGGGGATGGGGGGGCTTGTAAGCATTGGATGTTTTTTCACCAAAATGCATAGCATGCATTAAGGTGAAAAAACGGGAAGCTTTACAAACCCTTTAAGGTTAAACTGCTTCTCCTCCAATCTCATCCTGTGGCCCTGTGTCCTCTTACACTCCTTGAGACTGAATCGTTTTTTTCCTATGCTGGGATCACCATTGAGATATTGGTAAATCGCTATCATATCTCCTCTCAGGCGCTGTTTCTCCAGCGAGAATAAATTTAGCGCTTGCAGGCGTTTCTTGTAATTGAGGTACTCCAGTCCCCTTATTAGTTTTGTTGCCCTTCTTTGGACCCTCTTCAGTTCCAGCACATCCCTTCTGAGGACTGGTAAACAGAATACTCCAGATGTGGTCTAACCAGAGTTTTATAAAGTGGCGGGATTATAGTTTTATCTCAGGAGTATATCCCCTTTTTTATCCCCCAGATCTTTCCCCATCCATGATTCCCCCAGCAGTTTCCCGCCTAGTGAGTAGTTTGCATTTATGTTTTTTGCCCCCAAGTGCATTACTTTACATTTCTCCACATTAAACCTCATGTGCCATGTATTTGCCCATTACATTAAATTCTTTAGGTCTTTCTGTAAAATTTCTATATCCTGCTGTGAAGTTATTTCCCGGCTTATTTTTGTGTGCAAAAACTGAGATTGAGCTATTTATCCCATCCTCTATATCATTTATGAATACATTTAATAGAATTGGTCCCAAGACAAAACCTTGGGGTACCTCACCTACCACTCCAGACCAGTCTGAGTACACGTTATTTATCACCACCCTTTGGATACGCCTCTGTAACCAGTTTTTTACCCAAGAACAAACCTGAGTGAGTGAGTGAATAACTTATATAGCGCTACAAATGCAAACTAAAACGCCTTAAGCCGCTTATTTCCATCCAGTGTCATCCTGATCCTTCAGGAGAGATGAGTCTTACGTTTTTTCCTGAAGGCCCGATGGTTTTCTTCCATGCGAATGTTTGTGAGTAGAGCGTTCCATAGCCGTGGTCCTTGGACTGCAAATCTTTGTTCTCCCTTTGATTTGTAGCGGGACTTGGGGATGTGGAGGAGGTTTTGGTTGTTTGTATGAAGAATGTGATTGGGGGGCGTAATGCTTTATTTTCTCACACAAGTATTGAGGAGCATTTCCTTGTGTGCACTTGTGGGTAAGACAGAGTGTCTTGAATGTGACCCTATCCTTTACGGTTAGCCAATGAAGGGTCCTCAGTGAAGGAGTGATGGATTCCCAGGGGTTTTTCCCCGTTACCAGTCTGGCTGACATGTTCTGGATGACTTGTAGACGCGAAATCTGATATTTAGGTAGTCCAATATAGAGGTAGTTTTGGTTGTCGAGTTGGGAATTGATGATAGTGCCAACTACTACTGCTATGTCCTCTTCTGGGATGAAGGGGATGAGTCTACGAAGCAGCCGGAGGAGATGGGGAGATCCATTAATGCGTTAATGGGGGACTATATCGGATGATACACATAGCGCTGTATATATATTGTTGTAAATAGTAGAGAGTGGTTGGGTATCACTTTGACCACAGCAGCTGTTGTGGCACATTATATACAGTATATATATTTTTTATATATTTTTTGTTTCTTGCACACACTTTTTGGTCTTATCCTAGTGCTGGTAAATAACATTTAGTATTGTTCCCCTAGGTTAAGGCATAGGTAGTATATCTGTTCAGTGCATACACATGTATTCCAGGCCAGTATATACTGCAACATAATAATTTTAACAAGGTCACATTTACACTGAGAGTGCCTGTAAAGTGCCCCTCCTGTCACTCCAGTGTGAAAGCTGGGGGCTTTCACACTGGAGCGATGCGCTTGTGGGACATCCTGCAAGCAGCATCTTTGAGGGCAGTGCCACCGAATCGGTGCAAAGCCTTGGCAGCGGCGCTTTGAGGGTGCTTTGCAGGTGCTTTTAACCCTTTTTTTGGCCGCTAGTGGGGGTTAAAAGTGTCCCGCTAGTGGCCGAAAAGCACCACTAAAAGTAGCCCCCATGCCTCAGTGTGAAAGGTCCCTAGCTATTTAGTTTTCTGATCTCCCAAACTTTATCTCATGTGTTTGGTTACATTAAAGCGGAGGTTCACCCTAAATATAAGATCTCCCATGCGATCCAGCATACTGGCGTCAGCGCCAGTATGCTGGGTTTTTTTTTTTTTAATAGCACACTTACTGTATTATTGTGGAATTCCTTTTTTGTCCCCCGCGGTGGACGGCTGTAGTATAGCGCGTCACATCTTCCTAAAATACCCGATATGGACTCGGGTAATCTCGGCGAAAATGCGGCGCCTGCGCACAGACCTAGGAGCTGACTGCGCAGGCGCCGTATTTCTCCGAGTCCTATTTCGGAGGGCGTGACGCGCCATAGCCGTAGGACTCGGAGAAATACGGCGCCTGCGCAGTCAGCTCCTAGGTCTGTGCGCAGGCGCCGCATTTTCGCCGAGATTACCCGAGTCCATATCGGGTATTTTAGGAAGATGTGACGCGCTATACTGGCGCCGTCCACCACGGGGGACAGAAAAGGAATTCTACAATAATACAGTAAGTGTGCTATTAAAAAAAAAAAAAAACCAGCATACTGGCGCTGACGCCAGTATGCTGGATCGCATGGGAGATCTTATGTTTAGGGTGAAATACCGCTTTAAGGGGGCTATTTATAAAAATATAATGGAAAAATCCAAAATAAAAGTCTTCTGTATTATTCTCCATGTTGACCAAAAAATGGCCTTTAAGAGAATGTCACTATCTTTTCTTATCTTGTTAGATATTCATGATAATCCTTCAAAGGGTTTAGACACAGTGATTATTCCTTAACATTGGTGAATGGTTAAAAGTTGTTTAGCTAGGGCACAAACAAAGACTTTGACCTCAGCTACGTATGTTAATTGGAATTTAGATTAGCATGACCTCAATGTTTATATTTGCAAAAGAAGAAACTATATTGGTTTTGGGTTAGTTTTGTTAACTGATCATTTTAAAACTTTTTTTTATCTTTGACTGTTGTTTTTTTATCTGTTTTTATACTATATGTAAACAATCATCTTTTTCCAAAAAAGATTCTGAGAGCTTTTAGGGTGAGCTAAAAAGATAGTACAATAGTAATCAACATCTTTCATGCAAGCTGTCTCTCATCGAAACCTCAGCCCATTAAGGGATGAGTTACTATGATTATTCACTGGTGTAAACCAAACTTGGGTGTACATTTTTGCGTTTTTTCTATCAAGAGGTAAGGAAACTGGAAAATACTAAAAGGGGCCATATGCTCCACCTGCTGGCTCAACTGTTTAATTTCAATATTTCATATTTACCTGACTAAATAAAAAAAAAACTCTTGGGTTTATGACTAGAGCAGCACTAGTGATGTACTCATAATGCATGATACAAGCTTCAAAGAGCTCACAGTCAGTTAAATTGGTTTCTCCAGAATGAAAGGGAGTAATCTGATCTCTGTGCACAATAACAGCAAGACTGTCAGCCCTTATAAGAGCAGAAAGCAATATTTCTAAAGGCCCGAGAGACTTATTAGTCTCTCCGTCATTATAGCATTTTGCATACTGTCCCTTTAAAGTGTTACTAAACCCAGGACCTTGCTTTCACTAAATCTGGTCTTTTACAGTACACAGAACATGGAAATGTAATTATTTTAGTAAATATAAACTTCTAAATACCCTTTCTTATCAGCAGTATATAGCAGTCGTGTGACTTCTATCAGTGTCCGGCTGAGCACTGGTTAAAGCTTGTAGGAGAAGTTTTCCTTATTTTCTGACTGTCTTATGGGCTGCAGGACCCCTGACCCTCTGTCTGGACAGTGCTGATTGGCCCAGTGCCGATCGAATGCATCCTCCAAAGAACAAAAAAAACTCTCTAGTCATACACACCAAACTGAGCATGTGCAGAGTACCCACAAGGCTCTGGTCTATTTGGAAATGGCTTGGGGTCTGTGGAAAAAGGGGAGGATCAGAGAAGACATGATCAAACAGCCTTTTTACACATTGCCCAGGATTAACCTCTTAGGTTCCACAGTGAGTAGAACAAGCATGCTTTACTGCATATACAGACTGATTTTACGGTTGCGAGTTTGGTACCACTTTAAGTCTGTTAGTCCTTATAGCATATTACTTAGTCTTCCAGTCTTCATAGCTTATTGCTTACTACAATATTAAGTCTTTCAGTCATTTTAGTATTATGCTTACTGCCCTTATATTTTTCTTAGTCTTCATAACATATTGCATACTACCCTCATAATTGTCTTAGTCCTTATAGCACATTGCATTCTGCCCTTATATTTGCCTCAGTCTTTATAGCATATTGCATAATGCTCTTATAATTCTTCTTGTCCATAAAAAGGATAATGGCAAAGCAAACATTCAGGGTTTAGCAATTATGGGTCACGATGTCACAATGGGTTCATTGAGCTTAAGTTGGTGTAAACATCTATTATTATTGCACTGCTGATTAAAGTGCATAGGCTGCACAAACACAAAATGGTTTGGTCTCAATGGACCATACTCTACTTATGTGAGAAAAGTTGTGATTGCTCAATTCTATGAAAAAGTTTCCTCTTATGCAATGTACGCATTATGTGCCTTTTATCATTAAATGCCGTTTACGAATTTTTGAGTAACGAAAATATAAATGACACACTAAAGAGGCACTACGCTCATTAAAGGAAAAAAAAAATCAGCAGCTACAAATACTGTAGCTGCTGTCTTTTAAGATATAGACCCTTACCAGTTCATAAGTTCTGCACTGTCTTCACCAGGGCTGGTTCTACGCTGGTCTTCATATCCCAGGTGCCTCTATCTTGGCTGTAGGGGCCGGATGTGAGTTCTTGCTCTTTTACAGCCTGCTTCCCTCTGAACAGCGTAAGATCATACTGCTCTTTTTGACTGGTCCTGCAGCCTTCTGGGACATATGACATATTCCAGGAGGTTGTGGCCAGGCAAACTGCCATAACTCTTGCTTGGGTAGAAATGCGGAAGTGGGAGTAGGTACTTGTGGGGGGTGAGGGGGCAAGAAGAGAATAAGCGGAATTTTTTTACTTTTAAGTGAAGTTCTGCTTTAAATATTAAAGCCTTCAGACATTCTTCTTTTAGGACTGATCTACACGTGTGTTTAATTGTTGTGGTTCTACCTCTGAAGACCGAATGGACAGTACTACTCGATAAAATAGGGTGTGAACTTTCTTGTTTGATGTTGGAATTTCTACTCCTGTCATTACAAAGAAGTTATTCTCAGTCTGGGGCCAAGATCGTCTAAAAAAAAAAAAACACTATAAAGATCTAAGCTGGCCATATACAAATAGTATTTGTTCAAACATTCTAATTCCGTGTACATATGATCGGAAATTCCGACAACAAAAACTTGTCTTGCATACACGTGGTCACACAAATGTTGTCGGAAATTCCGAACGCCTAGAATGCGGTGATGTACAAGACGTACATTGGCACTATTAAACGGAAGTTCAATACCAGTCGTGTTAGTAGACGTTTGGTGAGAGACGATTCGTGCTTTTCATCCTCATGCTTTTCAGTCAGTTACAGCATGACAAATGTGCTATCTCCATTACGAAATCTAGTTTTACCATACCGAGCGCTTCCGTCTCGTACTTGATTCAGAGCATGCGTGGAATTTTGTGCGTCGGAATTGTCCACACACAAATTTACAAAAATGGATTATGTTGTCGGAAAATTTGAGAACCAGCTCTCAAATTTTTTTTGTTGGAATTTCCGACAGCAAATGTCCGATGGAGCATACACATGGTCGGAGTTTCCGACAACATGCTCCCATCGTGTGTACGCGGCATAACAGTAATTTGGTCAGAGCATTCGATAGAACCATTAAGGACTAACCTAAATGGTACGAAAACGCTGACATTTTTGTTCGATTGCCATTCCAATGTTTTGAACTCTACATTTCATTTCAGGATGCAAGCACACTTTATCAATAGTGCAATTTTTTCCAGACGAATATCACATTCACAATTAGAATTTCAGGAAAACATTCCTAAAAACTAATTATTTTAAATGAAATTTTACTGATGTATGGCCAGTTTTACTTTTTCTGCCACTTTCTTTTTTTCATCTCTGGCTTTTCCGTAGCATTATTCAGTAATTTTGTACACACCAAAGTTTAGCTTGATTCGTGTACATCCAGTTCTGTAGGAGACATAGAATGATAATTTACTCCAACAATGCATGCCTGAATGAACCTGTAAAGTTATCCTGTGGGATGGAAAGCTATTTATTACCTGCAATTAGTGAACACAAAAATTAAAACCAGGGATCTTTTACACATCCACCAACGGTCAACTATTATTGTGTAAGATGGCGATATGTTTTACATTCTTTGACTTTTTTTTAATGAGCGTAGATTCTCTTTAGCATGTCATTTATATTTTAATTACTCAAAAACCCAAACACATATTACACAGGTTCTGTGACTGATTAAGGTGGTAATTAAACTCACTTGGTGCATTACCTGCATTCAATTAGCCTCAGAACCTGTGTAATTAATGTGTTCGGGTTTAAAGGGATGAGGAGGCAACTCTAATGTAGACACAGCTCTGAATACTGAATCATCACAACACCATGAAAAGTGCCTGAGGTATAACGTTTTTAGTTGGAAAAATCCTCAGCTCCAAAAGACCCCCAGAAGAGGTTCTCCACCTTGTTAATGAATTTAGCAAAGTAAGATATGGAACTGCACCTGGGAGAGGTAAATAGTGGATTAGTCCGTACTGACAAGACAACTGTTTCTGGATATAGATCTTGATGTAAAAAAAAGAAGTATGTTATAGAATTATATGGGGTAAAGGTGTAGCGCTAAAACAAATGGTAGTGAAAAAAGATCATAAATGAAATTCACAGGTTTGAAGATCCCAAACAGTTCATAACAAAATCCACATTGTGAAATCAGTGAGATGAAGAAGGTATGAAGCCGTCACCAACACCCGTTAAAACTGAGCCTTACCAGAAATGACCCTGAAGATGCACACTGGTGACGAAACGTCGGGTGGATTGAGGGTTGTGTGACGCACTTGAGCAGACAGAGTTTACATTTACAGCCACCATCTTGTTGGTAGGAAGGGCTGGACGCTTTCCTTTTGCCTATTGCCATTTCACATTCTTCAGTTGTTAAATTACCACTCCTTATTTAACGCTAGCAAACATGGTATTCACGAAAGCTATAATCGTTATTCAACATAGTCGTGGTCATAGTGGTTTTCAACTGACTCTTTATCCAATCGTTATGCTAACTACTCAGACGTTATTATTACGATTTGGGACGTTAAAATAACTCTTAAGATCGTTAAATAATGCTGGAGAGATGCATTCTGGGAGCAGAAGGGGAGGAGAACAGCTGCATGTGGAAAAGAGCAGATACAGAGAGAGAGAGAGAGAGACACAAGCAAGACACATGGAGATTGAGCATGTGATGTGCAAAACTTCTAGTGTGTGCTTTTCTAAAGCCATGTGTATTTCCTCATACAGAGAATAAATCATGGGAGATGATAATCGGAATTTAGCTATCACCTGGGTTTCAGAAAAGTCATCCAAAATAGTATGTAAACGGAATACACGTTTATAAATCTGAACAACATTCTAACATGTTCTTCTTCGCCTCTGGATAATTTTAAGTTCAAATAGAGCACGGTTCTATCTTGCCCAACGCTACTAAAAACTTCACTACACTACAAAAATCGCCAAAAGCTTCCTCTAACAACAAAATATCGCCTGGGAAATGTCATAACGCCACCCTGAGGTGTTAATTTAACGATTGCTTAACGATCGATAACTGTCAAAAAAATCTTTGTGAATTGCACTTCTGTACATATTTAACGATTTGACTCTTTAAAATAACGATTTCACTCTTTAAAATAACGATTTGACTCTTTAAGAAGGATCCACACCTTAAAATATCGGTTCTGTGTAGTGAAACGTTATTTGATGATTTTTCAAAGCGTTAAATCGTTTAGTGAATTGCTTCAATAACGTGCAAAATCGTTAAAATAACAACCACAATCTGGAAATAAAGCTTTGTGAATTGACCCCAATGTGAGTTTAGCACACACTTAATAAATGTTCTAGTTTTTGAATGTCTGTGCAATGAGTGTTTTTCTTTCCATGTGTGTGACTACTGAGCTTCATCTCTGGAGTGTATGTGTAGCCAAGTTTGCTGGTATCACAGCCACATATCTGGTGTGCCATTACAATCAAGTTTCCTTATCGCTGTATCGGTTGTTCGATGGATAGGAGGAGCCGTGAAAATTGCCTTGGTTTACTCAATGCTGATACCCTATGCATGTCTGGTAAGGGTCAGTTTTAACGGGTGTTGGTGACGGCTTCATACCTTCTTCATCTCACTGATTTCACAATGTGAATTTTGTTATGAACTTTTTGGCATCTTCAAACCATTGAATTTCATTTATGAACTTTTTTCACTACCATTTGTTTTAGCGCTACACCTTTACCCCATATTTTATCTATTGTATCCAACAATATTGTGTCAGCAGCTTTTAGTTTAATTATTCATTTCCTGTCAGCGCAACAGATCTCTCATTTTATTTTATAGATTCATACTGATCCTGTAAGTGGAGATAGGGGCAGAGCTCCATATGCATGCTACCATATTGGCACCAGGAACATAAAATATCAGGTTCTTTATCCTTACCTACACTATCCAAAATTAAAACAAAAGTTTGGGGTAATTATCACATTAAAGCAGAACTTCATTCTCCTAATCAACTACTGTAATCCCTATGCTGCATTAGTATATAGTTAGAAAAGTACATCATATTTACTCGTTTTAACCTTTTTTTTTTTAATTTCTTCAGTTACTTCCTGGTGTCCAGGCAAATGATGTCATACATCCCAGGAGTTTTCAGGAAGGGAGGAGGAGTTTTCTCAGCTAAGGAAACCATCCTGCCTGCATGCCTGAGCTAAGGACATATAGATTCCAGGAAGTAAATGCTACATGAATCATCTGCCCTTACTCAAGATGGCCATGGTCAGAAATGCTAGAGTGTGTTTTTCAAAGTGTTTTTTTAGAAGGAAGGAAGAAGGAAGAAGGAAAGACATGAATGGATGAGTAAGTTTGCATTGGATATTAAAAGTGAATCAAATAGTGTTTTTTTTTTTTTGTGGTGCTCAGATGCGGTGCAGTTCCGCTTTGATGTATTAAAAAGCTTAATAGGGTTGTCAGGTGCTTTTAGAAAACATCTTCTACCACCTCAAATAAGAACAAGGGAATATTTATTTTAGTTTTAAAAGGTTTTATTTGAGAAGGAAGAACTCAAAATTTTGACATTATCTATAAACACCATGCAAGAGAATGAGATGTCTTTTTTTTTATGTTGTAAGGACGCAGGTTCAATTGGCGGTGGTAAACTGGCTACATGCTTGATATATTTTTTGTATTTTTGGATTCATTTTGCAATTAAATTTTGTATGCACCACAGCTGCATTTATTGTATTTATTCAGGCTGTCAGCGCTGTGGTACTCATACTCTTTTTTCCGGTGCTAAACCATGCATGAGACAGGGACATCCAGAGACAGGGGTTTATTTTTTCCAGGCTATACAGGTGAATTTGAATATCGTGCAAAAGTTCATTTATTTCACTAATGCAACTTAAAAGGTGAAACTAATATATGAGATAGACTCATTACATGCAAAGCAAGATAGTTCAAGCCGTGATTTGTCATAATTGTGATGATTATAGCTTAGAGATCATGAAAACCCCAAATCCTCAATCTCATACAATTAGAATATTGTGAAAAGGTGCAATATTCTAGGCTCAAAGTGTTCCACTCTAATCAGCTAATTAAACCATAAAACCTGCAGAGGGTTCCTGAGCCGTTAAATGGTCTTTCAGTCTGGTTCAGTAGGAATCACAATCATGGGAAAGCCTGCTGACCTGACAGTTGTGCAAAAAACCATCATTGACACCCTCCATAAGGAGGAAAAGCCTCAAGAAATTGGATTTTCCCAAAGTGCTGTATCAAAGCACATTAATAGAAAGGGGAACAAGCAGCAGGGATGACCATAGCCTGGAGAGGATTGTCAGGAAAAGGCCATTCACAAGTGTTGGGGACTTTCACAAGGAGTGGACTGAGGCTGCGTCAGGAGAGCTAATAGATTGGAACTGTGTGACTGCACAGAGGAGACCAAACAATATGATTAGTGAAGTGAAAAGGTGTTTATTTACAAAATAAGTGGGGACAACCAGTGCAATAAACAGCAAACAGTATATATAGTCAAAGGGAGATACCGTATTCATAAATCAAGCCAGGCCAAGGTCATACATGTGGGATGTCAGCCGATGAGTGAGGATGGGACAGGACAGAGCAGGGAGCAGGTGGATGGACAAGCTGTGGGGTAGAAATCCAGTGAAGACAGGAACCAGGAAACAGGGTGGAAGAGTCCAGGCAGGGATCAGGATCAAGGATCACGGAACAGGGTCAAGGTTCAGAATCAGGATCCAAAAGACAGGGTCGGGATACAGGCTCAGGTCAGGAAGATATGACGATACCAGGGCGAGCTCTGCTTGAGCTCGCCAGGTATAAATAGAGCTGTTGATTGAGTTCAAGTTACAGCTGAGCGCAGAAAGGGCTGTGTGCTCCATACTGCCAAGAACCCCCCGCTGGTGGAGGCCAGTACTGAAGCCCAAATAACAGGCAGAATTACCAGCAGTGGGGACCTTTCCTGACAGGCTGGGATCAGTGAATCAAGAGCCACCACACACAGACAGATCCTGGACATGGGCTTCAAATGTCATATTCCTCTTGTCAAGCCACTCATGAACAACAAACAATGTCAGATGCATCTTACCTGGGCTAAACAGACCTGATCTGTTGCTCAGTGGTCCAGAGTCCTCTTTTCTGATGAGAGCAAATTTTACATCTCATTTGGAAACCAATGACCCAGAGTATGGAGGAAGAATGGAGAGGCACACACTGCAAGAAGCTTGAAGTCCAGTGTGAAGTTTCCACAGTTTCCACAAAACAAAATTACAAAATGAAACAAAAACATATACTGCGGGACCAACCAGGCAGGTCACCGGACTACAGTAGTCCCCGAATTGAGATTTGCAATGAAAGTGTTGATTTGGGGAGCCATGTCATCTGCTGGTGTTGGTCCACTGTGCTTCATTAAGTCCAGGATTAACGCAGCCGTCTACCAGGAGATTTTGGAGTACTTCATGCTTCCTTCTGCAGACAAGCTCTATGGGGATGCTGACTTCATTTTCCAGCAGGACTTGGCACCTGCCCACACTGCCAAAAGCACCAAAAGCTGCTTCAATGACCATGGTATTACTGTGCTTGATTGGCCAGCAAACTTGCCTGACCTTAACCCCATAGAGAATCTGTGGGGCATTGCCAAGAGAAAGATGAGAGACATGAGACTGAATAAAGCAGAAGAGCTGAAGGACGCTATTGAAGCATCCTGGTCTTCCATAACAGCAGTGCCACAGGCTTATATCTTCCATGCCACGCTGCATTGAGGCAGTAATTGCTGCAAAAGGGGCCCAAACCAGGTCCTGAGTACATATGCATGCTTATACTTTTCAGAGGTACGATATTGTTCTATGTACAACCCTTGTTTTATTGATTGAATGTAATATTCAAATTTTCTGAGATTGTGAATTTGGGGTTTTCATGAGCTGTAAGCCATAATCATCACAATTATGACAAATCATGGCATGAACTATCTTGCTTTGCATGTAATGAGTCTATTTCGTATATTGGTTTCACCTTTTAAGTTGCATTAGTGAAATTAATGAACTTTTGCACGATATTCAAATTTTTCGAGTTTCACCTGTATTCAGGAGTCCTTGGGAACATCTTCCATACAAGGTTTCAAACAGTCAAAAACCTTCTGGAGGACTGTGTAATTTCTCATATTGAGAACCAGTGGAGGCTGGTGCTCAAAATCTTTGGTGGGGGGCAAACAAACTGACAAATTCTGAAAAAAAACATCAATTGCAGCATCTCTGTGCCATCAAACGCAGCCACTATGTCCATCAAACATTGCCACTATGTCCATCAATTGCAGCCACTGTGCCCATCAAATGCCACCACTGTGCCCATCACTTGCCGCCACTGTGCCCATCAATTGCCGCCACTGTGCCCATCAATTGCCGCCACTGTGCCCATCAAATGCAGCCACTGTGCCCATCAATTGCTGCCACTGTGCCCATCAATTGCCGCCACTGTGCCTATCAAACGCAGCCAGCCACTGTGCCATTAAAAGCTGCAACTGTGCCCATCAAACGTAGAGACTGTGCCGGGCGCCCCCCGGCAGCAGTGCGCCCTAAACGGCTCCCTAGTTTGCCTAGTGGTAGCACCGGCACTGCAGTTTTATCATTTAAAAAACAAAACTTTAGTATCACTTTTTAAGGCTAGGTTCACATTTGTGTGTTATGGAAATACTTACAAAATTTTAAAGACACATATATTTTAATGCACCATGATTTTTTTAAAAGGGCCATGCACTTCATTTTGTGCATTTTTCGTGCATAATGCAGGCCATTAAATAAATGGACTGCCCTAATTGCAACATGTTGAATCGCACAAAAACACACAAGCACTGTCACACGTGCATTAATGTGAACGGAGCCTAAGGCCGCGTACACACGATCAGTTAACCGACGAAGCTGACTGACGGTCTGATGTGCCTACACACCATCGGTTAAAAAACCGATCGTGTCAGAACGCGGTGACGTAAAACACACGACATGCTGAAAAAAACGAAGTTCAATGCTTCTAAGCATGCGTCGACTTGATTCTGAGCATATGTGGCCTTTTGACCAATGCCTTTGCATACTAACGATCGGTTTTGACCTAACGGTTAGCCGTCCATCGGTTCAATTTTAAAGCAAGCCCTCTGTTTTTTGACCAAAGGATAAAGGACAGATGGGGCCTTCACACGATCGGTTTGGACCGATGAAACTGAACTTCAGTCCGTTTTCATCGGTTTTGACCAATCGTGTGTACGCGGCCTAAGGGTACTCCAAGCAAAAATCCTACATGTTTTACTTATACAAATACGTGTAACAATGTTGATCGCAATTGCAAAGCACAGTAATCTTCTGGTGTTTTTTCAGACTGATAATTGCTTCGCATTACTATGCCCTTGGACTACATATCCCAGAGATACTTGCTACCATTAGAGAGATTGGTGGGAGGAGCTATAAAAGAATCCAAAGCCCCACCCTGCAGTCTCTTCCTCCTGGGCCTGGGTGAGAGGGGCCTAGCACTGCTTGCTGTCCATCAGACATCCATTCAGCACCACTTCGGTCACCTGAAAACCTGGGTTCTGAGCTTCACATTGGGAAATCGATAAGATGGATCCACTGCACGAGTGTCGCTACAGGAGCTGCTGTCCAGAAGGCATTAAATCGGCCTGGTCATTGGTGAGAGGTCAATCACCCTCCTTTACAAATCCTTTCCTACGGTTTCACTGGGACACTTTGCACAGACATCTTTACCTTGGGATTACTGAACCTATCTTGAACACTGTGCATAAACACCTTTAGCTTCTACCATTCCAAGAAACATTATTTCTTGCTACTACACCTTATTCGATAAACTTAATGAGCTCCTACTGCTGGTAAGGACCATTAGATCTGCAACGGGGACATTGCTGTCATTATTGCTACAAGGGCCCTTATACCATTGCCATTAAGTCCGACCTCTCATTAGGGTTAAAGGTTAATAGGCTGGCTGAGGTTTCCCTTTTAGAAATCTGTCAGTATAATCACTTAAAGGGGTTGTAAAGGTTTGTTTTTTATTTTCTAAATAGGTTTCTTTAAGCTAGTGCATTGTTGGTTCACTTACCTTTTCCTTCAATTTCCCTTCTAAATGTTTTTTTTCTTTGTTTTCTTTGTCTGAATTTCTGACTTCCTGTTCCTCCTCAGTAAGGTGTTCAGTAAGCTATTCTAAATGACTTTCCACCGCTCAGATGATGGTGGAAAGCTTACTGAGGAGAAACAGGAAGTGAGAAATTCAAACAAAGAAAAAAAACATTTAGAAGGAAAATCGAAGGAAAAGGTAAGTGCAATGCACTAGCTTAAAATAACCTATTTAGAAAATAAAAAACAAACCTTTACAACCCCTTTAATCTTTGTTTATCCTTTCAGGTGCAAAGCAGCATTCCACTGTACATGTGTGTGTATATAATTGACTGTTTACCTACAAATATCTTGGCTTGTGTTATTCTGAAAAATTCCTTTGCTGAGTTGGCGCTGTTGCCCAAAACTATTAGCATATCTATTACCTCCTCTTTGTGCTAATATCTTCTTTGAACTGTTTTAGTAAACATTACCAGAACATAAACGCACAGAGTTGTCTGCATAAGTGTGCGCAGCCTATTACATTAGGGTGTGCACCCCAAAACTCAAACACACATGTGTGTATATATATATGCCATTAGAGCAATGGACGGTGTCAGTAGAACAGTGGATGGTGTCAGTGGGCAGGGACTGTTGTCAGTAGTTTCTTTTTATTATTTCTTTATTATTACTTTTTACAATTTTTTTTATTATTATTTTTTACAATATTTTTTTTACAATCATTTTTTACTATTTTCTGTTAAAAAAAATGATGAGCACCATTGGGGGGGCTTTGGTGAGATATCAGGGACCTAAACAGACCCCTGATATCTCACTTTTGAGACAGAGAAAAGGGCAAAGATTCCAGAGTCCCTTTCTCTGTGGCGAAGCAGCACAGGGTGTTTAGGGTGTCTGACTTTGGTTGTCTTTTAACCACTTAAGACCCGGACACATATGCTGCTAAATGACCCAAGGTGTTTTTACAATTCGGCGCTGCGTCGCTTTAACAGACAATTGCGCGGTCGTGCGACGTGGCTCCCAAACAAAATTTGCGTCCTTTTCTTCCCACAAATAGAGCTTTCTTTTGGTGGTATTTGATCGCCTCTGCGATTTTAATTTTTTGTGCTATAAACTAAAATAGAGCGACATTTTGTTATAAAAAAAATCAAATAAACTAAATTTTAGTAAAACATTTAGGCCAAAATTAATTCAGCCACATGTCTTTAGTAAAAAAAAAAATCGCAATAAAAAAAAAATAGCTACCTAGCGGGAACAGCGACACAAATACAGCGATCAGAAAAATGATCGCTTAGTGACGCTAGCAATAGGGAGTGAAAGGGTTAACTAGGGCAGTGATCAAGGGGTTAAAACTTTATTAGGGGGGGTACGGGGGCTATCCTGAACCTAACACTAACTAACTTTCACACTGCCTGTCACACTGAGTGCCTGTCACACATTCAGTGACACTGTGACAGGAGGGTGATCACAAGGGGTTAATGTGCCTATGTGTGTGTGTGTCAGTGTTGTGTTGGTGCACACTTACTGTGGATGTCTTCTCTCATCAGCAGTGGTGGGAAACACCGCTGCAATGAGAGATGACATAATTTCCTCCTCCTGTGTAAACACAGGAGGAGGAAGTGACACGATGGGGGAGCGCTCCCATTGGCTGGGAGCGATCGCGGGGGGGCGAAAAAAACGGACATCCGTCCGCTCGTCGGCGATCGCTCCCAGAGCCAGGGGGACCGCCGCACGCCGTGGAGGGGGTCCTGATCGGACACCCGAAACCGCACAAAGGCGAGGACGTAAATTTACGCACTTGTGCCTGTACGAGCAATATTGTGGACGTACATAGGCGTGCGGCGGTCCTTAAGTGGTTAAGATGGTGCAAATATGTGTGAACCCAGAGTGTCGGGTGGGTTGGAATGTTCATTAGGTCATAGCGGTGCAGATGACCAGGTTAATCCAAGCAGTCCCTTACAGGGCCATGCTACATACAACTAGATGTTAACGCGGCGTTCGGCCCGAAAAAAAGAATAAATAAGAGCCAGCAGCTACACATACTGCAGCTGCTGGTTTTTAATAATAGGACACTTACCTGTCCTGGAGTCCAGGCACCGCAGCTTATGTTTCCATCAGCTGTCGGATGCCACCACTGCCATTGTGGGTAAGGGTTACCCAGCAGTGTAGCCTTTCAGCTTCATGCTGGGAACCCTACTGCGCATGCATGAGGCCCACTCCTCTCTTCTACTTGCCCGGTAGGCCGGAATTGTGCCAATTGTGAAACCGGAGGGGGAGGAATCTGATGAGCGGAAGTTCCACTTTTGGGTGAAACTCTGCTTTAAAATCATTATTATTTTTCTGTTCTGTTACATTAAGCTGTTTTCCCCTTGGCTAACTATTATTAGTATTATTTGGTCTTTATACAGAGGACACCCACACATGACAAACTACTTTTGGAATACACAAATTGTATTATGGGTGCTGCCGCCGTTGCGGGTAAGGGAACCTGGCAGTGTAGCCTTTTTTCGGCTTCACGCCGAGAACACTACTGCGCATGCGCGAGGCCCTGTTCCTCTCTCCTATTGGCCCAGTGGCCTGGTGAGGAGGAGGGAGCCCTGCGGTGAAATCACGGGCCGTGACCTGTGCTCCAGGAAGTGGGAAAGGATATCGGTCAAAGACAGGTATCCTGTCCCCCCTCCCACCCGAAAGGTTCCAATTGTGGCACCAGGGAGGGGAATCAGATGAGCGGATGAACGGAAGTTCCACTTTTAGGTGGAACTCCGCTTTATTAATGAATTGGATTATTCGCACAAATATATGGTAAAACAGATGTACTTTACTGCAGTAAAATGAACCGTGCAAACTGAGATTGGGGTGTTTTTGGCAGAGGGATGTCTGATCTGAACATCTATGAGGATTTCCAAATCTAATAGTTAGTGGATGTCCAGGCAGATACCAACCACTGCTGCCGGCCCGCCAATGTGATGTACCCGGCCCGCGGACTGCACCTTTAACATTGCAGCAATCCCCCCCCCTCTGCTACCTTTATCACACAAGACGAGAAACATGACAGGTCTAGACAAAGGGCGGGACCTTTTGAGTTAAGAAGAGGGTGATTAGCTTATTAAGTAGCGGGAAGGTCCCAGAAATCAATCACCTGCCTTTCACTTGCAAAGTCCCGCCCTTTGTCCAGACCTGCCTTGTTTCATATCTTCTGTGATGAAGGTAGCAGCGGGGGGGAGGGTGTGTGCTGTGATATTATAGAAGGGGTGGTAGTGTAACATCAATGGGGGATCTGTGAATGAGGAGCCTGTGATGGGCGAGTCTGTTATGGGGGATCTATTATGGGTGGAGTCTGTGATGAGCAGATCTGTGATGGGTAAGTCTGTTATGGGGGAATCTTATAGTGGGGTCTGTGATGGGAGGAGTCTGTTTTGGGGGGCTCTGTGATGGCAGTGTCTGTTATTGGGGGGCTTTGTGATGGAGAGAAGTTTGTGTTGGGGGGCTTTGTAATGGAGAGATTTGTGATGGGGATCTGTGATAGAGGATCTTTTGTGGGGGGCTTTGTGATGGATGACGTGATATGGGGGCTTTTTGATGGGAGGAATCGGCGATGGGGGGGGGGATATCTGTGATGGAGAGGTTCTGTGATGGGGCAGGGGGATCTGTGATGGGGGAGGGGGATCTGTGATGAGGGGAGTCTGTGAAATGCTAATAAGTTTAAGTTTATTTTAAATATTAAATTGTTTTTTCCTGTTTTTTTTTGCACTACAAATACGATGTGTGCATAGGAATATGTTCATATTTTTTTTAAACTATAGTCTTTGTCAGTTTGAGGGACTGTGAACTGGCCCCCTGTTTAAAAAGTTTGAGGATCCTTGACCTATATCATTTGAAAGTCGATAACAGTCATACAAGACCTCCATTCACAGTATGTGTCACTCTGCATCACCAGAACACAAGAGCAGTGACACATTTGGTAGCTAATATCAATGATCTGCTTGTTTTATGCCAGGAAACATCACTCTATTGAGCAATGACGTGGTTAAACTCCCTGTGAAGTAACAGCACCTGTTTTATTTGGTCTTCTAATCTAGCACAGAGTGTCAGATCTCAGCCCTATGAGAACAGCTGCTGCTTCCCATGCAACTGTAAGGAACTGTCACCTTTCATGTGGATGCCTATGCTTTCTTTTGTGAACATTTGGCCTCAGTGAATGTGTTGGTAGATTGTATTCTTGAATTTACTAGAATGAGTGCTAAAATGAATAGATGCTGCAGACTTTTTCTTTTTTTTCCCATAAGTCTGAAATTTAGTTTAGGCCACATACATACATTCAAGCATATTTAAAGTGCAATTATAATTCATAGCCACCAAATCTTCTTAGTCATCTGGAATATAATTTGTAGCTGCATTAATGTTGGTAATTTATTTATTCACAGCTCATCACTGAAAGACTCAGAGCCCTTTCACACTGCCAGCACCCGAAACGTTTTAGGGCTGTTTTTGCAGTGCCTCGGTGTGAAAGGGTAAGGCATTTTTACAGCGCTTTTCAATTCATTTCAATGGAGAGGGGCGTTTTTGGAGCGTTTTTTTTCAGTGCCCAAAAGCTGCTCCAAAGATGCTGCTTGCAGGACTCCGTGTGAAAGGGTCCATTGAGATGCATTGAGAGCGTTTTAATAGTGATATTTTTAACGCCAAAACGCTGTAAAAACGATTCAGTGTGAAATAGGTATTTTTGTTTGTTTGTTTGCTTTAGGCCTCTTGTACACTGCAGCTTGAAAAAGCTCAGTACAGCTTTTTTTTTTTTTTAACTGAGCTAAAATACAGCCCATTAATTGTAATGTACCTATGCACACAGGAGCATAAACCAAAGCTGTGCACTCTTCAGTAAAAATAAAATAGAAAAATCAGCATTTACGCCTCATGCGTGCAAATGTTCATATACATATTGTGCAGAACAAAAAAAAGCGAGAATACATTTTGTGTGAAAATTGCGTGAACGCACCTGCTCGACGATACATGCAACAAAAAAAAGTCTGAAAAAGTAAGGCTCCATTCACACCTAGGCGTATATACGCCTGAAGCGCGACGCTCGTGCCGCTAGAGGGGCGAATTTACATTGATGTCTATGAGATGGTTCACATCTCGCGCCGAACGCCGAAACGCCGTACGCCTGCCACCTGAAAAGTAGTCCCGGACCCTTTTTTTCAGGCGTCGTTCGGCATAGACATCAATGTAAAATGTTTTGTGAAAAAAAAAAAAAGTTTACAAATCGCTGCAAAATACACCGCGTATGCCGCGTTATAGTGTGAATGCAGCCTAAATGCTCCAACAGCAGTATCGTGTACAAGAGGCCTTAGGCCTCGTTCACACATGGATCCGTTCAGGTCCGTCTGTCAGTTTTTCAGGCGGACCTGAACGGGCGCTCCATGCACCCCTATGGAGCGTCGGATGTCAGCGGAGACATGTCCGCTGACATCCGACCTGATCCGATCCGCTAAAAACAAACGTATGGGGCTCACGTCCCCATCCGTCCATGCGGATCGGATCGGGAAAGATCTGATGAAAACGGACATGCTGTCCGTTTTCATCAGATCGCTCCATAGAGGACAGCGGGACTCGACAAGCTCCTCCCTGCTCAGTGAGCAGAGAGGAGCTTGTCATCCGTCGGCTCAGCGGAGATCTGCGGACTGATCTCCCGCTGAGCTGGCAGACACAGGCGGACTCCGTCGGAACGGACTGCGACGGAGTCGGCTATGTGTGAATGAAGCCTAACAAAGTTTATACTTCTTTTCTTTTTTTTTTTTTTTTTTCCTTCTTCTTCTTGTTTGTTTGTTTTTGTTTCTTTAAACGGGATAAAATAATCCTCATTCCATTTGCTAATGGTGTCCAAAGCTGATTAACTGAATAGTGAGGAATGTGTAGTGTGTGTGTTACACCATTGATCTCAGACAGTAAATGCTCATCTGCTAGATTTCCTAAAGCCCTGTTCACAGGGGCCTCATCTTGTCAAAAAGCAGGAATGAGAGTCTTTTATCTTGTTAAAAAAACAAACAAAAACTTTTGTAAGGCCTCTTGCACACGATACTCCCGTTTTGCGCATTTACTTTTTCAGACTTTTTTTTATTTAGTATGTATTTGCATGTGTTTTCGTGAATATGCGTTCACAAGCATGCATGAAAACGTATTCTCACGGTTTTTGTTCTGCATTTATATGTAAATGGACATTTACGCACATGAGGCTTAAATTACTGAAAAATGCACGGCTCTTGTTTACGCTCCTGTGTGCATGGGTACATTACAATTAGTATTACAGCAAGCTTTTTCAAAGCACTTGTAAAGCTTTTAGCAAGATTCAGTATTCTTTGCAGAGGCTTGAAGTAAACTTGATTTCCAGTATTGGGATGTTCAAGAATAAATTAATCTTTTAACAAAAAATAATACAGTCACATTTTTTTTGCAGGTAAAAAATGTGCATTTATTTTTTGTTTCTGGAGCCTCTAGCATTGCATCAGCAATGTGCCCATGCATCCTGTATTGATAAGCAGATACAATCTGACAGGAGTACTTCATTGAAGACTACACGCCGACAGCCGCATAGGCTGCTGGACCCTGTAGTTTTCCATTTACAGAACACATAGATTGCCACGGATACTTTGTTGGAAGTGGGACCTGTATTAGACAGGTATCTGCCCCCACCCCTCCCCCAAAAGGTGCCAAATGTGACATCGGGGGGGGGGGGGGGTGGGAACCGGATAAGAAGTTCTATTTCTGGGTGGAACTCTGCTATAAGGCTGGATTCACACTTGTGCGGTGCGAATTTGAGCTCTCCTATTTCTGCAGAGAGATAAGAGAACTGTTTAGCAGATCATCTCTGTTTTAGCTGCGAATTTGAAGACCTGGGAGAAGGGAAGTGTATTGAGGTGAATGAGAGAAATCCTGAAGAGAACACTTCTGCGAATCAGATGCGTGCCCATAGAAGATAATGGGCCTGAATTCGCACCTGAGCTGCACCGCAATGCCTAGAAAATGCACACTTTTTCGGCAATGCGCAGTGCGAATGCATCACACATATGTGAACCAGCCTCATTAAAAACAATGTATTTTTTAATGTTATGCGAATTGGATGCGGTTTAAGCGGCAACCAATTCGCATAGGTGTGAACCCGGCCTCATAGTTTACCAGGCCATTAGGTAGTGGATGTGTATGGATTGATTTTGGAAAATAAGGATTACCACTAAAGGATCACTAAAGGAATTTTTTTTTTAGCTAAATAGCTTCCTTTACCTTACTGCAGTGCTGGTTTCATGTCCTTATTGTTCGTTTTTGCTTTGAAGTTGCTGTAATCCTGCTCTGATCTCCACACTTCCTGCTTGTCTGTTTCCTTATAACCACCATACTGGGAGCTTTCTCACGATGGTTTAAGCTGTCATTACTGTGTGTCTAAAACTTCCCAGAACCAATCAGATTCATTTTAAAAACAAAACACTGCCCTGGATTTGTTTGTTTTTGTTCTGTGTGTCTATTTCTACTTTGCAGAAACATGAAGCCAGTTCAAAAGTGAAACTAACCTGCAGGCACATTATATGATTGATTTTTTTATCTATTTTTAATCATTTTGAAAAGGAATCAGTTAACTTTTATGTCTCTATACCCTGTAAACAGTCATTTCAGCAAAACATTTTTTTTCCTTTAGTGACCCTCTAAAGGCTAAAGTCACTTATTGAAAAAAATAAATGCACATCTTTTTGCAGGTAAAAAAATGTGTGTTTATTCTCTTTTTTTTTTTTTTACTTGTAGATCAGATCACGGGTGCCATGCAGGACTTGACAGTGAATCTGTCTGCTCGTACCTCATACAGACAGGCAGATACACACTGACTGGAAGAGAGAATTAACTACCAGAGCACTCAGCGCCATGGTAGTTTATTGAGACTACAAGCTGACAGTCTCAAAGGCTGTTGGTACTTGTAGTTTGCCATTCACAGAACTCCCTGCACGGCCGTGTCCTCTTCTTTTATTTTTTATAGTGACAGCAAGGGGGGGGGGGTAAGATCCCCGCTTGCGGTCACTTCAGGGAGTGGAGTGGGCAGCGGCTGTAGGAGTGGGAACACGTTACATGTTCCACTCTAAAAATTGTGACAGTCGGCACTCTCATTAAAGAGGAACTTCACCCATGAAAATCGCTCTCAGTATTGCCATTTATCTTTGATGGTTGTGCACACAGAGACAGCTTGGGAGCGAGCATGCACAAGTGCCCCCATAGCAAGTGGCTTGCTATGGGGGCACTTGGCAGGTGGAGGGGCCAGGAGAAGAAAAGGATCAGGGCTGCTCTGTGCAAACCCATGTTTTTTTGGGAAAAAACATGGATGTTATTTTAAAACAATCTGTGCCCTTTACAATCATTTTAAGCTTTTAACACACAAACCAGTTCATTAGCTGTGACCTCATTTATAGCAATATAAACTATTGTGTTCATATATGGGAAAATAGCCTGGTTTACACATATGCATTTTGCAGTGCGTTTTCAGTTTTGCAGTGCATTTCAGTTTTGCAGATGTACTGCAGTCCATTTAAGCTTTTCTATGGATCATGTTTACATTTGTGTGTTTTCAACTGGTGCTTTTTTTTGGAAAGGCTCAGGGACTTTTTTTTTTCCTGCAGCAAGTTTTGTTTCTTATAGACTTCAAAGAAAATGCAAAAAAAAAAAAAAAATCAGTGCTTGTTTTTTGACGCATTTACGTTGCATTTTTGCTGGTTTTTGTTGCATGACAACAGATGCATTCCCAAAACCCATGAAAAACGCATGTCAAAATGCATTGAGTTCCCCATAACAATCAGCCATATTGCATCTATTATGGAGAAATAAGGAATCTGGGTTGCTATAGGCTATAACTATTTTGTAACACTAGTTAAATATAAATGTTTTCCTCTTTGCGTCTTACTTAACATAATGGAAATTATCTATAGCAGTATAAATATATCTCAGATTGAAATAAACGATTTTCTGTTATTGAGTACTTTAACGTATGTGAATGCATGCTTACGCTACTACATATGGTAAAACCAATGAAACTTTAATTTGTCAACAAAACTGAGGTTCATAATGTATTAGTGTGATACTTATTTAGTGAAGGACATTCCTTTACTAGATATAAAAATTTCAAAGTTGTTTGCCTTATACTTTTGAAGACAAAAGAGGGCGTGCCTTTTGGTCTGCTAGCAATTGGTCACTCTTCCTCAATCATTAACCTTAAAGGCAGGTGAGATATTTGGGATGATGCCACTAGCCTGTTTCTCCACTTAGGACATGTCAGTGTAGGCTCTATAGACTGCTAAACTAACCCCAAGCTTCTTCATTTGGTACCAGCTTTAATAGTTGACTCTTTCTAGTGAAAATATGCCAAGATACACTGTACATGTACGGGGAGAATGGTTGGCAGTGCCTTGTAAGGACCCTAAACAAACCATCAGATGTCTGGGCAAGGAAGCTCTGAGAAGGTATATAAAGAATAAACCAGATAATGGAGGATTTGATTCACTGGATAATGTCAAATTTTACCTCCGAAGATGTAAAGGACTGGGGTTACTAGATCTTGATGACACATTGGAAGATTGTCTGGAGGATAATGATTTTGTTGAAGTCGGTAAGTTTTATTTTTTTTTTATTTATTTTTTTGTGTGTGTGTGCGTTATGGTAATTTTTTTTTTTTTATGTGTGTGTGTGTGTGTGTATTTGTCCTTGGTATATTCTGAAGATGGATTTGGTTTCATAATGTTAAAAAAGGCTTTTCAACTTTGATTCCTGGTCACAGCATCTGTAGCATTCAAATCCATATCATATTGTAATTTCTAAAATTTTGGCAATACAAAATGGTGCTATAGTTCACTTCAGTACATTAAATATGTATACTCTAATAGAGTTTTAATACATTTAAAAATTTTTTTTTTTTTTTCTTTGTTGTATTTTTTTATTTATAATATTGCCTTATTACTGCATGCAGCAAAATAAATCAACCCGAGATGTAAATCCAAATAGTTATCTGATCAATCCGTTGTGACTTTGGAAATGTTGTTTTACAATCTGAAAACACTGTCAGAATTGCATGATTTGTTACCATGAATTGGGTATTGATTTATATATTTTTCTGCTTGCATGAATTGTTGATTGATCACTTTGTGTATTTATTTAAGTTATGGAAGGAGATGTGATGTCCCCAGATTTCATACCATCTCAGCCAGAAGGTGTTCATTTGTATCCTTTAGTGAATTAGATATAGATATATACCCCCTTCCCCTTTTTATTATTATTTTTTTATGTGTTTGTGAATATTTAATCTGTAATTTCTGAAATCTGGTAAATTTAAAAAATGCACCTAGTACAAGTGTAGGAATTTCAGACATCTATGCTGCAGGCAAACAGGCAGGGCAATTGACCAAGCTGTAATTCTGCAACAGATAAAAGGCTAAAGGTTGTCATGCCCCAAGCTAAAGGGTCTGACCTACATCTGCCTGGATTCCCCAACACCATTGAGTGGAATATTATTCATGCGCCTGGCTAACAAATGTTTCAGTGGATGACTATATGTAAAAAATTTGACCAAATATTTAGGAAATACATGATAAAGGGCAATGAAGTTATTCTTAGGATTGCTCAGCTGTCCAACTGCAGGAACCTTTTTGCAAAGAATGGGAAAATGTTAGAACCCCTATTTATATGTTGCCTTTATTCCCTCTTGGGAAGATTTCTTCTTGGGTCATATTCTGTCTGGCACTCATCAAAGAGACATAAATGAAAGGAAAAGCACCCCAGTGGGGAGGCAGACAAAATCCAACAAATGGTCTAGCCTTCCCCTGCTCTGTATAAAATAAAAAGATTGACTTGGGTTTTAAATGATTTAAAAATCCAGTTTAGAAAGATGGAATATCTTGTGAAACTGCATTTTACATCAAAGAAGAAAAGGCAAATGAGTAAAATTGTTTTTGTAGGATGAATGTGATATTGATGATGATGGGGGGGGGGGGGGGGGATTTGTTATGCTTTTAAATTTGTTTAATGTATGGCAAATCTTGGGTGAATCAGGCATTGTGTTTTTTTTTTCACATACCCCACCAACAGCCATGTTACTTTCCAGTTGAAATAATTTAATTCCACAATAAATTGAATTGTTATATTGCATTGTTATATTGCTTTTATATATATATCCCATTTTTTTGTCAGTAAGAACTTTCTTTAACAAATACACAGATATAGCAAATACAAAGAACCAGTAAAGGTGAGTTTTTCCAGATTTGTAACAAATATAATATTCAGACTGGGTAGAGAGATTGTATGTCTTTGTAAAATGTACATGAAGTCTTTAAAAATATAAGGGAATATATTACACTTTAATATGGGAGGTAAAGTATTTAGGGAACAAGGTATTTAGCCTAGGTTCACATTGAAGCGATTTGAGAGATCAAATCGCATGACAAGTCGCAGCCTATTGGAGGTAATGGCAGTGTTCCAATCGGTGTGACACCGATTTTGCGGTGCCACACTGATTTGCAAAAGTAGTTCCTGCACTACTTTTGCCGATTTGAGGTGCGATTTTTCAATGGACATTTGTGTGGCTTCATGCACAGTTGTCTATCAAGTAGCACCTGAAATCGCGCCGACCTTGCTACTTTGAAATCACAATACTTCAAGTAAAGTAGCGCGATTTCAAAGTAGCATCAATGTGAACCAGGGCTTAAAAAGATTTCAGTATAGACACTCGCATCTTTCCAGTTAGACCACATGCACATTTAGCCCCAATGCAGGATACTCTGGCATTTAGTTGTGGGTGGATGATGGTACAGCTCGGTGCACTCTCCAGACGCAGTAGCAGTCATCATTTTAGACTTTAAGAACACTAAGCTGTACTAATTTGTAGGGCAGTATGCACCAAGGGACCAGAAAAAGGGGTTGGCAGGAGAGGTGTCTGCCCTGGGCACTGTCGTATCATGTGAGGTGGGAGGTGCTACAAGGAGATTGGGGGGAGGGGATTTGTGTTGGAAGAGGGAATTTGGGGACCACAGGGTGTAGGTGTTCTAAGAGAGGAAATTTGAGGGGGTGCCAAGAGTGTTGATTTAGGGGGATTTGTGTTGGGAGGGGGCAGAAGATTTGTGCTAGGAGGAGGGTTTGGGGGAATTTGTGCTCGGAGGGGGACATTTTAAGTGGGGGGGGGGGTAGAAAATGTATACTGAAGGAACATTTTAGCTGTAGATGGATTTGTGCTAGGAGGGGGTGGGGGGCACAGATTTGTACTAGTTGGAGAGAAAATGTATGTGTAGGTGTAAGCATGCAGATTAGTGCTCAGTGTTTTTGCTGACCCATAATGCTCTTACATCTTAGGGGGGGGGGGGTGGTCTTTGAGCAGTTTGGCATGTTTGTTCTAGGCTGCTCTAGAGGACCTAGTCCCAGCACTGCAATGGACGAATGCTCAGAATGCAGACTACAGTACTTACATTCCAGGTGTTCATCCTTGCATTTGGTGCACCATCTAGTCACAGCAGCTGCCAGCCAGGCTGTCGCCTGTGTCTTCCACCTGTGTCTCGTGCATTGCAGCTAAATGCCCAATGTGCATGAGGCCTTGGAGCTTCACTGGTAATATTATGCAAATAAAGCAATGAACTACTTAAACTATAACTCGACCATATCCCCTTTCTGCCACGTTGCAGGGTACAAAATATACATAGGGTCTAAGTTACTAAAGTATAGTGTAATGAGGATTTTCTGCAGTGAAAATTGGCGCAAACATTTGCATTTTAAACACATGATTTACATGAAGAAGAAGAAGCTATGTTTAAGTCCGTCTGCACATGACTGGATGTTTGCATCCAATGCACTTCAGTTTCTGCTATAGTATATCAAGCCCAGGATTACCTAATTTTATTACACCTCTCCATTTTAGTAAATGAGACCCTTGGGCTTCTGCCACATTTATGCTTCTGCGTGGACATAATGGTGCAGATATACAAACTTATCAGGCTTTCAGCCTTCACTTTTACTACAGTCAGTCATCTACAAACTTGACCAGATGGTCTCTTCAGTAATTGACCTCATATATTCTGAGTCTGTCTCATTGGGACAGTTGAAATAAAGTGGGGGGCTTTTGCTTGTACTTTTTTCTAAATATGATCCGATGGCCTTTATAGCTCTGAATGTATGTCATGTAAATGCATATATGATATGTAAATCAAAACAGTCACTTATTGGAGATAATCTGGCCATACTTATGTTTTAAAGTGTGCTTAAAGTCACTGGTGGTTATAATTTATTTTGTAGTTCTTCACTTATGCAAATATTTTGGTTCGAAACCATTATTTGTTTGTGGGGTGTTTTTGTATACGAAGGAAAAAATTGAATTTATTGAGAAAAATTTATGAAATCCATAGCTATACAGAATGGTGCCGCAGCTCATGTATGATAGGTTGATGCAATAGAGCCTTAAATATTTTAGCTAGTCACATTTTCTGCTGTGTAATCAAAAATCTGGACCACTAGGAGAGCTGGGTTTGCCTGTGACATGAACTGTGTAGGCAGATTTTTAATTGGGATATAAAAAGCACTTGATGGTCATGTAACCAGTTATAGCGCTACCCCGTAGGAGACACTGATTTAACTGACTCTTTCTCCAAAGCATCTATAAGTGCCTATAATGAAATCCAGCTGGTTGTTTTTTGGATTTGGTTTCATGCCTATGGGCAGCATATGACCTTTGACATCCCACAGCCAAATAATTGCTATTCAATAGAACTGATTGTCTGAAATGGATGTTCATGTCTTTTATGTTCCCTACAATAAATGGCTGTCATTTTGAATCGTTGCATTAAAAAGCTTGTTTTAGCTTAACATAGATAAGGAAGGTAGCGCAAGCATTGTTTGAAGATGACTTTAGGATGTATTTTATCAAATCTGGAGCAGCTGTTCATGGCAAATGGCTTCCATTTTGAGTTTATTCCGTTAGGGCCAATTCACCCATACGTCATGTGGTGAGGTACGTTTTACAGATGCTTCCTATGTGTCCCATTCACATTGCAATGCAGCCTAGGGCTGTGCTAAAATGCAGACCTGCTGCATTTTAACACATCGCACTAGCCCCAATAATGCAATGTCAGGCAGCGCAATGCCCAAAATTGCAGTGAATGAAGTGTAAGATTTGCACACTTCAAATAAAGCTGGTACAAAACAAAAACAGAAAAAAAGTGCGGTGTGCTGAATCGTGTGCCACGCTGCCCCCTAGTAAGCCGTAATGCACAGCGGCCAGAGCACCGAAGTTCTCTGCGATAGTATTTTTTTTTTTTTTTATACCTGACCAAGCAGTGTGAATTTGCCATTAAAGCAGAGTTCCACCCAAAAATGGAACTTCCGCTTTTCGGAATTCTCCCCCAGGGGGGTGTGGGGAGTTGATACCTGTATTAGAGTGCTGCAGGCTCCACAGCAATCCTATGCCATGTCCTGCCCCTCCTCCATTTCCCCCCCCCCCACTGTCTTCTGGGAGCCACGCAGGTGACTCGCACATGGAAGGGAACTGCAAGGCTTCACTTACTGATTCCCTTACAGTCATGGGCGTCCGCTGACATTTTTTCAGGGGGCGGCACTTTGGCAGTGGCAATACAGTCGCATTTAACCCTTTCTTCAAATGCTAGTGGGGGTTAAAAGCGCCCCGCTAACGGCCGAATTGCGCAGCTAAAACTATAGTAAAATGCCGCTTTTTAGTAGCGCTTTACCGATAACGCGGGCGGCCAGCTGGCAGTGTGAAATGGCTCTTGAGATAATTCAGCTTCACTCAATGCCCATATAAATATAGCCTAGAGAATGTACAGACCCCCCATTCCGCACAGACCCCCCCCCTTTAGCACAGATGGATCCCCCTCCCATTCAGTACTTTAGATCAGCCATCAGCGTGGCACAGGCAGCAGGTTCCCTCCCCCTGTGTACACATAAAAACTGGAGGGGGAGGCGGCTTCACTCTGCTCGCTGTGCCTGTGTGACATCTGGCCCGGGAACCACTCAGACAGCCCGCTGCCGCGAGACTCTTCAACACCTTCTTGATTTTCCAGGGGGGGGGGGGGTTCATTTGCCCCCCCCCCTTGCCCTATGGAGCGGACGCCCATGCTTACCGTAGATGACGGCACCTCCACCCGAGAGCAGAAAGAACGGGTCGGCTTCGGGTGAGGACATCGTGGGTGCCCTGGACAGGTAAGTGTCCATATTTTAGAAAGCAGCTGCAGTATTTGGAGCTGCTAACGTAAAAAAAAAAAAAAATTCAGAGGAACTCCGCTTTAAGTTTTGAAAATGAAAGATTGAATTTGGTTACCATGCACAGCTGCTCCAGTTTCTTGCTGCTCAAATTCCCCTCATTATTTTGAAAATGTAATAAAACCACTGACACAAAATGCTATGTTAAATAGTAGTATTGTAGTAATCATCAGTTTTCTTCTATTGATGTTTGCTTTAACTGATTACATTGTTTAGTGTATTGTGTGTCTGTTTGCATTCATTAACATTTTCTGAAACTAACAGTCTTTTTGTGCAGTATATTAGTATAGATGGAGAGAGTCTGAGAACGGAGGATTTGCTTAACCTTGGAAAAGGACTCTATAAAATAAGGGTAACTATTTTTTTAACTTTTCTAAAATGTAGAAATGGACTTTTTTTTTTTTTTTTTTATTTCAATTTTGATATTTACGCTAGGTGGAATAAATCCACTCAAAACGATACTACCTACATATAGTTATAAAGTAAATTCTCTCCCAATCATGATACCCAGATTTTCTTCAAAAGAGTAAACTTGCTATTCACAAAATGTATTTAGAGAAACAAACCACCTAGAATTAGCCTAATGCTGGCCATACACTCCACGAAAAATCGTCCGAACGAACTTTCGAAAAATGAACGTTTGGTCGTGAGCGCAAACGATAGTGCCATCATGTAATGACCAAAAAATTGTTCAGTGGACATAATTTTTTTTTTACATATACTGTGGTGGTTTGACTCTGTCCTACCTGAAGGATGGCTGGTTTTCGCCATAATTTGAAGAGAAAGACACGTTAATTGTACAGCTGTGTGCTCAGCTATTTAGTTCTGACCTGGCTATTGGCCCATACACACGATCCGAATATCGGACGAAAACGATCGTCCGATGATGGATCGTACGATTTTCGGATCGTGTGTACACTACTTTCGACAGCCGATCACGACCGTTCATCCGATTAAATTCGATCGGACAAGCGCGAAAAATTTTTCTCGTCCGATTTTCGTTTAGTCAGTACAGCCGTCGTCCGACAATACAATACAAATACATTACAACACGTGACATCACTTCCGATCGTTTTTTTCTATCGTACGAGAATTTTCGTGAGTTTAAAAACCTATTTTATTTTACTTGCGATTATTAAGCGAAAAAAGTCGTACGATCTGTCGGCCGATATTCGGATCGTGTGTATGGGCCATTAGGCTCAGTGCCCCACCCACAGACAGGAACTCTCGTCCTGGGAGCCAGGTGAGCTCCCAACACTCTGAGAGGAGTCAGAGAGAGGCTGCATGGGTTGCAGCTAGTACGTGCAGATCTGCAGCTTGCAGACGTCAGTTGATGTTTGAGCAGCAAGTCGCTTATCAGGAGAAAGCTAGGTTGAGCTTATCTCTAGGAAACTGTTTGTTCTGAGGAACAGAACTTAGGCTTTGGTCAATGGCCTAAAGCCATCGGATGACAAGATTGAAAGCCCGGAGGCGAAACTCTTGAGTTTGTAGATGCTGTAATGGTGGAACTAATGTATATGTGAACTTTTGTGCGTTTTAAATAAGTGGGCTACCAAGCCCTTAAAACTCAGTTCTGGACTGGCGTACTCGCTGGAAAACGCACCTACCGTTGGAGTCTGAACCCGCAATCTTACAATACCTAGTGCAGAAAGTTCGGACGGGAAACGCATTAACCTTCCGATTTTATCTATAAAAAATGGAAAATACACTATAAACAACATTAAAAAAATGTCCCAATAGTTAAAACCATAAACGGTGCTGGTGGTGATAGTCCAGTGTAGTTCACAAAAAGAGATAGCACCTCTACACTTAAGTGCAGCATCAATGATGGAGTGTATCAGTGTAATAGGAGAAACAAAGTCCGTTGATAGCAGAGTTTGAAAAGTAGGATAGCAAGCACCTTCCACCTGTATTCTCAAACACCACGTGGGACTAGGAATCCCCCTCTGGGGTACGCACTCACTGGAAAAACCAAAAGGTAAGGCAATGTATGAATATCCCCAGAATGACACAGCTCTTCACATCAAAAGGGATCAAGTCACCTGTCTACGGGTCTCCAGAACGAACAAAAAACACAGAAAAAGGGGCATATAGCGTAATTCTGTTTTAATGTAAAACACAAGAGAACCCACAGATAAACATCCCTTCAATCAATGCACATACATTAAATAAACATAAACAAGCGCATATAATCACCCTCTCCGGCAAGGGAGACGAGCCGTGCTGTCCAGATGAATGAGCTGACTGCCAGCACTTCCTGGTTTCAGACGTGACTCCGGTGGAGCGCAAGTGTCACTTCCTGAGGGACTTCGACAGAGGGAGTGACTTCATGACGGCAGACGAGGATTAAAAAGACCATCCTATCAGAGCCGCTCCAATCAGCACAGAGCAAGGGCGGATCACGGTGCCTGCTCCGCCCCAACCCTGCAAGCCAACAGTATCTCATTGCGGACTGAGACGAGACTTAAAACATTATATGCCGCATACACTACTCAAACCGAGCACGTAACGGTTGAACCTAAGAATTGCGGGCATAACACAGGAAGTAATAATGACATAAAGTATGCACATTATCATATTTTCGATCATATTATTTTACAACAATGGATACTTTGATAAAAATAAACAGACATTGGAAACCGTAATGGATTATTATATTCGCATATCCCTCTGTCGAAGTATTATGACGAAACGCGTCAGTAGGGGCTTCTACGACGCCAGGAAGTGACACTTGCGCTCCACCGGAGTCACGTCTGAAACCAGGAAGTGCTGGCAGTCAGCTCATTCATCTGGACAGCACGGCTCGTCTCCCTTGCCGGAGAGGGTGATTATATGCGCTTGTTTATGTTTATTTAATGTATGTGCATTGATTGAAGGGATGTTTATCTGTGGGTTCTCTTGTGTTTTACATTAAAACGGAATTACGCTATATGCCCCTTTTTTCTGTGTTTTTTGTTCGTTCTGGAGACCCGTAGACAAGTGACTTGATCCCTTTTGATGTGAAGAGCTGTGTCATTCTGAGGATATTCATACATTGCCTTACCTTTTGGGTTTTCCGGTGAGTGCGTACCCCAGAGGGGGATTCCTAGTCCCACGTGGTGTTTGAGAATACAGGTGGAAGGTGCTTGCTATCCTACTTTTCAAACTCTGCTATCAACGGACTTTGTTTCTCCTATTACACTGATACACTCCATCATTGATGCTGCACTTAAGTGTAGAGGTGTTATCTCTTTTTGTGAACTACACTGGACTATCACCACCAGCGCTGTTTATGGTTTTAACTATTGGGACATTTTTTTAATGTTGTTTACAGTGTATTTTCCATTTTTTATGTATTTGATATTGTTTTAAATAGCTGCTCTTTTCTGATTTTTTGGCTGGGGACTCCAGTCAAATAATCAATTTTATGTTATTCCAAGTGTCTGTTGTCTGTTGATCCAGTATTTTGCAGGTTCTTTCTATTAGGCGCTGGGAGGTGTACTATAGGCCTACGTTGCACCTTTTTTCCTTCCGATTTTATCGTTTGTTCGGCAGAAAATTTCCAAACTTGTCCTTCGTTTTTTCGGCTCAAAAATGTCTCAACGATTTTGTGCCCATTAACTGTTCGAAAAACGAAAGATCTTTTTTAACGACCGAATGTCGACCGAATTTTCGTATAGTGTATTTTTATTATCAAGCTGTTCAACTTAACAGAATAATTAAAAAAGTCAGTACCAAATAACATTAAAAATGTTGGACTTTTGAAAAGGACAAGCTTTTACACATTCTTTAGTCAATAAATACAAGAAGGAAAAAAAATGCACTCAAGTCGCATCAAAGTAGTGCAGGAACCTTTGTGTCCAAAGTCACAGGTTAGAGTAAAGCCTCGTACACACGATCACATTTTCCAACAACAAATATATGATGGTAGGGTTTTGTCGGATAATCCGACCGTTTGTATGCTCCATCGGACAATTGTTGTCGGAATTTCTGTCAACAAATGTTTTATAGCATGCTTTCAAATTTTCCGACAACAAATGAGTCTTGTCGATTTATCCGATCATGTGTTCACAAGTCCATCTGGAAAAAAATCCAAAGTACAAACACGCATGCTAACCATAAGACAACAGCAGAAGTTGACCAAAGGGTGATGCTAAAGAGATGAAAAACCACATAGTTTTGTGTATGTTGGCTGAAAATGTTTTGCCGTCTGTATGCAGGACAAGTTTTGCGGCCAATGCCCTTAACACAAAATTTCACGGATTTGGAAATCCGATCGTGTGTACGAGGCTTTAGAGCTAGGGTAATCATTAGCATTAACGATAATTGGTACGGTTAGGACACATAAAGGTTCCTGAAACTACTTTGATGCAACTTGAGTGCCAGAGAGTGTAAAGTTGCAACAAAGTCACACTTAACCACTGGGCACTTAAACAATTTGAATGACAATTACTCAGTCATACAACATTGTACCCATTTGAAATTTTTGTCTTCTTTTTTCTTTTTTTTTTCCACAAATGGAGCTTTCTTTTGGTGGTATTTGATCACCTGGGTTTTTTATTTTTTGCACTATATAAGAAAAACGACTGAAAATTCTGTAAAAAATAAAATAAAATTAGCAGGTTATTTCTCACACACAGCATATGCGTACCTCAAATTACACCTCAAAACACATTCTGCTATTCCTCCCGAGTATGGCGATACCCCATGTGTGGGACTTTTACACAGCGTGGCCACATACAGAGGCCCAACATGCAGGGAACGCCATCAGGCGTTCTGGAACACCCAGACCAATTCTGACATTTCTCTCCTACATGTAAAAATCATAATTTTTTCACTAGAAAATTACATAGAACCCCAAAACATTATATATGCTTTTTTAGCAAAGACCCTAGAGAATACAATGGTGGCAGTTACAACTTTTTATCTCGCATGGTATTTTCGCAGACATTTTTTGAACGCGTGTTTTAAAAAAAAACTGTTTTGTGCTTAAAAACAAAACAGTAAAGTTAGCCCAATTTTTTTTCATAATATGAAAGATGAAGTTACGCCAAGTAAATGGATACCCAACATGTCACACTTCAAAATTGCGAACACTCATGGAATGGCGCCAAACTTCGCTACTTAAAAATCCCCATAGGCGACTCTTAAATTACTTTTATTGGTTACATGTTTTTAGTTACGGAGGAGGTCTAGGGCCAAAATGATTGCTCTCGCTCTAACGTTCGCAGAGATACTTCACATGTGTAGCTTGAACACCGTTTTCATATGTGGGCGGGACTTACGTATGCTTTCACTTCTGCATGCGAGCACACGGGGACAGGGGTGCTTTAAAAAAATGGGTATTGCAGAGCATTGGGGTATTGCAGAGTATCGCGCAGGGTATTGGAGTATTGCACAGTATGGGGCAGGGATGGCTGAGCTGGGATGGATGGATGGATGGATGGCTGGATATGTGACTGCATTTGTCACCGATACAGCCACAGCGCTGCTGCTGCCTCCGCTCCCCCCCCCCCCTCTCCTCTCACACTGTACCGAACGGTACAGAGAGGAGAGGGAGGAACCGGCGTCATCAAATGACGCTGGTAGTTTACAAGTGATCGCTCCGTCATTTGACAGAGCGATCACGTGGTAAACGGCCGCTATCAGCGGCAATTTACCGTGATGTGCCGGGTCTTCTAGACCTGGCGAGCACAGACACTTCCGCGAGCGCGTCCCAGGGGACGCGCAAACGCGGAAGTACACCAGGACGTTCCAGGGACGTCCTCTCACAATTGCCCCACCGTGCTGTAGCAGTAAAATGTCTATGGCGTGAAGGGGCAAGTGGTTAATGAACAGAAATGTCATACTTTCCTATTGGCCCAAAGCAAAACGCAGCACTTGTGTTTTTGGTGTGGGTCCATTGAATTATATTACACAGAAAATGCGATCTCCTGGGGGGGGGGGGGGGGGGGGGGTCTGGGGGAAGTCCCTGACCTTTTCCATAAAAACGCACTGGCTCAAAACTCACAGATGGGAACTAGATTCATAGGAAACCATGTTAAATGGACTGCAGTGTGTTTCTGCAAAACGCACTAAACACATAAGTGTCAACCAAGAGTAAAGCCGACCAAAGGGAAGAAAAAAAACAAAAGTTGATTGTTCTGGTTTACAGAAAAACTCTTGCATGTAAATCATGTAAAAAGCAGAAAGAGGAGTTCTCCTTCCATATTTCAAATGATTTAATTAAACCTATTTGTGTTTGTTACAAGCTTACTCCTGATGCTGAGCAAAGAGTGATGCAGTCAAGGCTTCTCATTGAAAGCATTGTGCAGGAGAAGAAAGGTAAACCATTATTACAAAGGATGTATAGGGGCAGTTGATTTGTCATATTGGAATGTAAAGCCCCTTACGTAAGCTGTGTTCAATTCATTGCAGTTGTTTATGGAATCACTACTGGATTTGGAAAGTTTGCTCGCACAGTAATCCCTGTAAGTCAACTCAAGTAAGTAACAAACATGGCCAGTATTTATGTGTGTACTTTGTTGTACGTCTCCTTTATATAATTTTAGGGCTCATTCACACTGTATAGCAAATGGGCTGCAGTGGTTTGAAAGGGACCATGCATGGTAAGGCTCAAGTACTATGCCTGATTTTTCCCAAAAATGTTGCACCGTAATAAACAAATGAAAGCCTCTTCCAGCTGTGCACCAAAGAATATGTCCTAGGAATCATCTTTTCATTTTAAAACCCCAAAAAAGAAATGTTGATAATTTTGGTACTATATATCGGCTGTAAGAAAGTAACTGTGACGAAAGGCACTGGGAACAAAGCATATTGGCTGCCATTAAATAAAGTACAATTTTGGCCAATTTTATTTCTTTTGTTTTTACTTTTATAGATTTTTTTTTTTTTTTTTTTGGCATTACTCATATACAATCTGGCAGATTTTGCCTATCCACAAGTAGGGTAACGATGTAGAAGCTTGCAATTACAGACCAGTGAGTTTAATATCTGTTTTTTTAGGTGATCATTGATCACTTAAAAACACACAACTTGCTGGACCCAAAGCAGCATGGCTTTACTAAGGGGAAGATAATGTCAGACTAATCTGATTGCATTTTTGGACTATATTACCAATGTTTTGGACCAGGGTGGTGCTGTGGACATATCTTGATTTCCGCAAAGCTTTTGTTTTAAATCTTATTTTATTGAGGTGTGGTGTGTGTGTTTTTTTTTTTTTTTTTTTTTTTTTTAGTTTTTATAGAAGACAAAATTCACTTTTTTTATAACATACAAAAAAAAGTATATGTGTATAAATATAAAAAAAACAACCCTATACCAATGTTTTGAAATGTATATCTCCTGTGATTCAAGGGTATATATTTCCTCAACTAATGTACAATAAGTACCTATTTAAAATTTTAGATCAAACTTTAATTAGGTTTTAGTTAATTATATATTCTGCTTTTTTTTTGGGGGGGGGGGGGGATCACCACTTTATGTACAGTATTTCCCAAAAGTGAGTACACTCTCACATTTTTGTAAATGTTTTATTCCATCTTTTTATGTGACAACACTGAAGAAGTTACACTTTGCTACAATGTAAAATACTGAATGTGAATGTGTCTCCTCCAAAATAACTCAACACACAGCCATTGATGTTTAAACCACTGGCAACAAAAGTGAGTACACCCCTAAGTGAACATGTCCAAATTGGGCCCAAAATGTCAATATTTGTTTGTGTGGCCATCATTATTTTCCAGCACTACCTTAACCTTTCACAGGTTGCCACTGGAGTCCTCTTCCACTCCTCCATGTTGAAATCACTGAGTTGATGGATGTTGGAAACCTTGCGCTCCTCCGCCTTCCATTTGACGATGCTCAATATGGTTTAGGTCTGGTGACATGCTTGGTCTTGGCAATCTTCTTATAGCCTAGGCCATCTTTATGTAGCGCAAAAAAAAATAAAAAATTCTTCCATGAGGTGCCATGTTAGGGCCCTTTCACACGAGCGGACGAACGGTCCGCTCATTACAAGTCCGTTTACGGACTTGTAATGGGCCCCTATGGGAGCGGATCCGTTAGCGGATGATGCATCCGCTAACGTCCGCTCGATCCGCATCCGTTTTTGCGGACGGAAGAATGTCCTATTTTTCTTCCGTCCAGCCAAACTGATCGGATGCAAACGGACAGACGGTCCGTTTCCATCCGACTCCCCATAGGGGAGAGCGGAGGAGAGACGGGGCGGTCCCTGCACAGTGTGCGGGGACCGCCCCGTCCGCCCGAGAGCTCAGCGGAGACCCCCCGCTGAGCTGACGGACACACGGAGCGGACCGAAAAACGGTCCGCTCCGTGTGAAAGGAGCCTTTAAGTTCCAGTGGCCAGTATGAGAGAGTAAGAGTGTTAATACTAAATTTAACACACCTGCTCCCATTCACACCTGAGAACTTGTAACACTAACAAGTCACGTGACACCGGGGAGGGAAAATGGCTAATTGGGCCCAATTTGGACATTTTAACTTAGGGGTGTACTCACTTTTGTTGCCACCGGTTTAGACATTAATAGCTGTGTGTTTGAGTTATTTTGAGGGGCAAAAAATGTACACTGTTATACAAGCTGTACACTCGCTACTTTACATTGTAGTAAAGTGTAATTTCTTTAGTGTTGCCACATGACAAGGTATAATAAAATATTTACAAAAACATGTTTACAAAACGTGCGCACATGGGGTCAATCTCAACAAATATGGAGCATGTTTCCTTTAGCGGTATGACATTGCCAACATTTATCTGGTATATCGTGGTTGAAGTCGTGTAGGACAGAGGGACATCTATACCCTCTAGATACCAATTTTGTGGCTAGTGATATTTTGTGGGTATAGAGGCGCATTGAAGGCGGTATTAACCCTTTATCGGCCACTAGCGGGGGTTAATACCGCACCGCTAGCAGCCGATTCCCGCGGTATAGGGCTGCTATTTTTAGCGGCGCTATACCGCCAGCGCGGCTCCCGCTCCAATGTGAAAGGGGCCTTAAGGGGAAGGGGGCGTTCCTCCTCTGAGCTGTGTGTGTGTGTGTGTATAATGTAATCTTCTGCTATTGGGGTCTAGTCGCAGAATACTTGAGAATGGTAGTAATCCACTCTTCAGAAAGTCTTGCCGCTTTCAGCATGCCACCTGCTAATGGTAAAGATAAAATTATCATATTAAACGTTCAACATTTTTATCTGACTAAAAGCCATTTAACCACTTAAGCCCCGAACCAATATGCTGCTAAATGCCCAAAGGTGTTTTTACAATTTGGCACTGCGTCGCTTTAACAGACAATTGCGCGGTCGTGCGACGTGGCTCCCAAACAAAATTTGCGTCCTTTTCTTCCCACAAATAGAGATTTCTTTTGATGGTATTTGATTGTCTCTGCGATTATTTATTTTTGAAAAAAATGTGAATTTTTTTTTTATATTTTCTACTTTTTTGTTTATAAGAAAAATCGAAATAAACAAAATTTTAGTCAAACATTTAGGCCAAAATGTATGCAGCTACATGTTTTTAGTAAAAAAAAAATCGCAATAAAAAAAAAAACTAGCTACCTAGCGGCAACTGTGACACTAATACAGCGATCAGAAAACCAATCGCTTAATGACACTGGCAATAGGGTTAACTAGGGCGCTGATCAAGGGGTTAAACCTTTATTAGGGGGGTAGGGGGCTACCCTGGACCTAACACTAACTGCCTGTCACACTAACTGTCACACTGACACTAAATGCAGTGATCACTAAATATATGATCACTGCTATTAGTGACTCTGTGACAGGGGGCTGAGGGGGGGGGGGTGATCTAAAGGGGTTAAGTGTGCCTATGTGTGTGGTGTCAGTGTAGTGTTGGTGCGACTCACTTGTGATGTCTTCTCTCCTCTCGGCGGATTGAAAATACCGTCGAGAGGAGAGCTGACATCACTTCCTCTGCCTGTGTTTACATTATACATGCAGAGAAAGTGCAGAGGAGGGGGAAGCCGATTCGCTCGGAGCGATCGCCAGGGGGCGGACTGAAACGAACAGCCGCTCCCTCATCCCGGATAGCTCCTGCAGCCACGGAAACCAACGCATGTACCGTGGGGGGGTCCCGATCGGACCCCCGACCCACGTCTAGGCAGGGACGTGCAGGCACGTCCATGTGCCTGTACGCTCCATTCTGCCGACGTATATTTACATGCGGCAGTCCAAGTGGTTAAACAATATTTTATTAGTCCAGATCACTTAGCATTCATCAGATCTGTATAACAGCGCTGTTGACTTTTATTTCCTCAAAGGGTTTGTGATCCTAATTATTCACACAGCCTACTTATTTGTACTCTCTGGTGGCCTATGAATTCCTCTGAGTTTAAAATAGAAGGCTATCCTAAAACTAAAATCCTAGGACTATAAAGGGGAAAAAAATATACATACACTTTTTATTTTATTTTTATTCTTTTATTTTTTAAGCCGCTCCGACCCGATTCCACAAAGAGCTGTCAGTCACGGCTTTGCTGTGGAGGCGGGTGCAGAGGACACGTCCGACAACGGAAGCCCCATGGTAAGTCTATGGGTGACATCAATCCCCATTAATTTCACAGCCATTATCGGCTGTGTCCTCTGCATAGCTTCCGCCGCTGGAGATCGGGTCGTATTGGCTTCAAAAAAGGTATGTATACTGATATTTTTTCTTTGCAAGGCTAAATAGGTTAGTGTTCATGTATGTCTAAAGATGCAGTGATTTTTGTTTTAGGGTGGACTTCTACTATAAACCTTTATGTATTGGTGTTCTTTAATTGTCCTTTTTAGATCTGTGTGTTTTTGTGTATATATCCAAAGTTTTCTATAACAGCCAGAACAGTTTCATCAGTGCAATTCATGCATTTTCTTTTTTCTCTGGTTTAGGGATCTTCAAGTCAATCTTGTGCGATCTCATTCTGCAGGTGACTGTCTTGTCTATTAAAATTACTTGTCTAAAAATATTAAAGTGTGTGTGTGTGTGTGTGTGTGTGTGTGTGTGTTTTTTTCTTGTACCGGAAAGTAAAGTTGTTTTTTGCGTTTTTGACAGGTGTTGGAAAGCCACTAAGTCCAGAACGTACCCGCATGCTTTTGGCTTTAAGGATAAATGTCTTGGCCAAAGGGTATAGTGGCATTTCACTTGAAACTCTACAACAAGCTATAGAAGCTTTTAATGGTAAGTCTGAAACCCCTGAAATATCCTTATCCTGTTTATTTTTAAAATGGAAAATCTCATTAATTTTAAATAAGGTAAAGGACACCGTTGCAGTGGTTGGAATGGAGGGGTATCTGTTCTTTGAGTTCAGGTTAAGAGGTCCATGCCAGAACAGAAATATGAGAGCTGTTTTTGCTGACTTGTTTTTCAAGGTGCAGGTTCCAGGCCTGCAATTCTTGCACCATACAACCTGAAAAGTTACTGCACAAGCATATACATCTATATTATTGGAATACCAGGTAGAAACATTTGTATTCATCAGCCAGGAAGCTGTGCATGGGACGTACTTGGATATTCCAACATGACAATGGTCCAAAACACAAGGCCAAGTCGACCTGTCATTGGCTACAACAGAACAAAGTAAAGGTTCTGGAGTGGCCATCTGTTTCCTGACCTCAATATCATTGAGCCACTCTGGGGAGATCTCAAATGTACAGTTCATGCAAGACAGACACCCCACCAATTTACAGGAATTGGAGGCTTTATTCCAAGAGGAATGGGCAGCTTTACCATCTGAGAAGATAAAGAGTCTCGTCCACAAAAGACTTCAAGCTGTCATTGATCTTAAAGGGGGCAATACATGGTATTAGGAGTTGGGGTATGTAGACTTTTGATCAGGGTCATTTGGGTAGTTTCTGTTGTGATTATGATTTAAAAAGAGTAAACACAGTTGATTGATGATAAATTACTTCAGCCAAACACTAAGAGTCGGTTCACACTGGGGCGACACGACTTCCAGCACGACTTTCAGAAGCAACTTCAACACGACTTGAGCATGAACCACAGGGCGATCTGGGGAGATTTACAACACGACTTGAAGTCCTTTTCAGGTCAGGAGACATTCCAGTGGCCAATAAAACAACAATCCGCTCTGGGAGAGGGAAGGGGAGGGAGGGGTTTGCCTGAGAAATGTATGTTCTCTTTCTGGAAAGTAGCTTCAATTAAAACGGTGATCAGACTTGGAAGCGACTTCCATTGAAATCAATGGGTATAAATCGCCTAGAAGTCTGATTGAAGTAGTACAGGAACCTCTTCTGAAGTCGGAGCGACATGAGTAGTGTGTATTAACACCGCTCCCATTCACTTACATTTTCTGGACAGCGCGACTTGGGACAACTTGAGATGACTTCAAGTCGGATCCCAAGTCGCCCCAGTGTGAACCGACTCTTACCATGAATGAATGAAAGAAAAGTTTTTGTGTTATCATTCATATTCTCTGAAAAACGGCCAAGAAATCATAAATTCTGCCAGTGTATGTAAACTCATGAGCACAACTGTATATTACAATTAATAGGGATTGATTTGCTAAAACTGGAGAGTACAAAATCTATGGTAGCATGGTAGCCAACGCGCTTCTAACTTCAGCTTGTCAGTTAAGTTGGACAAAAAAAACCTGGAAGGGGATTGGTTTCTTTGCGGAGCTGCATCAGATTTTGCACTCCAGTTTTAATAAATCAACCCCATAGTGTCTGCAATTCTAAAATGTATTTTCCGTGTAGTCAATAATATTGATTAAATAGTCTAAGTAAGAAAGCAATATGTGATATCGGTATAGATGGAGCTTTGTGTATATGAATGTAGGTTTATACTAAAATGCATATCAAAGTAAAGTTAATTGAGAATTTTGCTGGTAATGTGCCTCGTGTGGTAACTGTCCCATTCATAGTGTGTTGTGTTTATTAAAATATTTTAGCCATGACCCATAGGTTAACTGATTTCAGTAGATGTTTTGTTGGCTAAATGCTTCCTTCTGTTTTTCAGCTTGTTGCTTGCCCTACATTCCAGAGAAGGGAACTGTTGGAGCTAGTGGAGACCTTGCTCCCCTTTCACATCTTGCTTTAGGCTTAATAGGAGAAGGCAAGATGTGGTCACCAAGGAGCGGCTGGGCTGATGCTAAATATGTAAGACTTTGTAACTGCTCCTGATCTATTTGCAACTTGATTCTTCTTTTTTCAATTCCGCAAGGCTTCTGGGGTATTGTAGTACAGAGCGTGAACCGTTTTTTTAGTTTGTGTGTGTTTTTTTTTTTTCATGTTATTTACATTTTTGTTTTACATTTCAGGAACCAAGAAAATCTGTTTTGTTCTATCCCCAACTCCATTTTTAAAAGTGTACCTCTACACACCCCCCCCCCCCCATCAATACTGCTTACCATCACAGCTTGGGGGTGTTATGGTCTCCAGTGGCCAGGCTGCTACTTGCCTTTTCTGGGTACCAGAAATCATGCAGGAGCTAATCAGCTGAGTCCTCCTACAGTGAAAGCAACTTAGTCACTGTCTTTGCATGACTAATTTTTTAGGTTTTAGGCGTGCTAGTACCAGGGTTGTCCTTGAGATAGTTAGGAAAAATGTAGGGATATCGGTAAGCTTGTGTTAGTTGGGTTCTGGTTAGGAAATTTTGACTACTAGAAGATGATTATAAACCAGTGCCTAGTACATCCGGCTAAGAATCCGCAGCCCCCAAGCCTCAAAATTCACAAACTCTGAAACCCTTTCTACTTGGGACCTAATGTGATGCACTTTTTGTTTACACAGACAGGTTTTGCATTCCCAAACTAATGAACTGGAATGCATAACCTGCTTGAAGCAGGTCAAATTTAGCTCAGAAGTAAAGAAAAATCCAAAAAGTGCCTGATCCCCCACCCCCCCCCCCCCCCCTGCGCTACCATGTGTGAAATAATATCTATTGTATAATGGATTAAATGTGTGAGGGTTTGCTGCTGAACACCCCAAAATGTTCCTAAAAAGTGAAAAATTATTAATAATGACAGGGAAGTGCTCCCCCTAATTTGGTCATAAACATGTAAAAAAAAAAATCAATACTCTGTGAATCATCTATTATAGAGAACAACTCAGTATGAGAAGATGAACATAAACAGTGAAAACAATGTTACTATAAACGTAATGGTGATAAGCAAATGCAATAAGCCACCACTGTGATATTAGTGTCTGTAAGTAAAGAATATCTTGCGTATAAGCCGGTATCATATGTGGCATGAAAAAATACAGTCCAAAGGATCAAAGGGAATACGTAGGTACTGTGCTAGCATGCAAAGCCTTCAGTGTCCCGCCACCTTCATATGCGCTCCCCTCCACTCTGGAACTAACACAGGTCACCATGCGCCTTCCCCTTTAAGGGGTATATAAATCCTCTTGTGGATGGCTATATCCTCTATTGGTGACCTATAAAAAAAAACGTTTTAGGTCAATATGACAAGATTTTGTCACGCCTTTTCTTAGGCAGGAAAGACAGTACACAATTTTTTTTTCTTAATGTTGCCCCCTTGCTGCCAGAGTTCAACAAACTTCAGTAGGCTGGGTTCACACTACGATTTTCAGCCGCATACGATTTCAGTTTTGAAAAGGTACGGGCCCGTACGGGAAAACGCATACATAGACAATGCATTGCAAATCGTACGCACTCAGATGCATCCGGGTGAGTACGATTTGCTGGCAAAACGTTTTTTAACAGTACGCAAAACCATGTTCGACCACGGTTTTGAGTCCGTTTTTGAAACCGTATGGCGAACGCATACGTTTTTTTTTAACATGAAAGTCAATGGAAAACGCACATATGTGCCGTTCCATACCTATAAACCGTATGCGTTTTTCATCTGCGCATGCGCATTTTCATGGGAAAAAGGACCACCCACCCTACTCCACCCAATTTCAATAAAACAAGAAAATCTTTATTTATTAAATGACACTAATTCCAAAAACGTATGCGTTTTTTTTTTTTTTAAATCAAAACCGGATGGAACCGTACGCACTTTTTGAAACCGTATACGTTTTATAAACGCATACGTTTCACTTTTGGGCATACGTTTTACGTACGGTTCAATCTGTTTCAGCCGCATACGTTTTTTCATATAAATCGCATGCGGCTGACGGACGGGAAAATCGTAGTGTGAACCCAGCCTACCCTATATTTTGCATAGGTTACACTTTAAAAGCTTTGGTGATAGAATTATTGCTTTCCAGTGTGTGAGAATTATTGCTTTCCAGTGTGTGAGGCAATATGTCACATGTGTAGTGCAATCAATGTTTTCGTATGTAGGCACTACTGATGCATACATTTTACATTCATACATGTGGGGATGGGGGCTTCAAACATTTTATGGGGGGGAATTGTAAGTGCTATATTTATTTTAATCTTTTTTTTTTTCCATTACATAGGGGACACAATTCCCTATGTGATAATTTTTTGGTGACTAGGGTGTGTTTGAACATTTGTTTAAACCGAGTATGTCTTTAAATGCAGGTTCTTGAGGCACATGGACTAAGACCAGTTTCACTGAAACCTAAAGAGGTAATTGTTTACACGTCCATAATTTTAGCTTTCATTGTTTTTCTCCATATGGTTTTTATTGCAAATTTATTTTGTATGCAGATTGGGCTATCATATTATGCTTATAATATGCTGAGCTTTTCGTGATGTTGTCCCATATTCATAGTGACCTAATAGTTTAGAGCTCTATATCTTGTGTTTGCTTCTCACAGAAAAGCAACCATACACCCTGAGAGTGAAATAGCTGCATGTATGGGTACCTCTATAACAGTGATGGCCCATTTGACTTTTCAAGGACCCCCTAATACAAAGGAACTCAAACTATGGCCCTCCAGTTCCCTACAATTCCCATCATGCCTAGTGATGTCTGTGAATGTCAGTTTTACAATGCCTCATGGGACTTGTAGTTTCTCAACAGCTGAAGGGCCGTAGTTTGAAGATCCCTGCCCTAATAGTTCATATTTCCTTAACTATCAGGTAGGCATAGAGCTGCAATAAATAGTAGTATCCCTTGAAAGGGAGTGTCAGTCTAACACGCCTTGTATAGAACATGTCACATCATAGGAATATTTTCCTGCTCCTGTCACATTGCCTTCCTTCTAGCTGAAAAACTGCAGGATGTGGTTGATCAGGAAAGAAGCAACTTCTTGCTGGTTTGGCCTCATAGGGGCAGAAGGGTTGGTCTCTCTTCCAATGTGATATGGCCCCAGGGAGCCTCAAAGATCAGAAACGATCCCCATCACTCTATACTACAAGTCCCATCATGCCTCTGCCTGTGGGAATCCATGCTTGTAACTGTCAGCCTTGCAATGCCTTATGGGATTTGTAGTTCCGCAACAGCTGGAGTATTGCCAGTTTGACATCTGTGCTCTAGACCATTCAGCTGGTTTCGTTGTATGTGTGTATACACAGATTGGGGTAGGAAGTTGGGAGTTAGAGGCAGAGTTGTGTATGGCTTTGTATGATAGAATTTTGTAATTTAGACTAGCAGAAGCCTGTGGAGCCATTGGTAGAAGGGGTGGTAGCCAATAACCGATTGGTAAGGTAGATTAAGCTAGCAGTAGCATTCATAATGGACTGAAAGGGGGGGGGGGGAGTAGTCGGTAGCAAAAATCAAAGGAAAGATAGCCGGGCCAAGTCATAAACAGGAACACAGGAAGGAATGCACTTGGAGATCATAGACAACACAGGGGCAAGGAGGAAATGAGCTAAGCTGTTTAAATGGCAAAAAGGGCTGGTTGTAGGCTGGACTAATGAGGCAGGTTAATAGTAACCTGGTAAGTCACTGGTAACAATGAGTGGGCTGGTAATTAACTAACAGCTAAATGGCTTCTGAGCACTGCTAGAAAAGAGCTGCTCGTTAAGTAGCAGGAGCCAGCCCTGACACGGGCAAAATATAACTGGAAAGTTTATTGGTAGCTGTGTGGTGTCGTTTTGTTAAGATGAGGTGAATATTGAAAATGTTAGGGAGGCTAAGGTGGCAAGATTTTGAGTCATTGGAGGTGGGACCTGAAGGGGAGGTTAGAGTGCAGAATTATACCTAGTACCCTAGCATGAGTAAAGAGAACTGATGGTTGTGCTGTTCATCTTGATTAAAAAGGCAGAGGACATGGCAAATGAAGATCTGCAATATTCAATATATATAGGTGGGGTAAGATGAAAAGTAGGAACTAAGAGCCATATGTCATCAACAGAGATGGTATTGGAAGCCATGGGAGGTTATCACCTGACCCAGTGAGAAGGGCAAAGCCTAGGGTAACCCCAATAGGGAGAGGAGGAAATAGATTTGTACATAACACTCTGAAGGTGCACTGAGCTACGTAGGGCTAGTACTAGGAAAGTCTTGGAGGCCAAAAGAGGGGAGTGTTTTTTCTGGCAAGATTTTCTTGCCGGCCAAGTGTACATACGTACGATTCAAAAGAACCGCCGTTCTTTTGAATGGCATGAACGCAGTGACGTCATCGCCTAGTCTGAGCATGCACATACCAACATCTTGCTTCACCCTACCTATGCCTTGGAAGCCAACGAGCATGCGTCAAAGTCATTTTGAGCATGCACAGGTTTCCATGGAGAGAGGTAAGTATACACATCCTCGGGTTTCTCGGCAGGAAAATGCTGCAGAGAATCACAACGAGAAAATAGAGAGCAGGTCCTTTTTCTCGTCTAGATACTGGGCAGTTTTGTCGACGAGAAACCTCAAAGCCTCATACACATGTACGGTTTACTCGGCAAGAAAGCTCTGCCAGCAGTTTTCTTGATGTTTCTGGCCAAGAAAACCATGCGTGTGTACAAGGCTTAAGCCTGAATATTGCAGATCTGATCCAGTGAAGCTAGGGGAAAAAAAGAATCTGCTCATGGGAAGGTTACCTTGGCTATAATTGCTGACCTCTCTCTAAAATTGCCAATTCCTTGTTGGTAAAGTGAGAACATCAGTATATTTTTCTTGGGTCAATGACTCAGGAATTTAAGCCAGAGGATGACACAAAGGAACTAGTATTTACAGGAGATAGTCAGTAATAGTAGGCCTTCACATTTTCCACATCAAGTATCCTTTGAGAAACCTTAAAATGATCCTTTGTGGGAGTTAGGGATGACATTTTAAGAATTTCTGCTATAATAAGATTTACAGTAATCCATGACTAATTCTTGAGTGTTTTTTATAATTTTGAAATTACAACTTGTGTATCCATATCTAGGTGACATAGTCAATATATTTTTAGGATCTAAATTGTGAGACTGGTTAATTTCAAACTATTGGTGTTCTGTTTTGTTATAGTTTGTTTTACTAGAAGAAATGCCTATCAATGAATGTATTCCTTGGCCACTTTTTTTATCTGCTGTTTTGCTCAATGCTTGCAGGGTTTAGCTCTTATTAATGGGACGCAAATGATCACATCTCTGGGGTGTGAGGCCGTGGAGAGAGCCAATGCAATTGCCAAACAAGCTGATATTGTTGCTGCTCTAACATTGGAGGTCTTGAAAGGAACCACAAAAGCCTTTGACACTGGTAAATCATGTGTGACAAAGCAAGTTAAACTACTATATTGTCCTAAAGTTTTTATATTGCAGTTTGGACTCTAACAATCTGGTGATAGAAGAGGACAGTAAAGCCTTGTACACACGATCAGTCCATCCGATGAGAACAGTCCGAAGGTCTGTTCTCATCGGTTAACCGATGAAGCTGACCGATGGTCTGATGTGCCTACACACCATCAGTTAAAAAAAACGATCGTATCAGAACGCGGTGACGTAAAACACGACGTACTGAAAAAAATGAAGTTCAATGCTTCCAAACATGCTTCGACTTGATTCTGAGCATGTGCGGGTTTTTAACCAATGGGTTTGCATACTAACGATCGGTTTTGACCTATCGGTTAGGCGTCCATCGGTTACATTTTAAAGCAAGTTTGGCTTTTTTTTTTTAACCGAAGGTTAAAAAACCTATGGGGCCTACACACCATCGGTTTTGACCGATGAAGACAGTCCATCAGACCGTTGTCCTCTGGTTAACCTATCGTGTGTACGCGGCCTTATACTTATTTTGAAACCTTGTTTTAAATGCCTTCTGTCAGCTGCTCAACAGATTATACACACATACACCAATATATAGCATATATGTATAAAAAGGTTAAAATACTAGAACAAAGAAAACCCATTAATTTTGGTAGAACATTGTTTAGACCATGGGTCTTCAAACTATGGCCCTCCAGGTGTTCAGGAACTACAATTCCCATCATGCCTAGTCATGTCTGTGAATGTCAGAGTTTTACAATGCCTCATGGGAAGTGTAGTTCCGCAACAGCTGGAGGGCCGTAGTTTGAGGATCCTTGGTTTAGACGGTGTATAGATGGATTTAGTGCCCTGATGAAAGTATTCAATACCTTTTTGAAATTTTCCACATTTTGTCACGTTACAACCAAAAACATACTGTAAATGCATTTTATTGGGATTTTATGTGATGGACCAACAGAAAGTGACGCATTATTGTGAAGTGGAAGGAAAATGATGAATGGTTTACAAATAAATATCTGAACAGTATGGTGTGCATTTTGTATTCAGCCCCCATTAACTGATATTCCTAAATAAAATCTAGTGGAACCAATTGCCTTCAGAAGTCGCCTAATTCGTAAATGGAGTCCACCTGTGTAATTTAATCTCTGTATAAATACAGCTGTTCTGTGAAGCCCTCAGAGGTTTGTTAGAGAACCTTTGAAAACAAACGGCATCATTGAGGCAAAGGAACACACCGACAGGTAAGGGATAAAGTTGTGGAGAAGTTTAAAGCGGGGTTAGGTTATAAAAAAAAAAATAGAAATAATATCCCAATCTTCGAATATCTCATGGAGCACGTTCAATCCATCATCCAAAAATGGAGAAAGATACAGGGCAATCTTAGACATTGACCCTAAACATACAGCCAGAGCTACAATAGAATGGTTAAGCATATTCATGTTTTAGAAGGGCCCCGTCAAAGTCCAGACCTAAATCCAATTGAGAAACTATGGCAAGACTTAAAAATTGTTGTTCAGAATCACCATCCAATCTGACAGAGCTTGAGCTATTTTGCAAGAATGGGCAAAAATGTCACTCTCTAGATGTGCAAAGCTGGTAGAGACATCCCAAAAAGACTTGCAGCTGTAATTGCAGCAAACAAATATTGATGCAAAACTTTTCACGTATTTATTTGTAAGAAAAAAAGAAAGCCATTTATCATTTTACTTTCACTTCACAATTATGTGCCACTTTTTGTGTTGGTCTATTAAATCCCAATAAAATACATTTCCGTTTTTGGTTGTAGCATGACGAAATAAAAATTTCAAGGAATATTATTACTTTTTTTCAAGACACTGTAGATAGGTGGCGTTGGGACGTACAGGGACGGAGGCCTGCGCAAAATTCAGAAACGCATAACACATAAAGTACACTGTAATGTTACAGATTACAATATTGTATCAAGTTATTTCACATTCCGTTTCGTCCCAAATGCTTTGTCCAGTGCCCTACGTATGTATGTATGTATGTGTAATATATAATAAAAATATACACTGTTCTGCCTGGAAACATGAGAATGTCCATAGCAACCAAAAAATGTCCCTTATACGTCCAAAATTTGTTTTAGACTAGCTAGAAAACCGTTTATAATAAATTTAGAATCACTTGCAGAATTGAGAGATCGTGATTTAGTGGGGAAATTTGTAATAAAACACTGAAAGTAATGACCGCTACAATTTTGCAACAGAGAAGATTTCTGTTGTTTTTATTTTGATTACATTATTAAATACATTTTATTATTATTTATTTCTAGATATATATTATTATTATTATTTTATGATTTTGTGTTTTTAAACTTTATCATACCCAGGATGTCTATTCGACCCCTTGTTTGGACAGATTTAATTGAGGTATTTCTTAAGAATTACAGGCCTAAATTATAAAACTCCAAATTTCCATGTGAAATAATGTACTGCTTTGAGCATCAGAAGTCTGACATAATCATAGCACCAGGGAGGTTAATGTCATTGTAGAAAACAAATTCACAAAAATATTTGCTACAGTAAATTCCAAACAACCTAAAAGAGAACTGTATTTATTTATCAATGTGGATGAGATTAGGTAATCAGTCTGAATGTTTTCTGTTTAAAACATTGATTTAAATACAATAGACTCTGAAGTAAAAGCCATAGGCCATATACCCTGGACTGCTTTGGCAGGGAACTAGGGATTTTCTCTTTTTCATTGCAAGAAATATATTTTTTGTTGTCTAAAATAAATTGATTTGGGAATGATGAAAATTGTAAAGCTTGACGGACATTAAGTAAAGTGTAATTTATTTTGTTGTAGATATTCATGCACTACGACCTCATCCTGGACAAGTGGAGGTGGCCTTTAGATTTAGATCACTTCTGGATTCTGATCATCATCCATCAGAGATTGCTGGTAATCTTCTATGTTCCTCTTTATGCAGTATCCCTCCTATAATCATTTTTATAAAGTAATTTTGTGTTGGAACATACTGTATAAGCAATTCCAAATGTTTTCTGGAAAACCATTTTGAGCAGATGTTTTTGAGAAATGTAACCATAACAAATGATTTATAAAAGACAATATGAAAAGTCCTCAATAAGAGTCCTTAAAAATATTGCAGTGGCGCTTTGCCAAAAAACGTTCAATCTTGACAAAATGTCATGTTCATATGAGGAAACTGGTAGTGAGACCAAGTGAGAGTAATTTGTGTTATATTGATCTTAAGCCAAACACCTTCCACCAGAAAAGCTTCACCACGTGAGGGGATTTCCCCTTGGGGTAAAAATCACCTTTTAATCAACCTCTGATCATCCACCATTTTCAATTGTACCTTCACCACGTTTACAAAAATGATACAGCAATGTCAGATAGTCCAGCAGAGTAGAGTGTACAGATGAATAGAAGACATTTATCACTTAGTCCAGTTGGTCAGAAATCCAGCAAACATAAACATGGCAAGCTCAAGGATGAGCAGGCGCTAGACAATTTACACTGCTAATGTTGAAGTTGAAACAACTTATCGCCTTTAAATTGAGATGTTAAACGTCTTCTACTATATGATCATTCACTTATGATCATTACGATGACCAATATTTGATTTATTCATTTAATTTTCTGAAAAATAGTCCATGTATGAACATTGAGGCTCCGTTCACACCTATGCGAATTGGTTGCGTTCAGTTCTCAACAGGATTTCTCTCCTTCTCCTCAATACACTCCCCCTCTCCTCTCTCCCAGGTCACCAAATTTGCAGCTAAAATGGAGATGGATCTGCTGAACAGCTCTCTTATCTTTTTGCAGAGATAAGAGAGCTGGAATTCACACGCACTAGTGTAAATCCAGCCTATAGGTGGTTTTATTTTTGTTTTTTTGTATCAAAAAAGATGGCTAATGAATTCATAAGAGTGCTTATCCAGGGCAATTCACTACCAGGATATGGTTATTGACTCGCTGTCATAAAATAGAAATAATCTTGATATGATGTGAATATTCTTTTAACTGGAAAAGTAGCAATTTTAAATCTGACATGCAGAGATTGTGGATTTATGGATTGTTTTTGTGTTCTCCCCCCCCCCCCTTTTTTTTGCAGAGAGTCACAGGTTTTGTGACCAAGTCCAAGATGCATACACGCTGCGTTGCTGCCCACAGGTATGCATTCTAATGTGCCAATATTACATGCTTGTTACACCGACTAGATTCTGGAAATTCTGGTATTTGTGACAAAGAAAAAGCTTCTCTTCATCTTGCATGAATACAATTCACGTTTACCTGCTGTGTTAAATGGGTTGTAAAGGCTATTTTTATTTTCTTAATAGGTTCCTTTAGGCGAGTGCATTGTTGGTTCACTTACCTTTTTTTTTTTTTTTTCCTTCTTCTGTCTGAATTTCTCACTTCCTGTTCCTCCTCCAGTAAGCTGTTCTGGCTGACTAACCCCCAGCCAGAACAGCTCGGATGATGGGGGCAAGCTTACTGAGGAGAAACAGGAAGTGAGAAATTCAGACAAAGGAAAAAAACATTTGGGAGGGAAATTGAAGGAAAAGGTAAGTGAACCAACAATACACTAACTTAAAGGAACCTATTTGGGAAATAAAAAACAAACCTTTACAACCCCTTTTAAGCTGGGTGTGTAGAACTTAAATTATTTCAAGAGAGTTATCAACCCTGTTGACCCCCTGGGAAGATTTGCGCACTCTATTTTGTCCTAGTAACCATTGTCACCGGGACTGAAAGCGAGGGAGCATACAACATTTTGAGTTGTCACTGGGACAGGAGAAATCTTTCAATGGGGACAATTATTACAGTAGCAACTGGCTAAGAAAAGATTTTCTTCACTTTGGAGAGATTTCTTCTCGCTTCCTTTATATGCCTATGAAGTGAAGGGGAAAATCTTCCCAGTGGGACATGCAGCTACAAATGGTCATGGTAATTCTTTGGTAATGAGATGCAATTTGTACTTTTTTTTTATGACTGACTGCTGTTAATGTTGACTGCCTGATTAATATATGTGTCCCTAGGTACATGGTGTGGTGAACGATACCATTGATTTTGTGAAGAACATCATTGCAACTGAAATTAACAGTGCGACTGACAATCCTGTATCCTCTGACATAATCTGAAGTATATTATAACTTCTCAGTAGCATTTCCAAAATATTTATTTTTATCTGTTCAACTTAACTGCTGTAATTATGAGACTGCAGCTTCTTATAGCGTGATTCATGACGTGACATGATATAAACAAAGAATATCTGAATATTTGACCTTGATAAAGTAGGAATGAATAGACATAACCCAGCCTCATGTATTTCTACCTAATGCAGCAGTAACAAATTGACTGACCTTGAATGATGCATGTCCATCTCTAGTGACCTAGAAATTGGACAGGGTCTCCATGTTCTGTTTCAGTTGATCACACCTCTGTGTTTATTACCAGTTTTAGACTGGTGCAGGCAGATTTTGCAGAAGTGTCTCTTGCATTTTAAAAATGGGGATGAACGTGCCAAATTCATATATCTGTCTAGAACTTTGTACTTGAATTTGGCTCATGGGGCACCACTTTTAGTCTGCATGCAAGGGCACTTGCAATCTGTCTAAGACTGTTTTTTACGAGAGTTGGTCTTAATTGGCTCCACTTTTACATTTGGTGCATTCACAGTGGCACATTTTAGAACTAAAAGGGAAGAAAGAGCCAAACCGGCATAGTGTAGCACAATTTCTTAAAGGGGTTGTAAAGGTTTGTTTTTTATTTTCTAAATAGGTTACTTTAAACTAGTGCATTGTTGGTTCACTTACCCTTTCCTTAATTTTCCCTTTTTTTTAAATGTTTTTTTTTTTTTCTTTTTTTTTCTTTGTCTGAATTTCTCACGTCCTGTTCCTCCTCAGTAAGGTGTTCAGTAAGCTGTTCTAAATGACTTTCCACCATTTGGATGATGGAAAGCTTACTGAGGAGAAACAGGAAGTGAGAAATTCAAACAAAGAAAAAAAACATTTAGAAGGGAAATCCAAGGAAAAGGTAAGTGAACCAACAGTGCACTAGCTTAAAGGAACCTATTTAGAAAATAAAAGACGAACCTTTACAACCTCTTTAAGTAAAATACATATAAAACAAATGGAACACACAAGCCGGTGAGGGGGAAAGAGAGGATGACAGTGGATTGTAATGAGCCAGGCTGATGGAGGCGCGGTTGAGCATCCGAAATGCGTCCCAATTGTCTCACACAGCGGTTAGACTGACTGTGACGGTAGTCGAACATATCCCCGTCAAGCATTCCCTTCTTCTCTAATAAAAGAAATCGCCCAATATTCCATGAGTAGGAATATCCCTGGAATCTCCGAATAATCCACACATGAGCCATGGCTTAATGCTGAATGTAAACAGGACACACTTTATTGAAAGTACACAGCACACTTTTATACAGGATTTGGAACATCCCGCCCCCAACAACCGCTTTCCCATTGGTCCCCTCCAATGTCCCATCAGTTTCCCATCAGGTCCACCTTCCATGCAAATGAGGACTTGAAAATGACACAGCAGAGATTAGTCACAATGGTTTGAATAGAAGTCTGTGATGTGTATTCAGACAAAAGCCCCAGGGGGGCAATCAATGTACACAATAGCCAGCCACAGAACAATGGACCCGTCTGGAGAATTGAGACAAGGCAGAAGTCATTTACACCTGATAATAGAAAGGCTTTAAATAGGGTTATCACACAATGGACAATGAGTATCTCTTCTGAGTCTGTTGATCTGGCTGGGGTTCAGAATAAAATCTCCTGTAATACATGAATTAGGATTTCACGTAGAAACACTTCAGTATTTCATAGTCCATGACACTGACAGTTCCACTCGCTACTCCAGCTGGACACATAATCTTTGGGGGGACCATCTGATTTCTGAATATAAAATCACAGCCACACAAGGCAGCCTGACGCTGGTCTCTCTGCACGAACTCCATGTTCATCTTGCTTCCCACCACAACCAGCTTTCTTCTCCACCAAGGACTACCACCCAGCTCATTACAATCCACTGCGGTTTATCTTTCTATCTCTCTGCTATGCTAGTTTGGCACTTTCTTCCCTTTTCTATTTTACAGATTGTGGATTACGAACCCACAAATTAAAGCAGCCTTGCCAGCACCACAGTGTTGGCCATTTTCTACCAACTGACATTTTTTATGCCTATACTTCTGGGAGTAAGTATGTTTCAATACTTCTTCTTTTTTAACCTGGTATATGACATTTTATCCCTATAGGATTGGCACAGTGTCAGTGCTGTTGTGTTTTTTGGCACATTTTGGAACTACCTCAATTTGGCGCATGAATCGATGAAACAAACCTAAAGTGTTGCAAATGTTTCAAGAATTTAGCACAATACCTTAACAAGGGATAAATTCCGGAAAAAAGGTGCAGCGGCTTTACTAAATTATCCCCCCCCCCCCAGTGTGAAAAACAGGAGCATTTAATTGGCTACCGTGTTCAGGAGGAGACGGGAACAGCCATAAAAACGGGTTGCTCTCCTTAGATGTAGTATAAAATCACCACAATGTATGAACAGTTCACCTGGTGAAAACAGATGAAAAAGTAACTGAGATAAATACTGCCACATCTGCTTTATTTTGGCAGATTTTACTTTCATTTCACTTAATAATAATAATAATAATAAAAAAAGCCCATGCTAAGAAACATATCGATGCTACCATTGCTGACTTCTTCTGAAAACATTACATGCCGGGCTGTTTGATGTGGCTTCAGTACTGCCCTGGGACATATCTACAGACCAATGGTATCATTTACTATAATAGATGTTTTATTTAAAGAAAAACAGCCTTCTGTGTGCAACGGCCCCCCTAACACTTACCTGAGCCCCCTCTCTGTCCAGCGATGTCCATGAGTCTCTCAGCCTTCCTAGACTCTCCCTCCTGATTGGCTAAGAAACCGCAGTGGTGCCAATTGGCTTCTGGACAGAGCAGTGAAGTATAACATGTTTGTAAAGTCTTGTGTTTGTTATTTTTATAGAAAACAAATAAAATGATCAGTATAGTTTGATATCCCTTCCTGAAAACTAGTCTAGAGGCAATCCTCCTTCAAGCTCCAACAAATATGCATATAATTGAGGGCATTATTTATCTCAAATTCTTCCTTTTTGGGACAGTAAAAGCAAAAAAAGAACTGAGTGATTGCTGAGAGTCAACACAGACTGAGACCATTCTTATGTGAATAAAACCCACAATATCCCAGGTTATCATTTTTTCAGGTCATGTAATTGATGTTGAAGGAATAGCTTTGATTTAGTAATTCCCTTATTTTATAGGCAATTTACAATTTCAGCATGCCATAAGATTTCGTTCAGCGTTACATATTTTTGGACTCGGCATTGCGCCTTTTTTATTGATCCTTAATACACTAGCCAGTTTGAGCAAGGAATCCTTTTTTTATCAGCCATCAAAATAACAAATGTAGGTTGTATACAGTATGTCTGGGTTTAATCGCAATATTCAAAAAATGAATTCCTTGACCCTTTCTCAGATGGTTTTTGCAGCAAGAGGAGAAACCATTTCAGGTGGAAATTTCCATGGTGAATACCCAGCTAAGGTAAACCTATTTTTTCCAGATAACCATTTAAAGACTTATGCTGCATACACACGATCAGAATTTCCGACAACAAATGTTCGATGTGAGCATTTGGTCGGATATTCCGACCGTGTGTACGCTCTATTGGAATTTCCAACAACAAATGTTTTGAGAGCTGGTTCTCAATTTTTCAGACGGCAAAAGTTCTTGTTGGAAATTCTGATCATCTGTATGCAATTCCGACGCACAAAAATCCTACGCATGCTCGGAATCATCAAATGTAATTTTTCTCGGCTCGCCGTAGTGTTGTACGACACCGCGTTCTTGACGTTCGTAATTTCAGACAACATTTGTGTGACCATGTGTATGCAAGACAAGTTTAAGCCAACATTCCGTCGGTTTTGTTGTCCGAAATTCTGATCGTGTGTACGCGGCATTAAAGTATCTTTTACGTATCAATAGAATGACCAGATCTGTCACATTTTGCTATGCTTTACAGGCCTTGGATTATCTTGCTATTGGGGTCCATGAGCTTGCTGCAATTAGTGAGAGAAGAATTGAAAGGCTTTGCAACCCTTCCCTCAGTGAACTGCCAGCATTCTTGGTAACCGAGGGTGGACTAAACTCTGGTTTCATGATCGCACACTGCACAGCAGCTGCACTTGGTGAGTGTTCTGTGTAATAAAAGCCTAGTATTTCTTAGTGTAATCTAAAGCTTGCCATACAGTTTTGGATAGCGTGGGGAAAAACCTTCTATCAAACTCTTATTGCTGTTGTGTCTGTGTGGGAGGTTTCTCCACACTTGTGCCCTAGGGAAGAGGTAATGAGTGGACTCCGCAGCAGCACAGACCACAATTAAAACAGATGCAGGTTATAAGTCTTTCCTACTTTGTCCAAAACCATAAAATAATATTGCTGGTCAAAAACTTGATTCGGCACTGTGTCGCTTTAACTGACATTTGCGCAGTCGTGCGACGTGGCTCCCAAACATAATTGGCGTCCTTTTTTTTTTTACCCACATAGAGCTTTCTTTTGGTGGTATTTGATCACCTCTGTGGTTTTTAGTTTTTGTGCTATAAACAAAAATAGAGCGACAATTTTGATAAAAATGAAAAAAAATTGACTTTTTGCTATAATAAATATCCCCCAAATATATATATATATGTGTGTGTGTGTGTATATATAATATAAAAATTCCCTCAATTTAGGCTGATATGTATTCTTCTACATATTTTTTTTTTTAAATCGCAATAAGCATTTATTGATTGGTTTGCTCAAAAGTTATAGCGTTTACAAAATATGGAGTAGTTTTATGGCATTTTTATTTATATATATATATATATATATATATAAATTTTTTTACTAGTAATGGCAGAAATGAGCGTGTTTTTTTTGGTACTGCGACATTATGGGGGACACTTTTGCCACATTTTTGGAACCATTGGCGATTAGTGCTATAAAAATGCATTGATTACTATAAAAATGCCACTGGCAGTGAAGGGATTAACACTAGGGGGGGAGGGGTTAAATGTGTAACCTGGGTGTGTTCTAACTGGGGGTGGACTGACTGAGGGAAATGACTGATCTTCTGTTCATACATTGTATGAACAGAAGATCAGCATTTCTCTCCCTGAGAGGACACACGGCTCCTGGTCCCCGCTCTGTAACGAGCGATCGCGTGTGCCCAGCGGCGATGGGGCACGGGACTCGGGCGGGCGGGGGCCCCTGCGAGAGCCAACGTAGAGCTACGGGCTCTCGCGCAGGGGAGCCGACCTGCCGCCATAGAACTGCGGCGGCTGGTTGGCAAGTAGTTAACTTCTGTTTCTCTATGGTAAGGATTGACAGTAAAAGTATGAGGCTACAAATGTAGAATTAAGATCCCTTTCACACTGTGCTGCTTTTCAGGTGCTTTCATGCTTAAAAAAACACCTGAAAAGCTCACGCAAAACCCGTTTCCAATAAAATCAATGAATGCTTTCACACTGGGGCAGTGCACTGGTAGGGCAGAAAAAAAAAACTCCTGCAAGAAAGCATCTTTGGAGCATGTTTTGGAGCACTAAAAAGAAACACCCCTCTCCATTGAAATGAACGAGAAGTGCCTTTTTAAAAGCTCTTCAAAAGCGTCTGAAAAGCACCTTCAAAAGCGCTCAGTGTTTTATTGCCAATTTAGAAGTGCCTCAGTGGGAAAGGGGCCTTTTTATAGATGGGAGCAGGGTTGTATTTCGATGACATGCTACCCTAGGCATGACTGAATGATGGCGCACTTTAACGAGCTCTACTCATTTTGCAGTGATAATTTTAAATAAAGAGTAATGCCAGAATGTGTAATTGCAGGCATCAAGTCTGCTTCACACACAGAATTACTTTTCAGCTGCTCAGACCACCAAAAAAGTAAAGTTTCCTGAACCATGAAGGGTCTTCTGTCTACCTAATGACTCATGTACCACCTCCCCTCTATAGATCACTTACTAAATATAGCCATAATTGTCCAGAGGTAAGAAAATAAGGAGGAAGTATCACAATCTCCCAGTTTTTAATCTTGGCCCCTCTAACCTGTAGTAGGCACTGGCACACAACTGCCATAATGGTAAACATGGCCCTGGTTGAGAGGCCAATTAGAATTTGGTGGAAGTGGCTCTGTTTGTGTATGTGTCTTTCTCTTACTGATATGACAATGCACCCTTTTGCTACTTTATTCGAAACAAAATAGTGGCGTGACAATTGTTGGATGTGCACTTCTCAGTTTTTCAACCATTTTTTCCTTTTTCAGTTTCTGAAAACAAATGTTTGTGTCATCCATCATCTGTGGACTCCCTCTCAACTAGTGCTGCTACTGAAGATCATGTCTCCATGGGAGGCTGGGCAGCAAGGAAAGCACTTCGAGTCATTGAACATGTAGAACAAGGTAAGGGAAATCACCTGATGAATTCATCATTATGTACATCCTGTTAGGAATGGGTAGAGAAATGGGATGTCTAAAGAAGGGTAACAACAAAGAGGGGAATTCGCTACGTACAGGCCAGTTATAATTTAACCACTTCCATACCAGGCACTTACGCACCTTCCCGCCCAAGCCAATTTTCAGCTTTCAGCACTGTCGCACTTTGAATGACAATTGCGCGGTCATGCTATACTGTACCCAAACAAAATTGGCGTCCTTTTGGACACGGCTGATCACGTGGTAGCGAGCCTCTGCCGGAGACTCGTTACCGAGATCGGAGGTGCAGAGTGTCAGACTGACACCCCGCATCAGCGACTGCCCCCCCCTTACGGCCTTACGGGCGCGCGCGGCATGACTTTAAGAGCTATTGTGCGTGTTTGACAACAACTGTACAGTTTTTTTTTTTCCTTGACTTCTGGAGGGGAGAGAAGTCTTTGACAGGTCATTTAACCTCCCTGGTGTGTGGCTCGGTATGAAAATTTAGTACCATTAGTGGTAACAGGGCCGCCATCAGGAATTATGCGGCCCCTTACACAGCTTCAGGCATGGGCCCCCTGGAGCAGAGAACCGGGGGGGTGGGGTGCTGCCGCCTGAAATTGAGAAGCGGGGGGCTGCCGCGATTTTAATAACCGGGGTTGCCTTTACAAAAAAATAAATAAAGAAAAATGTATATATAAAAAAGGGTGGTAGCCATCCGGGGGCCCTGGGGACCTCTGGGCCCTTTAATAAAAATAAACCTCTGGGCCCTTTAATAAAAAATAAATATATAAACAAAAAGAACATGGGGCCCTGGGGACCTCTGAGCCTTTTAATAATAATAAATGTATGTATATAAAAAAAATATATAACATTTTTTTTATTTTTTTTTAGAAAAAAAGGGGTGTTGTCATCTGGAGCCCTGGGGACCTCCAGACCCCTAAAAAAAATATATTATATATATTTTTTTTTAACTAAATGAAAAAATGGGGGGTTGCCGCCCTGGGGCCCTTCAGACTGCAAAAAAAATAAAAGGAAAAAAAATTGGCCCTTTTTAATAAAAAATAAATTATTAAAAAATATTTTTTTTTGGAAAAAAATAAAGCAAAAAAGAGGAGGGTTACCATCTGGGGCCCTGGGGACCTCCAGGCACCTGGGCACCTCCGGACGCCTAAAAAAAATAAAATAATTTAATGTGTTTTTTTAGGGGATTCCCATCCTGGCCCCTTACAGGTGTACTGCCTGTACCCCCCTGATGGCGGCCCTGAGTGGTAACCCCGAACCACACTCGGGATTTCATCGCTGGATCCTAGAAGAAGGTTTACTTACCTTGTCCCCGGGATCCTGCGATGTACTCCCCATGTGTATGGGGGCCGGATCTTCCACCCGATGCACTGTGTGCCCTGGCTTCCGTTCCCTGTAAGCGTCGTGGAGCAGGGGGTGGAACCGGAGGCAAATTCAAAATGTATAAAGCGCAACACACTGATACATTGTAATCCTATGCATCAAAAAAGCACGCCTCTACCTCAAAAGCGGTATATGACCTGCTGCAACCTGGCGACCGTGATGCAGAATCTCTTTCAGAATTGAGTGATAGCGATTCGTGGGGAAATTCATCATCAGACACGGAAAGTGATTTCAGCGATTGATCCTGCGACTGTGTCCAGTGATGTGTGGACTTGGTGCTCGATTGACTGTGGTACGGAGCACATAGAGCCCCCAAGATTCCCATTTACTGGAGCACCTGGTATCAAAGTGGAGGTTGAAGATGACAACCCCAACTCTTTTTGACCGATCAGGTTATTTAAAAAATTGTTACAGAGACAAATCTGTAACAGGAGCAACAAGCTGCTGCGCATCAGAGGTTTTTAAGGAGCAGAAAGTGGGAATCGGTGACTAGCGAGGACATCTGGAAGTTTCTGGGTCTAATAATTCTTCAGGGAGTGGTGGGGAAATGCCTGCAGAAGTGGTATTGGACAACCAACAAATTACTAGCCACTTCTTTTTTTGGCACAGTCATGTCGGCGTACAAATTTTCTCTTATAATGAAGTATTTGCACTTTGAAAACAAATGAATAATTTAAGACTACACATCTAGCACCAAAACTCCAAAGATTTAAGAGGTATATCAAATTATTTTTGAACAATTTCCAGCAGATGTATGTACCAGATGGAGAGATCAGTATCAACGAAAGTCTAATGACCTACAAAGGAAGAATCGGCTGGATACAGTATATGGTGTCAAAGAGAGCACGATTCGGCAAAAAATCATTATTGCTATGTGAATTGAGCACTGGGTACATCTGGGATTCGGTCCTATACACTGGGAAAGGAACCAAATTCAATGAACGATTCAGTAATTATGGAATGGCAACCGCTTCAGTTCTTACTTTGACTGAGCCATTGCTGAATCAGGGCTACTGTGTAACCACAGACAATTTTTACACTTCTCCAGAACTCTGAGTTCCTTCTACAGAACAAGACGGATGCATGTGGGACCAATAGGGGCGGTTTATGCGGCATGACATGCTGCCAACCTTTTGGACATAATGAAACCACAAGTCGTGATGGACTACAACACCATGGGAGGTGCTGATAGAGCTGACCAGACCATGATGTTTTATCCAGTGATTAGAAAACAAAAAAAAAAAACAGACCTCTTCTTGAACAGTGCTTGTGGAATGCCTTCATTCTGAAAAAAAAGGTGACAGGCCTGTGGTTCATGCGGACTTTGTTTGGAAAGTTGCCGAACTTATATTTCTCAAGCACCAACGACTGTAAATGGAGCTGGACGTTGTGCTGCTGGCGTTGTGAACACGGAAAGCCTGACTGGTCGTCACTTTATGGACCACATCCTACAAACGGAAAATAAGTCAGCACCCACAAGTATGTGTGTGGTTTGCTGCTCTAAGCGTGATGACACTGGAAGGAAAATCGGAAACGAAACCAGGTTCTATTGTTGTGATTGTGACGTCGGACTTTGTGCTGTCCCAGGTTTACTGAAGCAATATGACTAGTAATATTGCACCCTTGTTTGTTTGAGATGTCTACTAGACTCTGGTTTGGACAGATTTAAGTGAGTTATTCTTAAGAAATACAGGCCTACATTATAAAACGCAAAATTTCCATGCAAAATAATTGTACCGATTTCTGCATCTAAAAGCTGACATAATCATACTGCCAGGGAGGTTAACAGGATATTTAAGTTTGGAACAAACTTTGTATTAAACAAGAAAGGTACAGTTTATTCATATAACTCTAGATTGCAAGTATTTATTTTTTATTTTTACACATCTAGTTTTTAATTTTTTTCACTTATTTTTTGTCGCAATATATTCCAAAAATGTATGTGTACAGACCCACATGAAGTGCAAGTGAAATTTTCCAATGTTATGCATGTATCAACAAACAATATAAGAACTATAAGTCATCAAATCAATAAGTACAATAATAGTTTTGTATAGTAAGAAGTAACTAGATAATCAGATCAAAAGGTAAAGATCCTTGACCTGTCACTTTATTTAAAATGAAATAATTTCAAGATGGTGAAGGATTTACTGTATAAGAACAATTATGACAAACCCCGTTTGGGGGGGAGCTTTGGGGGGAAAGTTCAAAGTGTCTATTGGAAGTAGTAGTATAGATAAGCTGGCAGGTGGGTCCTGCTCTCCAGGGGGTTGATCCTTGTCATTGGCCATGTTTCTAGGACTGCCAAGTGGAGCAGAAAGGATTATTATATTGCAGTTTAGCAACCAAGGAAGCCAGGGTCCAGGGAGGGAAGTCTGGTTAATTTCTTGTATGTAGGTGTCAACACTTTTAAACTATAACCAGGGGGCATCCATGTCGATCTGAATTATCTGGTGTTAATTTCCACAGCCCTTGCTAAAAATGTATTATTAAAGTAACTATTTTTGTGTGGCATAAACAAGTCAAATGATCTACAACTTGCAAGTGGACTCTAAATAATACATAAAAAGCAGATCAGCTCATAGCAGTTCATAATCTTTGTCAGAGTAAATTTGCTATTCAGCGTCTAAGTGTCGATCCATTTGTTTATATGTGACACTAAAATAATATTTTCTCTTTAGTGTTGGCCATTGAGCTGCTTGCAGCCTGCCAGGGTATTGAATTTCTACGCCCTCTTAGAACCACCACTCCATTGGAGAAAGTCTATGACCTTGTCCGCTCTGTTGTCAGGTAAAAGCAAACAGTATCTCTTTATTTGTGTTTTGAAGGCCTAATTTTTGTAGTGGTTAATGATCAATAAATGTTTGCTTGTCTTTTGCTAGGCCTTGGATGAAGGACCGTTTCATGGCTCCGGACATTGAAGCTGCTCATAGATTGCTTGTTGATCAGAAGGTAAGGGTTTGCTTTTTTTGTTTTGCAACTTGTGTGTTTTTTTTTCTATTCGGTGAGTGTAAACTACTATAACTTTGCAAAGTTTTGAAAGAGACTTCTCAATAATAACCACTATAGTTTGAATAACCTGTATTGACAGATGTAAACTGTTTTAAAGATTTTGGGAACTATTGTCAAGATCCAAGTCATGTTGGTCCATCGAGAGGCAGGCATCAAGTACAGGGGTAAACTAGATGAATGCAATTTAAGGACCAAAAGCCAGATGAACCCCCGGCTTTCACACTTTTAAGGTGGAACTAAAGCCCACTATGAAAATGTTGTTTTGAGCCCCCCAGGTGGGTTATGTCATAATGTATTTGTACATTATGACAGACTTGCCTGTCCTATGGTGTCCTTCAGCGCACCACTGGGGCCGATCCAGCTGTTTCATCTTTGCCCGGTCTTCCGGGTCCCATGCCTTGGGCCTTTTGATAGATCCGGCCACAATGACGAGACTCCAGTTCATGCGCACAGGAGTCGCAACATCGCAGCATGGATTGGGGGCTGATCAAGGCCGTAAAAGTTCTCTGAGCTGCACATGCGTGGCTCAACTAACATGTCAGCTGACAGGCAGAAGGGTGCATTTATGGCAGACGAGACCAATAGGGTGTCTTCTGTCATAAATGCCCTGCCTGTCAGCCATTTGTAAAAAAAAAAAAAAAACGTTCACTTTAACGTAATTAGTAAGTGGAGAGTCTAAATTAAAGCAGACCCCACCCTAAATAGTCAAAATCAATGATGCATGCAGTTATGCATGCTAATAGTCACTTTTGTGTGATTGGTGAAAAAAGGGCAATTGTCATCAGTACCTACCCATAAAACCATGCAAAGCTTTGCCAATTCTTTGTGAGCTCTCCAGGCAAAGACTTTTTTTTAATTTTTTTTTTCTGATGGGTTCTGGGTAGTAGCCTAAATATGCACATGCAGGATCATGGGGGCCAGTTTACAAGTCCATGAAGTAAGAGGAGAAATAATTCTCTGCTCTTTCTTAAAATGGCTGACGGGGAGAAAGCGATAGAGAGAAACGTTATTAAATTAAGTGTCTTTCCACTTTTGCGGACCGAACAAGCCCTACTTTTTGTCTTCTGTAAATATTTGTTTCCATTATCATTTAATTTTTTTTTTTTTAAATGGCTCATTACAAATCTAGATGTTCTTCAAATTATCCACCTTGGTTCTTTTTGTTTATGTAGCAAGATCCCAGGCCTCCTTTTTAGTCTGAGAACCTCCCAGAACCAAGAGCTGCCATATAGCGTGGGGTGTAATGCAAGATAGATTAATGGGCACTAGACTCTTCTTGAATCCAAATAGATTTTATTTCTCTTGAACAGAACTTTGGGGGAGAGGGCCAGGACACCCTTTGGTAGTTGCAATGTTAATTGGCAGACTCCAAGACTTCTACAGGTAGACAGCCATACAGGGAAAGGCATCCAGCAAGATGCTACAGGTAGACAGCCATACAGGGAAAGGCATCCAGCAAGATGCTACATCTGAATGTGTAGGAATGCTGTCTCCTATGGCAACAGTCTTAGAACAGTTACTAACACAAGTTCTAAAAAAAACTCCTTTACTCTTTCTACAATCACTTCTTGTAGGTTCTCAACCCACTGAGCTCCCAGTCTCTCTCATTAGACTTGCTGATTCACTCTCATCGAATCCTTTGAGCTCTTCCTATCTTCCTCAAGCGTCATCCCCACTTTTCTGCTGGATCCCTAGCTTGGCACCCCAGACACTTGTCAAGCTTCAACCCAATTGTCTGCTGGGCATCTGGCTCGGCACACAAGGCTGCTCTGCATGCTTCACTTCTACTGGCTGGGTCCCTGGTTTGACACCTGCTGAAGTTTTGCATTTCTTCACCATCCCCGGTTGTTGAGAACACTGCTCCAGTACTTGCTTCAGCTACTTACTGTAGTCCCTGGTAATAAGGTAGTTGGTCCCTTAGTGGTGACAGGTTCTCCGGCTGGCAGAACCGTATTGTCTGGTTGCACTGTAGGCCGCAATCCCAAACCTATGCTGCTCTTAGGCTATCTGAGGGCCTATCCAGAAGCAAATCAGCCAGATGTGCCCTGGATAGGCCTCGGGCTCTGGCCTAGCAGCCCATGCAGTACAACACACATCCACCCAGACAGCCATCCAGGTGGCACAGAACCCCGATCACCCGACTCCACCCAAATATAAATAGGTTCTCCCAGCAGGCCAAGCAATTTAGGAAAACCCCTGCCCACTGGCTGAGGTACCCCATCTGTTTTTTCTTTGTCCTTGTCTTATCTAATGTCGCCAGGTACCTGGCCACCTAGCGACAGAAGAGAGAAATGCAGCAATTCCAGACTTGGGTTGAACTCAATTGATCCCTAACAATGAGCCATGGTAACTACACCTGGCAGGTACATTTAGGAGCAACCCTGCCAAAACATTTGGGTGCTACATCTATTAGGGAAATGCAGAGTTAGGTTTTCCCATCAATAACCCTGTCTACAGTATACTGTGCTGCAAATTATCAGATGAAAACCAGATGTAAACATGGTGTGCCCTAACAAAGGGTTGGAGGTACAGAAGCTTGCCTTCTGCATAGCAAGTTAACAAGAGGAAACTTGCCTTGTCCTCTGTGAGCTGCATTTTGCCTGGGCACGGCAGCCGATTCATCAGAAAAGGTCCCTGCTCCATTTTTGAAAATGCTGGAAATTGCAAGTGCAGTACCCAGTGTGGGAACTGGGATTAATGGCACATCTGCGCATCTCTTTAGCAGCAATTCCTTTTTCTGTGCATGTGGTTGCTGCTGCAAGTGCGGCCCCACAGTGGCAATTGCCTGCACAGGTGTTGTCATGTACCTGGTCTGAGGCAGAGTGCTTCCCTTGTGGCTGAGTGTAGAGCACCCCTGAAGGTGGTAAAGAGATGCTACACCCAAAAAAGTACAGGTTGCCAGCTGTGTTAGGCTGAAGTGCTGAGGAGATGATCACTGAATGATTCACTGCAGAGCAGGAGTCCCTCAGAAGTACCAGGCAATACTTGGCAGTAGGGAGGGTCAGGAGCCAGGCCAGTAGTCATGCATGGAGTTCAGCCAAGAGCAGAAGCAGGTAGCAGAATCGGGAACAAACCAGGGTCATACACAGGAAATTGGGCAGTAGCGGAATCAGTAGAACAAGTCGGAGATGGAAACAAGCTGGGTCAAAGGCAAGCCGGGTCAGTAGCAGGGAATCTAAAATTAGAAAAAGCAGGAACACACTGGGTGGGGGTGGTGTACAATCATCCAGCAACTTGTGGATCAAACTGCTGACTTTTTTTTTTTTTTTTTTTTATTGTTTATTTATTCACAACAGAAGGCCGGTCCACATGGACCACATCAATAACCGTATAACAGGTACAATATAACAGGCGTTGACATTTGAAGTACATGCATATAGGAACATGACCTGCAAAGTGTGGCCGGAGTCGGTAGTTAACATAGTCTGGGCAACCCGCAATCAGGAGCGGGCCCACAGACACGGAAAAGGCACACCACCGTCCGTATCGTGCTGCCGCCCCCTCTACAGGCCGCCATTCAGATCTACTAATTGCATGCGTGTCTCGGTTTTCACCGAGACTCTATAGGCCCGTGGGTTCAGCCCTCTTTGTTTCCTGTTTTCAAAGTTAGAGTGAGTAAGAAAAAGAAGAATATATAGCGAGAAACTACTCAATGAGTAGGTGAGAAAGAAGAAGAGGAGATAAGGTGGTATAGAAGAGAGAGAAAGAAGAGGGGGGGTGTACTCGGGCATGGACTTCCACGACTAGTTCGTCGTATATCACAGAAAGCGGGTTCCAGTAAGTAGAACCGTGTTCTTTACAAATTAGGTAGGTTAGTTAAGTTAGGCGCCCCAAAGGGTCTGTCCCTCCTCCGAGTATTTAAATATTGTCCAGAGTTGCCAGGTCTGGGAGTAGAGCTCGCCCCTATCCTGTTTGGATAATACCAGGTCTTCCATGTTGCTAATCTCGTCGACCCTCCGCAGCCACATGGCTATCGTCGGTGGGTTCGGAGACTTCCAACACAGCGGGACGCAGGCCTTGGCCGCGTCTAGCAAATGTCGGACAACAGACTTTTTATATACCTGTGCGGGGGTGTCTGTTGCATGTAGGAGCAGTGCTTTAAGTGGGCCAAAAGAGGTGCCGGTACTCTATTAGGCGCCGGTGACCCCCCCCCCCCCCCCCCAATACTGAACATGAAAATACCCTTCAGAACCTGGAGGCTGACAGAAGACAATAATCAGCTGCCAGGTGACTCTGATCACAGGGGGGGGCAAAAATAAGTGAGCTTCTGTGACCCACATAAAAAGTAAGGACAAAAGAGCTTCTTCTACTATAATCTTGACACCAGTTGTCACTCCTCCTCAGGCAGGACTGGGAGCTCCCCGGCATGTATAGTGTTAATGAATGGGTAGGTGGGATTAGAGAGAGTGTACACCACGTGACACGTGAGTTGTGTAACGCAACACAGTCAGTTACACAAGATGCCCGGTACTGAGCACAGCGCCCCCTGCAGTCCATGAGAGGAGTGCGCTACTGAGGGGGAGAAGAGTCCGGTCACAGGGGCGCACCAAGTTTGGAAGGAGGAGAGAAGAGAAGAGGGGGGTTCCCGTCCGTCACCATGGGGATGGAATAGGCGGGAGGAGGGATATAGCCCTATAGACAGTCCGCGCCCATCACTTAGATTTGTATAACATTGCCGCGTTGAATAAGCGGCTGGGCACTCTGATTCCCGCTCCCAGCTCCGCTCTCTGGAACCCCTGGAAATGGAGGAACATCACAGTACTTACAGTTCTGAAGGCAGTTCTTCCTCTCCTCTCTCCAGTCTCACGGACGGTAACAGTTCTGGCGCGTGCGCTGATACATGTCCCGCCCTCCTCCTCTAGACCAGCTTGTGTGACAGACAGCACACTGGCTCTATCACACGAGCTAGGAGGAGGAGGAGGGCGGGACATGTATCACAGCGCGGCGCGCCCTTTTTTTTTTTATGGCCGTTTTAAAGTCCACCGCGGCCGCTCCCCTGAAAGTGCCGCCTGGGGCTGCGTTCCGGTATGGGAAACGCACGTCCTGGGCGCACGGAGAGGTGCTGGTACTCTCCAGGGCCATTTTTGGAAGTGGCGGTACTGAGTACCGCCGCGTTCCGGCCCACTTAAAGCACTGTGTAGGAGGAAGTCTGCCGGGTCCTCAGGGACTACACGGTCCATAAATTTGTGTGATTCGTCTGATCTCTTCCCAGTACGGTCGAATGCGTGGACACGACCAGAAGACTTGTAGCAAAGTGCCTCTGTCTGTCTGGCATCTCCAGCAGGTCTCTGGGGTCGTCGGGAACAATGTGTTCAGTAGGGCCGGGGTCCTGTACCACCTCGTCAGAAGTTTGTAGTTGGTCTCTTGGATCCTGGCACAGATTGATGACTTGTGCGTAAATGTAAGAATATGTTGTCTCTCGCTAGACGAGAACCAGTGGTTAAGGTCTCGTTCCCATTTATCTAGGCTCGGAATTTGGTATCCCTCAGGGGGGTGCAGTCAGAAGGGCGTGTTGTAGCGACAGGGCGTGTGGTAACGTCTCTGATTCCAGGCACATCTCCTCTAAAGGCGTGAGGGTGTGGTCGAACGGGGGGGGGGGGGTGTCATAGTTCTGAGGAAATGGCTAAGTTGGGCTGCTCTCAGAAAGTCTAGCCGATACGGTCCCGACTGGGCCATTAGTTCAGTTAACGTTTTCCATCGACCCGACTCACTGAAATGGGAGGCCTGGAAGGAGCCCGATTCACATAGGGTGACAAACTTACTGTCACTGAGCCCGGGTTCAAATCGGGGGTTGCCAAGAATCGGGCGGAGTGGTGAAGTGTCCGGAGACAATCAGGACCGTTCCAATAATTTACTACATACCTTGATGGTGTTGCCTATCAGAGGGTGATGGTGCACATCCTTTTGTTGCAGGGCGTGACACCATGGGGCCAGACTGCTGACTTTAAGTAGGCCACTGGATGCTAGGATCTGTTGCTCAATGTGTGCACTGTTGCGCCAGAGTGCCTGCAAACCTCATCTTTGCCAGTTCTTCTGTGAACTCTCCTCTGACAGGTGTGAACCTAGTATAAGCTATTGGGACAGATTTAACTGAAGTTAAAATGCTTGTAGTATTCCTTAACCGCTTTTCCCAAAACTTTTTTTTTCAGGTATGCTACTCCCTTATTGCATTATTATTACCACTGTAATACATAAATTGCGAGTGGATCCCTCTGAATAGAAGTACACTTACGTTTGCTTAATTCTCACATTTTTTCAGACTGCCTTCTAATGCCCCTGTTTATAATTTTTTTTTTCCACTTACTAAATTTGAAACTTTACATTGAAGGATTGTGCTGCCACTGCGAGCCATGCATTTGGCTTGCGGTTGTGGTGCAGGCCCATTGATCTTAATGGATGAGTTTGACAAGTTGTAACAAACAGGCAGTCAGAGTTAAAAATGCAGCAATCCTGATGCTATGGATCATGCCTACAATGTGTACAGACCTATCAGGCTGTAATGTTAGAATTTGGGTGGGCAGCCATACTGTGGCTTAGCCACCGGTATTGCTACCCCCCACGGCCACCTATGTGAAAGAGCCCTTACTGCCTTTTTTATTTTCCTTATTAGATCTGTGTGGTTATTTGTAGCTGCATTTCTGTATTCCCATGTGAGAGTACGTTTAAAAGTGATCGGAGTGAATTATTAATATACTGTACACACTCTTCAGAGGAAAACTAAGCTAGAAAGTAAAACAGGAACAAAGGTCTATCTAATCCCTCTACATGTTTATTTAACCAAAAACTGCCAGAACCACTAAACTGCCTTCAGAATTTGCTTATCTTTCCTTCTGTCCCATGATATCTTTGTGAATGAGACTCTGAGAAAACATTATCTGTCTCCATTCTAAATGGTGCAACCTCACTTCAAGATTTTGATTCTGGAATAGTTAGCCACTCTTGCTAATTTAAAGACCAATTTGACATCTGTGAACACCTTCTTGTCTGCCGCGGACTATTTTGTATAATGGGCTTTTGTTACTGTAAAATAAGGAAGCACTAGGGATGTTTGCTAAGCACACAGGGGTTCATTTAGTAAAACCCGAGCGTGCAAAAAAAAAAATTGGTGCAGCTCTGCAAAGAAACCAATCAACTTTCAGGTTTATTTTTTCTCAAAGTTTAATTGAACAAGCTGAAGTTAGAAATTGATTGGCTACCATGCACAGCGGCACCATATTTTGCACTCTTAATTTTTTAGTAAATAGACCTCACAGCCTATGTGCCCATCTTCTAAGAAAATCATTGTGGCAAGCCACTGGTGTACATTATGAAGGGGCAGTTTTTTTTATTGAAATTCCACAAATCGACATCTCATTCTTTTCCATCAGACATTCTTAGTTTCTGTGACCATATGTAGTGCACTGCAATCCACCTGTATGATGTGAATGGGGCTCATAGAAAACCGTTCTGAATAAGGCCTTGTGCATTTTTATCAATACTGATCATCACAGCTCAACATACCAGATTTGATGCAAGGATTTTTTTTGCCACCCCTTTGCCCTTGCCCTGACCTTTTCAATAACTGCTCAAAAATTAAAGGGGTTGTAAAGACAAAAATATTTTCCTCTTAAATTAAAGTCTGACAGTAGCTGATAAAGTAAAAAGTAATGTTTTGCATTATAACTAGTTTGATACCTGTTGAAATCGAGCTGTTTTATTCACCTCCGTCACTCCTGAATCGTTATTCTCACTGACTTCCTGGTTTGCGGTGCGCATTCATTCTTGCTACATCACAACCTAATGGGAACTACAGTTCCCATTAGGCTTAGCCTCCATGCCTATGAGGGTTAAGAGAGCATCTTCACGCAGGGCTGTAGTCATAGGGAGGGGGTGAGCACATTCTGCTTTCCACCATGCAGATGCTGGTGAAAAGCAAGAAGAGGAGAGACAGGAAATGGCATTTTTAAACGTAGATTACTGTATTTTGGAGGTCAAAAGGAAAAACGAGGTAAGTGATATTTAAATGCTCTAGCTTACAGCAATCAATTGATCTAATAAACGAACCTTTAGTATTCCTTTAAAATAAAATACAAATACCTTTCAAAGTTGCTCCTTTTTCCACAAACCAAATTTCTCCTGCAATTCCCACTCCCTGCCTTGTTCACCTAGTGGTAGCACCAGCCCTGTGACCAAACCCTTGGATTGAATTGGTATATGCCCCAAAAAATTCTCACTTTGATATCTAATTATCTTTGCAATACAATTTAGCAAACCTCTTTCTTTTTTGTACTTTAAAAGAAAAAAAAAGTGTCAATTTACTAAATGTCTGCTAGACAGTACATTCAGTATGTAAAAGAAAGGTACTCATATGTTAAACAATGTGACGAAACGGTCCATTCAAAAAAACAAAAGTACCAACAGCGCTAATAATGCGGTGGAAGTAACCCCACCGCTGCAAAAGATGCGATAACTGGATGACAGCAATTAAACTAATTAATCTGAAATAGTCCAAGGATGAATAAGTATGAGGAAAAGCAGAGTGCACCGTCCACCAAATTCTTCTCTATTCACCACTTGTGATCACTCGCCCCGTCGGGGTTTAAACTCACCAAGATGAGTAGTAAGCGTTTCATTCAATCAGTTTTTAAGCCACTGCAGCCAGCATCGTATCAGGGAGCCACTTTGTAAGAGGGAACCTGCCGTCCATCCGTCTTCAGCCTTTTATTTAGCTGATTACATATTGTGTGTCCTATTCAGGCTTTGCTGGGATTGCATATCCGGGTGGCGCTAAGCAGTGTATAGCAGGCCTTTTTTTATACACTTTTTGGATCAGTACATTCAGTATGCCAAAGTAACTTGGAAAAAAGTTCATTAGAATTTGCTTATAAATCAGCAATGAACAGTGCATATAAGCATTAAGCTCACTGTAAGTAATAACAATACTATAACAAGTACAGTCTAGGAGAATGGCTAGGATATAGTGCAATGTCCTGTGATGTACCACTTGGCATAAGTAATGGGCAAAGGTCCCTGTGGAGTGGCTGTAAAGGGGGAGTCTTTAGTCCAAACTTTTCATCCGGCTAGTATTGGAAGGCAATTGTACTGTTGGTGCAAATGAGCACAGTGTCAGTTTGCTCTGCTTTTTACCATTTGTAAGCTATGCTTGAAATGTATTTTACTGTTATTATTTTAGACCCAAATTCCCCTGCGACAATTAAAAATTTAGACTTTTCCCTCACTTTCTGTCTTGGTGACAGTGGTATAGAGCGTAAATCTTCCTAGTGGTGACTGAGACGGCAATAAAAACTGCCAATAAAAGTTCTAAACCATCTACATTTTTTCCGAATTGAAACACATTTTGGCTTTAGACACAATATAGGCAGTGCTTGTCAAGCCCCGTACACACGGCCGAGGTTCTCGCCAGAAACCAGCGAGAACCTCGCTGGGAGCTGCATTCCAGCGAGAACCTCGGCCGTGTGTACGCTCTCTGCTCGCCCCTCCCGTCGGGAAAACCGTCGAGCAAATAGAGAACAGGTTCTCTATTTGCTCGACGGCCCGTCGGGATGAATGGCTGCTTGCCATTCCCGACGGGCGGGTCGCAGATTCTGACGAGTTTCTCTGTCGTGTGTACAGGGCTTGAAAGTTTGGAGCTGAAACTCCTGCCGTTCTGTTCATATACGGGCTCCCTGCTTTAGAGCATAATGTAAAGCCCATCTAAGAGTGGACTGGGGCACATTCCCTAGGTCCTCAAACCTAGAAACTATAGGCTGGTATTGGCTGGCATCTTCAATTTATTTCTAGAACACTCTAGAGCTTTAATACTTGCGACTCACACTTGGTCTGTATGTTGCTACCCCCGATGAAGCAGATTGGTAATTTTGACTTCTCTATGCAACAACGCTAAGGACAACCTCAGCCCCTCGGACACCTGCTTGAATGAAATTCACTGCAAACACCTATAAAAACATGAGCATAGATACCTTTTTAGAAACCGTTTTATGGTAAATTAAATGTATTAATATGGGTTATAATGGTGATTTGAACATAAATGCACATGCAGAAGGTAGGTTCAGACAGTCTGCTAGACAATGCAATCCCTATGCCAAAGTAAGAACAACGTTCTATACCATTAGACTGCAATTAACTCCTAAATCAGCAAAGTTGGCAATAAACTCTGCATGTAAGCATTAACTGCATGAGAAGTAATACAACCATAACTAGTTTAAGATGTAGTCTAGGAGAATGGCTAGGATATAGTGCAATGTTTCCCTAGATGTACCTCTTGGCATAAGCTATGGGTGAAGATCTTTGGAACAGCTCTAAAGGGACAGTCTTTAGTCCTAACTCATTCGGCTAGCATTGGGGCACAGTTGTACTCTTGGTGCACCTACAGGCATCAGTTTTGTAATCTATATTTGGCATTTGCAGAACAAAGTGCCCTGAGTCTTGGAATCCAATGGGCAGCTTACAACTCTACACTTTGTAACAGATTTATTTTCCATTTATTTTTGCTAATTGTTCTCTTTTTCCCACTCTTGTGTAGATTTGGCATGTAGCAGAACCATACATTGAAAAATATAGAATGGAACACATTCCTGAATCCAGACCAGTGTCCCCTACTGCTTTTTCAGTGGACTCCATGTCGCTAAGTAACGCCTCTGTGCATGATCCTCAGGACCACATCGATAACCAGGACCGTGATAGTCTTCAGGAATTGCAGTCCTCACTAAATGATTTACGTACAAGTCCATAGCTGTTTCCAAATGTAGATGTTTTCTTAATAAGTTCCTTTAGCAATTGGTAATTTCCAATCATAAAACTCTACTGTTGTAGGCTTTTGTTGGTAAATATTTGTAATGTGCATGCCTGCCATATATTGTAGATGATACAGGTCATGTAATGTAATCCTTTTGTTGTTGGCATGTAGAAAATTTACATTAAAACAGGACGATAAGATCAATGACAAAACAAGCGCTTCGTAATTTGGATAAGTATGACAGATGTTTTCATCTCATATCACGTGTTTTCTCATAAAAAATAAAAAAAATTATATAAAGCAGTGAAACTAAGCTCAGTGGCACTGACTATCAGAAAAGTGGAGCTATACATAATGCATTACACTGTAGAAAAATACTGTAATTCCTAATCCTAGATGGAATATTGATATTGAGGATCAGTATTTGCATGTAGATTCAGTAGGCTTTGAGGGTACAGCAGTATTTCAAAATGTTAGCAAGTACACGCTGCACCATGTGGTGCATGCGTGCAGGTACTGAGCTTTGCATCAAAGCACTTATTTTATAAGAAACAAAAATGCACAAACTTAATATTTACAAAAACACTGTTTAGGGGTAAACCATTTTTTGAAATATTTTATTTGCATACCTCAGAAAATATAACCTATTGACCTTTGCAACCCAGTGTCAACCTTACAAATGCCAAAACACCCTGTAGACAGGCTACAGTCACACCAGAGCATCAAGCTTTTTGTGCTTTTTTTTTTTTTTTTTAAGGGCATTTTCTGACACATTTTTTTATGCTTGTTTTTGAGCATTTTTTTTGTTCTTGTGTTTTCAAAGCATTTTGGCGCTTTGCCATTTTTGTATGAGCTAATAGAGAAAACGATCATCTGTTCCTACGTGTTTCTGCTTTCAGCTGCTTCATAAACGCAATAATCTGCCTGATTCAAGCTACAAAAGTAGCTTCAAAACTTTTTTAAGCTTCAGGTGTTTTAGAGGGGAGTTATGAACCACAGCCATAAAGAATTTAATTTATTTATTTTTAACTCCATTTTGGAGCTTCAAGCTACAAAATCCTCAGGTGTGAATGGGGCAAAAATACTTATTTGTGATTATACGAACATTGTATAATATATAATACGACATATAAAAAATAAAATTAGTTAAATTGCCACCAAAGCTTCCCTTTAAATTGAACCCATAGTTTTCCAATTCTAGGCAAAATTACAGCATTAATTTAGAGGGGGAAACGGTCTCTTCTCTTCCCTACACCCTTTTTTTTATATATGCAAACCATCGATGCTGATTTTTTAATCCAGACATAGAATTATCTTACCTTGCTTACCGATCACAGTGGCAACACACTTCACTTTCCAGCCTGGCAGCTAAACCTGTTTTATATAAAATATACAAATTTCAAAATTGCTGGCTAACTTTTACAATAGGCGCATGCTATCAGCCTAAGTAGTTGATGCTCTTGCAGAAGATCCTTTATTTAATTTCCCCTGCAAACTGTTTTACCTACTGCCTGGCTGCATTGATAAGTTTATTGGTAGTATCTCTGTAGGGTTTGTAATGTAGGATATTTGGATGGACATTGTACATCATCTTTATCTATGTGTTTTCAGTGCCTGGACGAGGCCATCCAGTACCCAGGGCGAAGATCCCAAACTGCGCACCCCCCATACACCCAGCAGTCACCTGCTTGTCAAAATCAATGCCAATGTGTCGTATTTTTCTTCCGAGTGCCCCTTTTGTACCAGCTTTTATAGCCATGGTACAGCTCTGAACCTAGGAGTCTTGTTTTAATTTGAGGTGAAAAAGATGGATCTGGGCCCAATAGATTTTCTCTGACCTTGCTAGTGTCTTACATCGGCCCTTCCAGGGCTCCAGATGCCACTACAATCAAGTTAAAAGGAAAAATTATCACGTAATAGTATCTGACAAAGATGTCCAGCAGTTTCAGACCCTGAAGCTGCAGTTTTTTCCAGTGTAGTATAATTGATTTTGTTGTGGCCCACGGGCTGTACTTTGGAGACCCCTGGTCTATAGGATGGGCACTCTGTGAGATTTTTGCCTGGTTTGGGCAGTAATACAACCTGTGCATCAAACGTGGAGTCAGGAAAATTGGACATCTCGAGATAATGGGCCAGATTCTTAGAGTTATGTCGGCGTATCTCGAGATACACTGCATAACTTCTAAGAAGCGCCAGCGTATCTATTTTCTGTATTCCGAAAACAAGATACACCAGAATTTTGCTTAGATATAAGCGGCGTAAGTCTCTTATGCCGTCGTATCTAAGTTGCATATTTACGCTGGGCGCTAGGTGGCGCTTCTGTCGATTTAACCGTGTTTAATATGCAAATGAGCTAGATACGCCGATTCCCGAGAGTAATTGCGCCCGCTCATCTTTTACGTCATTTGCGAAGGGGAAAATTACCCCTGCTATATGAGGGTTAACTTTGTGTAGGTGAGGCGTACGCAATGTTAAGTATGGACGTCGGGACAGCGTCGATTTTTAAGTCGTTTGCGTAAGTCGTTCGCGGATAGGGATTTGCGTAAGTTATGTTAACGTTGAAAGCATTGACTATTTGCGACGTGATTTTGCGCACTGGGATACGTCCACGTACGGCGCATGCGCATCTAAAAATAAACTTCAAACGTGGGGTCACAACACATTTACATAAAACACGCCCACCTCTTCCACATTTGAATTGCCCTGCCGTAACTTAGGACGTAAGTGCTTTGAGAATACGCCACTTGTGTCCAAAGTTGTGGCGGCGTAGCGTAAATAGGATATGTTACGCCCCGCTGCCAGATACGCAAAAATACAAGAATCTGGCCCAATATTTAGATAAGTGAAACCTAAGAACCAAGAGCTCAGCATTGACACTCTAATAGGAGCCCATCAGGTCCCAGGGATTTATTTGCTGGAAAGAAGCTAATCACTTTGTCCCATTTCCTCCACAGAAATCTTGGCATCCATAGAGCACCATAGTCCCCAGACAGTAAAGGAATAGAGTGAGGAGAGTCACCAGGTCCTGTTTATTGTAGGGGGGGATGGGCACATATAGCGTACTGAGTAGTAGACCAAGGAATTGAGAATAACCTCAATGGTCCGGATTCACATACCTGGGCGAATTTTTCTGCCGGCGTAGCGTATCTTCTCTACGCTAGCGCAATGTTGAGAGGCAAGCATGGTATTCACAAAGCAAATGCTCTCAACGTTGCGCCGGCGTAGCGTATAGTTGTCAGCGTAAGCCAAAGTAGGTGGAAGTGGGCGTGATATATTTAAATGAAGCATGACCCCATACAAATGATGGGCTGAGCTTCAAAAAACAAACTGCGCATGCGTCGTATCTTGGACGCATCCCAGTGCGCATGCTCACAGTCACGTCGAGACAACTGCCTAAGCTACGTCAAAACACTGCCTATGACGTGAACGTGACCTACGCACAGGCCTATTCACGTACTATGTAAACAACGTAACTATGCGCCCGCGATATGCTGGCGTAGGGAACTTACGCCGGGCGGCTGAAGCCTATTTTTCCGACGTATCTAGCTTGGGGAATCTGCGCAGAGATACGACGGCGCACATTTGTACTTACAATGGCGTATCTATAGACATGTCGGCATAACTCCTACGTGAATCCGGGCCAATGTGTCTGTGGGAAGGTCTCTTCCCCCCCATCATCTTTATACACGTACAGAATATTAGCTGGAGTACACTTGTCTGTTAAAAATAGAAAATTGTTAGCTCTATTAGTATCTCCCGGTTTAAAGAGTTGTCTGCTCTGGTACATATAAACCCAGTTGTCGCCTGGCTTTCAATAAGTCAGTATAAGTAGTATCTGATGGAGGAAGGGAGATGCGAACAGATACATGCTACTTCCCTATCTGTAACCATTGTAAGGTCTTGTTATATTTAATATGAGCTGTTTTTATGTCAAACACCCCCCCCCCCCTCATTACTGCCTTGAAGGTGTCCCAAACTATTTTGTTCTTGGGCTGGTCTGAAGTTGTCTACCCATAAGCAAGTAAAAGTAGGAGCCATCTGTTTGACCTTCTTGTCCTGTAGCCAACCAGGTGCCAGAAACTTTATAATCTAAAAGTGCCATGTGATTCAATGACACATATTTTACATCATAGCAACCTTTTAAAGGGGTTGTAAAGGTTCAGGGTTTAAAATTATTATTATACAGGATTTATATAGCGCCAACAGTTTACGCAGCGCTTTACATTAGGGAAGACAGTACATTCACAATACAAATCGATACAGGAGGGATCAGAGGGCCCTGCTCGTAAGAGCTTACAATCTAGGAGGAAATAAAACAAGTCATACTTAACTCGGCTGTGGAGTTGGTTTTGCACAGAGTGGCCCGATACTCCTCTCTTGGGTTTCCTCAGCAGCGCTCCTACTCTTCAGGAGTGCACTGTCGGAGAATCGTTCTCCTTCGTGGACACCCATGAGGGCATGCTCCCTTGTCCTGCTTCTGTGTCTATTCACACAAAGCTTGACTTGGCTAGGCCTGGTAGTTCTGATCACAATTCCTAATATGCAACAGGTCTATTACCACTACATTTGGCGATTGGTTGTCCCGAAAACCTCAGTCCTTAGGATCTGGTCCTCACGAACAGGTCCCCACAAGCTAAATCTCTCAGCTCAGGTTCTCACTTGTGTAGACACGCATGGCAACGGGTCCCTCCAACTCTGCTCTCCAGCAGCAATCCTCTCAGGAGGAGTGCAGACTAAAGCTGGATACACACCAGCCAATTTTCTGTAGATTTCTTCCTTCAGATTTATCAAAACCATATAATGAGGTCAAGCCTTTAGGAGTTTAAATTTGTATGCGAATGGGCAGGCCCTTGCAGTATATGGTTTTGGTAAATCTGATAACAAAAGTTGTATAGTGTGTATGGGGTCTAAGACCACAACAGGTCTGACGCCGTATACACGATCATTTTTCGGCATTTCAAATGATCGTGTGGTCGTTTCTCAGGTTCTGAAAAACGACCAAAAAAAAAATGCTCACGGTTCAGATCGTTCCTGGGATCAGCATTCACGGATCGGATCATTTTTCGGATCGGCAAAAAAAGACAGTGACCCCCCCCCCCCCCCCCCCAAGTAGTACAGGCAGACAGTGACCCTCCCCAGTAGTACAGGCAGACAGTGACCCCCCCATAGTACCGGCAGACAGTGACCCCCCCCCGTAGTATAATAAGAGGGTGAGCTGCGCTTAGGATAGTACAAATGGGTATGTATAAGTAAGTAATGGCCTGCAGCCCCCCTAAATATAACACCCCTAAGGGAGTATAGTAGATAAATGTAAAAAGAGGTGGGGGTAGTGGCGCTGTCATGGATAGGTTGTAAGACTAGGCCAGTAAGTATCACCAACCTGTGGGTGGGCGTGGCCAATAGGGGCAACCTTTTTACCGTCTGTTAAAGGGTGACAAAAATGTCCGTCTATACCTTAAAACAAGTAATCCGCTTAGACAATAGCTAAATATATATAAATATCACCAATATAGGTTGTGGAAAAAATAAAAACAATATGGCCACAAGAGGTGCTAAAAAGTGTGCAATCATAAAACTGGTTAATATAATATATTTAGAGCACAGATGGAAAACTGTACCATTAATAGAAAATATGTAATAAATGGTATATAATAAAGTACACCTAGGGACTTAATACTGGATGGGTCCAGTCTTGGGCGAGTGGGCCACAAGTGCTCTCCTAAGTGTACAATAAACCCAATAGGAGCCTGAGGGGGCGATGACCTGGACAAATGAGAACCGACACAGACACTTGCCTCTCTTAGTTTTTTCTGAAAGTAATTGCTTGGGTCTGTCCTCTAATTTTTTTTTCAGTAAAAGCTAGACTTGTTCTACCCTCTCCCATTGGTTTTTTGTCTGTCCAATATACTACAATAGTAACATGGAGGTTTGGGAGGGGGGAAAGGTGTAGCTTATTTTTTTAAGATCTAATTATCATATAAGAAAAGTTAAAGGTATTGTAAACCCTATTTTTTTAAATGACAAACATGTCATAATTACCTCCACTGTGTAGTTCGTTTTGCAGAAAGTGGCCGTGATCCACCTCTTCTGGGGTCCCCCGGCGGCACTATTGGCTCCTCCCGCATCGTAAAACCCTCTTGGAGAAGCGTTCTACCTGGGGGGGATTACCGTGCGGGTGCACTCCAGAGTCCAGCATTTGCGTCCAAAGACACAGAATGCCAATGGCTGCGCTGCTATCAATCTATCCAATCAAGAGCTGAGACAACAGGTAGAAAGGTAGAGCATGTCTCCGCCATGGGAACAAACAGGCTCAAGTGAGTAAAATGAGGGGGCTTGGGGGCTGGTCACACAGAAGAGAGCAGGGACCAGTGGACTCGCACATGCGCAGTACGGAACCAGGAAGTGAAGCCACAAGGCTTCACTTCCCGATTCCCTTACCGAAGATGGTGGCGCCTCCACCCGAAAGCCTAGGGACAGATTGGCTTCGGGTGCCAATATCGCAGGCGCCCAGGACAGGTAAGTGTCCATATATTAAAAGCCAGCAGATGCAGTATTGGTAGCTGCTGACTTCTTTTTTTTTTTTTGGGGGGGGGGGGGGGACTCCGCTTTAAGGTGGCCAAGAAACTAATATAATTTGTGTATTTCAAAGTAGTTTGTCATGTGTGGGTGTCCTCTCTATAAAGACCTAATAATAGTTAGCCAAGGGGAAAATGGCTTAATGGAACAGAAAAATAATAATGATTTTAAAGCGAAAAAGTGGAACTTCCGCTCATCGGATTCCTCCCCCCTCTGGTGTCACAATTGGCACAATTCCAGCCGGTGGGCAAGTAGGAGAGAGAAGCAGGCATCGCGCAATGCGCAGTAGCGTTCCCAGCGTGAACCCGAAAGGCTACACTGCCGGGTACCCTTACCCACAATAGCAGCGGCAGCACTCGACAGCTGATGGAAACATCAGCTGCGGTGCTGACATCGCTGGACTCCAGGACAGGTAAGTGTCCATTTATTATAAGCCAGTAGCTGCAGTATGTGTAGCTGCTGGTTTTCAATGTTTTTTTGGTGGAACGCCGCTTTAAAAACAGAAGACTAATAAAATTGTTAGCTGGTGATATAGTATTTGTTTAGTTTAATTTGTGATTTATTTTGAGAGTACGTTTTAATAGTAGATACAAGGTTACCTTGCATAGTAAAATTATTCATATGACATGAGAATATTTCACAGAAATGTGTAACAGCAGGCAGGATTCACATGTTTTCAACAGGAAGTTTAAGAACTGTAAACATGAACAAAATTAAACAGGGTCAGATATAGTCTGTATAATGTGGAAGTGCAGTAAAAAGTGTCAGAGGGGCAAAGGATGGGAGGTCAGCAGTGCATAGAATAAGGTCAGAAGTTTTTAAAGCAGTGTACAGGGGCTATTAGTTTGTAGAAGTGTACAGGATGCCAGAAGGACCGGGGGCAGTGTCGGTAGGGCAGAGGATGAAAGATCAGCATGGGAGTGTATAGGAAACGGAAGAGCAGTGTACAGGGGTTAGTAGGGCAAATGACAGGGATCAGCAGAGCCAAGGATAGGGGTCAGTAGGGAAATGTACATCAGTAGAGTGGAGTATAGGGTCAACTCAGCCAAGGACAGGGGTCAGCAGAGGACAGAGGTCACTGCTGGCAGGGCAGATGACATGGGGTCACCACTGGCAGAAGAGAGGAAAGGGATCATTCCTGGCAGGGCATCAAGCAGAGCTTTCTCCCATCCCTGCACAGTACACAGCCTAAGCACTAAGATCTCCTTCTCCCCACACAACACACAGTAGCTGCAAACGGATTCCCTTACACACAAATACGATCTGCACATTGTGTTAAAGAATACAAAGCTTCCTGTAAATGGCTGAGCAGTGCTCCGCCTGACTCCATTTTGTTTTAGGAGTGGAACAAGAAGTTCACATACCACTGCCGGAACATAGCACTGTCTACTGTATGTAGCCGAGGCCACATACAGTTAACACAGCATGCGCAGAATGCGCACCTGTTAGTAAAGTATATAGTTCATTTGGGTTTTAATGAATTATTTAAAAGGGATATGAAATGTGGAATTAGAAGTACATTTATACTTTAACAGAGCTCTTATATATAAGAAATCATGGTTAGTCTAACATTGAACTTGTGTAAACTATTAAAAGGACTATATGCAAGAATTTGCTGATAAAAACAATACCATTAGTAGCAATAAGCATGAATTTATGAAATAGTTCTTGCCAAACCAATTTGTTAACATTCTATGAGTAAACTGCCATCAAAAGGAATGGCTAGGGATGTTCCGCATAAACAATTTACAAATCAAGGCCTTTTGGCATGGACCTTAGAGTATGTACCTGGATAGAAAACTGGTTACAGAACCACATCCAAAGGGTGGTGATAAATAGCGTGTACTCAGAATGGTGTGAAGTGGTAGGCTCTGCCTGGAAGCAATTCTGTTTAATTCATTCATAAATGTAGAGTATTGTATAAATGGCACAAAATGCAGAGTTTGAAGTTATTGCCCTGCTTAAGATGGTATCATCAGCAAACAGGATAAAGACTTCACAAGAAGACCTCAATATAATAACGGGGGTTGGCAGCTACAGGGCAAATGAGGTTTAATGTTACAAAATGCAAAAGTAATGGCACCTGAGGGCTAAAAATAAACACAAGTTACTCACTAGGGAATAATCTTTGGGGGCCATCTAGGATTGAACAAGATCTGGGGCTTTTAGTAGAGAGGCTCAGCAATGGCATGCAACACCAAGCTGCAGCAAGCATGTTCTGTTCTCACTACACGTTTGCCCCTGGCGTGTATGTAGGTCAGCCTACAGCTTAAAGTGGTTGTAAACCCACTTTTTCGACTTTTACCTACAGGTAAGCCTATAATAAGGCTTACCTGTAGGTATAAAGAATATCTCCCAAACCTATACGGTTTAGGAGATATTACCCCCGCTGATTGCAGCGGCGCATGCGCAGGGGGGAATCTACGGCCAAAGGACCGGCCACCGCCGTCCTGGCCGGATTTAAATCTCCCGCGCGCACGCGCGGGAGTGACGTCATCGCCGCTCCAGCCAATCACAGCGCTGGAGCGGCGATACCCGGAAGACACGCCGAGTCAAGATGACATCTCGCTCGGCGTGCACCAGGTAAGTTCCCTACACCTCGTTCCGAGGTAAGTATTTCATAATGAGCTAATATGCGGTGCATATTAGCTCATTATGGCTTTTCCCTTGCAGGTGTAAAAAAAAAAAACTTTGGATCTTTATTATGATGAACAGGTGGTGGCCATATAAGATGCATATGAATAATGGTGAAACTAGAGATAAACAAATAAATGAACATAAGAATTATATGAACACAAACAAATTTCTACTAGGCATATAGATAAACAAACAGTCTATCATACCAGCGATGCTGTCCCAGGAGGATCAAGACTTAGAAAACAAGTGGTACAGGCTTAGCTGACTCCATGTGGACTGTCCAGTGGAAAAGAGATGAAAGAGTGGTGATAGGAAGTGAAGACAGTTTTCAGCAACACAACAGGAAATGTACATTACCATAGAACACTGCCCATCAACAGTCCTTTGTTAAGAGTGACATCTAGTGGACAATATTTGAATTACAAGTCCAGAAGGTATTACTGTATTTCCTTGTAGGCCAAAGCAGAATATTAGCATGCATTGAAAAGGGATATTTACTCTAGAGACAAAACTATAATGCTACCATTCTACAAAACTCTGGTGAAGCCACATCTTGAGTATGCCGTCCAGTTCTGGACACCAGTCCTCAGGAACGATGTGCTGGAATTGGAGAGAGTCCAGAGAAGGGCAACAAAATAAAAAATATAAAGACGGGAGGACCTCCATTACGAGGAAGGACTATAAGCACCAAACTTCTTCTCCCTGGAGAACAGAGGCTTGGTAGGAGATATGACAGTGATATACAAATACCTCAATGTTGATTCTAGCATAGGGGAAAGCTATTCAGTTTCAGGGAGCTTAAAAAAGGCACACGGTCACTCAATGAATTTGGGCGGGAAGCGGTTTAACCTTAAACTGCTTAGGGGGTTCTTTATTGTCAGAGCGGTAAGGATGTGGAACGCCCTTCCACAACTGGAGATGTCAGCGAGAAGTGTCGAGAGTTTTGATTAAACTCTTAGAAAATAATAAGCGGAGTGCATTTATAAAAAATCTCTTGGTGAATCTTAGGCCGCGTACACACGGTCGTTTTTTTGTGATGAAATAAAACAACGTTTTAAAAAACTTCATTTAAAATGTTCGTGTGTGGGCAAAACTTTGTTTAATGTCTTCTGAAAAACGTCAAAAAAAAAAAAAAAAAATTCGAACGTGCTTCAATTTTTTATGTCGTTTTTCAGAATGTAGTTTTTTGCATCATAAAAAATGATTGCGTGTGGGCTAAAACGACGTTTAAAACAACGTTTTTAAACCTGCGCATGCTCAGAAGCAAGTTATGATGCGAGCTTGAATGGAACAGAGTGCCGTCGTACGTGTTGTACGTAACCGCGCTTTGCAAGAGCATTTTCAGAAAACTATGGCGTGTAAGCAACGTCGTTTTTTAAAATGAAGTTTTAAAAACGTATTTTTTTTCATGAGAGAAAAAACAACATTTTTTACAGGACAAAAAAAAACGACCTTGTGTGTACGCGGCATTAGAGAATCATGCCATGACCACCAGATATTGGTTGTCTGATATTTTATATTCAGTTACCAGCACTTTAGATCCCCTGATGGTCCTTTTTTTTTTAATAGGAAATACAAATTACGGTCCAGAAAACAAATAAATATATGCATGGACTAAAAACAATGTTCTACTGTAAGCCTACTGTTAGTTTTGCTTGTTCTGTATTAACTTGTATTGAAAATTCAATAACTAAATTATTGCATTCACATTAAGCCAAAGTTGCGGTGCAAAGCTCAAACACTAGTTAAACCACAAGTATAAATATTAAAATATATTAACCTTTTACTAGAATACAGTTGAGTATAGTTGTCCTAAGATGAACCAAGAGGGTGATTTGGGGTTTGATGTAATTTGAAGGTAATAATATAGAAAATGATGGAAACAATCACACTGACCAAAAGTTTGTGAAAACCAAACCATTACACCTATGTTCACTTTTTTGGACATCCCATAGCAAAACCCATGAACATTAAATGGAGTTGCCCCTTTTTGTGGTTTAAACAGTTTGATCTATTCTGAAAACATTTTGGCATGTGTTTGTAGGAATTTGTACCATTTTAGCTTAGAACACATTGGTAAGGTCCAGCACTGATATTAAACAAAATGACCTGGCTCATCATTGGCTTCCCAGTTCATCCCAAATGCATTTAATACATTTAAAAAGGTCAGAGCTCTATAGTCATGTCATGACCTGGCTTTGTGGACGGGATCATAGTCATGCTGAAATAGAAAAGGGCCTACCTCGAACTGTTGCCACAAGTTTGGAAGTGTGCAATTGTCTGAAATGTCTTTGCGCTGTATCATTTATATGACATTTCACTGGAATCACCTTAACTCAATCATTTTAAGAATTGCACCCATTGCCCAGACTGGCACGGAGAATTAGTGCTTAGCACTGCACTACTGAATTAATTTTCCTCCCAGATAGTATGCATGGAGTTTGCATGCCTTTGGGCTTGGGTTGGCCTCCCACAATAGTTTAGTAACACATGCTTTTTTTTTTTTTACTTCCATGCAAATCGTTTCATTGTTTTGTGTGTACGGAAGAACTATAACATAGAAAGCAGATGATTGTAAGCTGTACTGGAACCAGGTCTTTTGTGAAAGTTTGTACTGTACAAAAACGTGATTCATGCTAAAATCAATTGACAGATCCTCTCTATGGTTTGTCCTTACAACCTGTATTTTTAGCTGCGACCATATCTGATACAAAATCATATCTTAAAGTGTGTCCCTTACCTTTTGTGCTACTATCCAAGGCACATATGTGCTCATAAATGACCCATAGTCCAGCATAGCCTGGTATGCTTCAACTGTTTTCCTGAGATATTAGTGGGAAACACTATCCTTCCATGATAAATACTGTATATAGAACTACTTTAGATTTACTGCATCGGTGCTTTAAAATGTCCGGTTCTGAGTCCATATAAGGCTACAGTGGAATTCATAATAAAATTACCATTTGCAATTGGCTTTTAGGATTTCTTCAAGAACATTTCCATAGAACAAACAAACATTCTAAATCAGAAAAATAAATGTAAAGCACTCTCCTAAACTTTACAGTACATATCTTAAAATTTTCTCAAGTGGCATTGGTCCACTAAATCTTGGCAATTTACTTGCCAAGAGTTATTTCACACCCCCAGCACATTGTTTACTGAACCTACCTACCATATTTAAGAATCCATAGCAATTGCTATCTGTTGGAAATCGAATGAGTGGTCCAGCCTTTGACATTAAAAGTTAAAATCAATGTCTGCATATCAGAGCACCCCAGTTTTAGCGGTCCAAGGGCGCATGGTCAATGCCACGAAATTATGCATTCCGGTACGCTGGGGCACGCCAGGTGTTCCGGATATACCTGATTGGCTCACCTGCCTATGTAAAATCAAAGAGATGCAAGAACTGATCCATATTGCACACGACTCTCCCTTTAAATTTACAAAAACACCTGGCCTTGTTGGCTTTACTTTTTCGAACGACCAATCACTTCCATCGCCTGATTAACCCAGCTTCTTAACCATCTGAATACACTCTTAACTTGATCGGATTCTGGATACACGTTCTCACAAACCTCCTCTTTCCCTGAGAGGCCAGGATACGGGAGTCCACGTGGCAGAGCTCTGCTTTGTCTGGTTTGCACTGTTCATTCTTCCTTCCCTCTTTCTTCTCTGCTTTCTTTCTCTTAGGCCGCGTACACACGAGGAGACATATCCGATAAAAACGATCCGACGGACCGTTTTCATTGGACATGTCTCCTGGGAGATTTTGGTCTGATGTGTGTACACACGATCAAATCAAAATCCCTGTGGACAGACAGCGCGGTGACGTTGACGTCGCAAAATCACCAAACCAGGAAGTAAAATGCTTCCACGCATGCGTCGAATCCATTCGACGCATGCGGGGGATTTCGGTCCGCTGGTTAGGCGTACTAACCAGCGGACATGTCCGATGGACAGGTTTCCAGCGGACAAGTTTAAAAGCATGTTTTAAAACTTTTGTCCGCTGGAAACCTGTCCGCTAGGCCGTACACACGATCAGATATGTCTGCTGAAACTGGTCTGCGGACCAGTTTCAGCGGACATGTTCGATCGTGTGTACGCGGCCTGACAGTATATATCCTTCTGGTTTTCTATGTTATTTCTTTCTGTACCTAGTTATTCAATTTTAAATAAAAACTTGCAATGTAGGCAGATAGGCTTAATAAACTCATTCTGACCCTATTGTGAGGGTTCAGCCCTATGGTAGCTGTTATCACTTCACTGAAGATCGTATCAGGTACTCCCATTCCTTTATTTAGGAATGTGGCTCCAGATATACTAATCTAATGCAACTAATCCACTTGTGGGTTCTGTTACCAGTTACAGTTTGTCTCCCTATAACTGGTGGGGATTTTTATTTACCATCTAAACTGTCTACATAAACATTTGTGGACTTTGTGGTTTATTTCCTTTCTGCATGCATCTTACACTAAACATTTTCTTGTTCTTGAATAAAAGATTTTTGGAAGAAAAAGTTTATAAATGAAAATGACAAAGGTGATCTCGTTGTCAATGTTATAATCAATCATCAACTTGGTTATCAAAACATCTGCTTAGTCCATTATTCTCAAATGAAGAATAAACTTCTACTCTAAGTACTTTCATATAAAAGTTGTGTTTAAACACAGAAATATTGAGTGGCTCTTTATTTTAATACTTTGCAAGTATTTTTCTACATAGGAAGCAGATGGATCCAGAGTCAGGCAGATTCAGTGCAGACATTTAGAGGATGCTAGAAGTGATTTAACAACTGATGCACTGGAGTACGGAGCTGATCCACACTATTCATTGCCTAGATATCTGTACTATAGGTGGATGTGTGCCTCACCTCCTTATGCTGTATCTTTGCTCCTACTTGTTGTAAGCATTCTTGGATTTTCAATAAACAGTTATTTGAGAAAAAAGTGATTTAACATCCTTGTGCATGAAATCTATATAAAAATTCAGAAATAAAACATTGGGCAACATTTTTGGAACTTTGTGTATTTTCTTTAATAGAACGTTGGGTATTATTTGTTATTACTGACTACTACAGCAAATCCCTAGTGAGGGACAATAAGTTGCAATAGAGAGCATTTGCTGTTTAGTTACACCTCTGAGTAGACCTAAAACAGGTAAAGTTTACTAGCTGTTGTATTTCTCTACATGGAGAGAACCGCAGAAGAGATTAAGAGAGAATGTCAGCTTTACAAATATAGGTCCACCAGCAACTTGGGCTATTCTGCTGAATACGTTTCTTCCCCCACAATTTTTTTTTTCTGGATTCAATCCTTACAAGCCAAGAACGCTTTCATTTTTGTAGACAATTTTGCCTTTTATGGCCACATATTCAATTAACTCCTGATGGCCTCCAAACTGATAAATCAGATGTTCCCACCTGAAAAGAAAAAAAAAAACCTTATATAAATCATCTATTTTAAGGTGAACGCTATGTAGATATAAAGACATTTTTGCAGCTCTGTACACATTATAAATGTCATTTTAAATGCAAGCAGTGTCATCCACTTGCAGTCCCTGTACAGCCCGGCTGGAGTGTAAAAGCAAGATTAAGTACAAAGAGCCAATCAGTTCATATGCTGGAAAGGAGCATATAAATAGGAGGAGGAAGCGAAGTAACAGATAAGTGAGAGATGATCTCATTGCTGTGCTGCTTCTCTTTTCACTGTCCAGTTACAGGCTATTGGAGGGGCTCAAATAAATTGGAAGATGGGCATCACACCGAGGACATCTAGTGGCAGAAAAAAGTATTGCATGGGGAAATCTCTGGACCAAAAAGCTGAATATTACAGCAGAAGCTAGTTTGTTATTTCAATATTTTATGTCTATGTCCGACTACAATGAATGAGATCTGACCATACCAGACCTTTGAGTGTTATGAATCTTGAGGGGGGAACCCCATACCAAAATTACAATTTAAGACCATACCAAACCTTCCAGTCCGTTATGGATTTTGTAAAAAAAAAAAAAATGCGTAGGGTCCCCTCCACCCAGACCATACCAGGCCAGGCCGCAACATGGGGGGGGGGGGTACTTTGGGGCAGGGGGATCTGCACCCCCCACAACACCTTGTCCCCATGTTGATGGGGACAAGGGCCTTTTCCCGACAACCCTGGCCAGTGGTTATGGGGGCCTATCAGAATCTATGGGGAAAAACCAGTGGAAGCTAGCAGAGGGAGAAGAACTGGCTGAACAACCGGGAGAGAGAATATCTGGAGGAAGAAGACACACTGCAGCTAGGACAGGGGAGACATTCTTCATTTTTAATAAAGAACTTTGTTAAAAACCTGTGTACCATTTTAATTTAATTTTTTTGACTTTGTCTGAATTAGTATTGAGTACAATAGACCCCATACTCATTCACATAAAGGGGGGCCAGGATCCCCTCTTTTCTGACCTGCTGGGCTGCTTGCCCAGATATTGGTCTGGTATGGATTTTGGGGTGCCCCATCCCATTTTTTGGCTCTAGGCTTCCCCTTCAAATTTACACCAGACTGTCTAACCCCTATTTTATATTATTGAATCAGTGCTGCAATTATTATTTTGTTATAAAAGCCCAATATTATCATGCAAGAGTAGTAGTGACATCCTCACTGTGTTGCACATAGTCTGTGTAGGAACCCGAGGTGTAGGTCCACTCATTACAGACTGCCTACAAAGAACTACAGAGAAGCAGATACAAGACCAGTCACTATACACAGAGTGTGTAGCAGTGGCTGATCTTCATCAAAAGGAAGTTCCTGCACAAACACAGGAGTACAGAGGTTGGATTAATGCACAGATTTGGAAGAAATACAGAAAGGACACCTGGATTAAAGTAATATTACACATGCTTTTTGTACTTCAATATTTGTTTAGCCTGATGTTTAGTTTTAAAGAGAAAAAACTATTGTGTATAGGTTAAGTCATCCTTGTAATCTTTACCTGTTTTTTTTGTTAACTTCCCATTAAATGTTTGGAATTTGTCTTGGGGATAGGCTCTGTATTTCAATGATAAATCTCAGCCTGAGGCTATATTGGTTTTTAGTCAGTCTAACAGGGAGGTCACACTGAATCTAGAAGGCTTTATGAGCAAGGGGCTTTAAACAGACAACACAGCTTGCACAATGTACTTTATGTAGTGAGCAAATTATATATATATATATATATATATATATATATATATATACACACACACACACACACACATACATACATACATTATATATATTTTTTTTAAACTTTATGGAGAAACCGTATTTAAAACATTACAGTATTAATATGAGAACGTTCCCTGATCGAATTTCACAGGTTAGTCCTCCAAGATTGTCTCAAACCTTCTTGTAATTTCTTCCCCTTGATTCCATCCTATTCGCCAGCTTTTCTCCCACTTCTCTTTTTCTTTCTTATTCAGTTTCCACCTTTCTATATCCGAACTTGCAGACCTTAGGATTTAGCACATAGTACCCTTAGTTATGGGTTCCTGTTCTTCAATTACGTGAGGTACTTGCTTATCACGGTACATTATTTTGGTTTATGTTACAGCCAGGGCTTAAGTCCGGCGGGAACGCGTGGGAATGGAGTCCCTGCACTTTTTTTACAGCAGGAACTCAGTTCCCTTTGCAGGACTAGAGCAGCGGAGAGCAGGCGAGCCACCCGAGCCAATCCTTTGCTAAGCTGCGATGCCCAGCTCGAGTCACTGTCAGGGGGAGGCGAACCTTAGTAATCCTTTATGTTACTGCCCACTTCCTGTATATGGTTTCAACAGGTAGTGTGCGGGTATTCCGTCACTTCCTCGATGCCGCAATGTCTCCTGGGAGTAACATGACGGATTACTAAGGTACAGTGGATCGAAAAAAACAAAAAACATGTGGTTTATGCATATGAGCGTATCATTTTTTTTTTTGGTAGGGGAGTGGATCTTGGGTGGGAGTTCCCACACTTTTTCACAGGACTTGACCCCTGGTTACAACCTATTTTTGATACATGGTTTGTACTGTACAACTTATTGAGATTAATATATGGCCCTTCTGCCATGTTATTTTATTTTGATATACAATAAAACATATTTGACTCTAAAACCTTACAGTATGTACAGACTGTGCCTTACGCTGACATGTCCTTTGTTTTGTTTGTGCTTTTTGGTATTTGACAAGTTTCTTCTAAGCCCAAGAACATTGTTTAATTCTGCCTGCCACTGTTGAGTGTTCTTTAGTGGACAGAGCAAGAAGATACACTGTATAGGAGTAATGCATATTTATTCTGCCCTAGCCAATTGCTGGGAAGTTTATGCCACTGGGAATCGGATAAGTATTTGAAGAGACATTCCAGAAGGGTCCTTGTTTCCTAGGCTCTGGTAATGCGGTGTGTGCAGCAAGGTCCAGTCCTTCCCCACCAGGAAACTACTTGGGGAAGGTGTAGCCCCAAAATAGCCCAGACTTTGCCTCCCGGGCCCTTGCTTGGAAGAGGAAGCCAGAGCCAGGAAGAGTGTTTGTTCTCCGATCTGTCCTTCTGGGCCTAGAGAGTGTCTTTAGCTGTCCTGTGGCAATGACCAAAGAAGCTGAAAGGTAACCACCCATCGACTCTGCATTAGCCCGTATTAGAGGCATAAAAAGTCTTACAAATGACCTGTGGCAGGGGTCAAAAGATATTGGAAGCAAGTTGTCCATCTGGGTCTAAAAAGAGAAGAAGTCTGAGTGGAAAGGAATCTTAGCTGCTGTTTTGGGTATCCTGTACCTCTAACCCTCTCTACCCAAGATAGTTAAGCCAATAAATTAAAGATATTGGATTCGGTCGCCAGTAGGCGGGCAGTTTGTTTGGATAAAGCTACAGGGCAGGACACCAGTAAGGAAAGCAGGAGAAGCAACTCCTAAGGGGGCCCATGCAACAATTATTACACACTAAAAGAAAGGTTTTACATTAAAAGAGTTTCATGTTGAAAGTGGTATCTAGTCATGGAACACCCAAGCATCTCCTTGCAGGTAAACACGGCCTTCCATGGGTGTACGCTCCACGTGAACAATGCCTAACAAAAATATAGCAGTGAGTTCATTTAACAGTCAAATTATTCCTGTGCAAGATAATCAGTATGGTAGACAGCTGAAACATACCTTGGGGCATTTATAACAACAACATCGCCTTGTTTTCCAACCTCAAGAGAACCATGTGTATGAGATCTTCCCAGGGAGTATGCAGCATTAATTGTAGAAGCAGCAAGGGCTTCTTTTAGAGACATTCTCATATTGACACAAGCCAGATGCATCACCATAGGCTGAAAGCAACAAGAAAAACATCACTCATCAATTTGCTACTGCTACAGCAAACAATATAAAATCAGCCTTAATAGACTTTCCCTGGGTTCGCACCTATGCGTTTATTAGTGCATTTTGCAGTTTGCTGAGATGCACTACAGTCCATTTTTCTATGGCACACATTCACATCCATGCGTTTTGCGGCCGGTGCATTTTTGGAAAGGGTCAGGGACTTTTTTCTGCGCTTTGTGTGCAATTGACTTCAATGGAATCGCACCAGAAACGCAAGTATTGTGTTTGTGATGCGATTTTTGATGAGTTTTGCATTTTTATTTACGCACTTGCTGACCAGCCGCTGTCGTTATACGATATAATCTGCCTAAACTGATTAATACATTCGTTTTTTCGCATTTTTTGGGGGATATGTTTTTATAGCAAAAAGTAAAAACTATTATTTTTTTTCAAAATTGTCACTCATTTTTTGTTTATAGCGCAAAAAATAAAAACTCGCAAATCTAATAAAATACCCCAAAAGAAAGCTCTATTTGTGGGGGAAAATGTTTTGTTTGGGTACGGTGTCGCGCGGCCACGCAATTGTCAGTTAAAGCGACGCAGTGCCATATGGCAAAAAAATTGACTGTTGATTGGGTAAAACCTTCCGGGACTAAAGTGGTTAAGTACTGCATACAGCTGGTTGCTACACAGGGGGGTGCTGCGTCCCCGCTGACAGCTGAATGTAAAAATAAAAATTAAAATACCCCCAAGTCCATACCAGACCCTTATCCGACCATGCAGGTCAGGAAAGGGAGGGGACAAGCACGTGCATGCCCCCCCCCCATGTTGAGAGCATGTGGCCTGGTATGGTTAAGGGGGGGGGGGGGTTGCTCGCTCGTCCCCTCCCTTTCCTGACATGTCGGCAATTTTGTATTTCTTTTTTACATTCAGCGGTCAGAACCTAGCCTAGCTCAATTACACAAGTGCTTATAGTGTATTCAATTTGTATACAGCAGGGAAGAGTTGGAACTTAGGTCAGATATTTATTGCTGTCCGTTTCTGCTGGGGAAAATATATCACCATCCATACTCGTTCTGGTGACTACTGTCATCATAATAGAAGTAAAAAGGGGAAATCTTGTGGTGCTGGTGACTTTTATGAGATTTCCTCCCACTTCCTGTGTACAGTAAATAAAATCTCTCCTGTAGGACAAAGATAGCAAAAAGTCCTGAACAGGTATTTTACCTACTATATCCAAAATGTAAAAAGATTGATTTTTCACCAGTTTTGTGGTTTACTTTACATTGCTGTTAGCAATTCGCAAAGGTTTAACAACCCAACAGAAATTATGACGGAACCCATTTTCTTATTACAGTTACATACTATGGCAGCTAATAGCAAATACCCATTCCTTTCCTTACTATTGGAAGAGTTTAACCACTACAGTTCCAGGCCTTTTTTTTTATTTTCTTGCAAAAAAATAATGATTTTTACATGTAAACAAATTAGAACCCCCAAACAAATGTTTTTTTTTTTTTAAAGCAGAGAATTTTGTGGGTGTTGCAATTTTCTGTATTTTATGTCACACGGTATTTGCGCAGCGGTTTTTCAAATGCAATAAAAAAAAAAAAAAAAAAAAACACACGCGCCACACACAACCCACAGTACATAACCCTTTTTTTTTTAAATATAAAAGAGAATGGTACACCGAGCAAATAGATTCCAAACATGTCACGATTTAAATGACAAAACGCGTAAATGTTACTGTCTATAGGCAATGCTTCAAAAGTTTTGTGTTGGAATTACTGCCCATAATCTGATGTTTGTGGCAATACATTACACATTTGGGAAGAACGCTGTTTAAGTGCGAAACTGACACCCGAGGGCATTTAAAGCGGAGCTCCACCCTGATTTTTTATTTTTTTTTAAATCTAAAAAAATAAAATAAAAATTAAATGGAAAAATAAAATAAAAAATACTCACCCTTAATAGGCTGTTGCTATGCGGAAGTCCCGAATCTGCCCTCATGATCCGCGGTGTGGTTTTCTTCCTCCTCCTCCTCTTCTCTGTGTCTTCTTGTGAATGGGCCGCGCTGCATTCTGGGAACTGTGTGTATCCCAGAAAGCAGCCGGACCATTCACAAAGCGCCGCGCTGCTCGCACATGCGCAGTAGGAAACGGGCAGTGAAGCCGCACGGCTTCACTGCCTGTTTCCCTGACTGTGGATGGCGGTGCCGGGATGGAGTATCGGCATCGGCGGGGGACGTCAGCGCGGGCGCCTAGGACAGGTAAGTGTCCTTATTCAAAGTCAGCAGCTACACTGTTAGTAGCTGCCGACTTTGAAAAAAAAATAAAAATGCGGGTTGAGCTCCGCTTTAACATTTTCTTTTTTAAATTATTAATGCATTTTTATTTTTACACTTGCTTAAAAAAATAAGGGGGTTATCACTTTTATTGCTGTCACAAGGCATGTAACCATCCTTTGTGACAGCATTCAAAACATCAAGATCAGCGTTTTTAAATAGCGGATAAACCAAAGTGATGTCAGGCCATCGCTTCCGGGTTCCGATCCTGGCTTTGTTCGGCCAGCCAGTGGACATGACGGCTGGTCACTCCAATTGTTATTACAAGAGAGCGGACTGCCGTCTGTTTAAAAAAAAAAAAAAAAAAAAAAAAAACAGTACTGGGATGATGCCTGCATCCTCCTAGTATAACCACCGAAAGTCCAGCGACATAAGGATACATCGCTTGCCATGAAGTCACTAAAATGCTTTATTAATTTAGCGCATGTGTACTTTTAGTACAGGTATTATTCCTAAATTTAAGGGGGATGAGAGAGTCATTTGGCTCTCATCCGGTGATTTGTGTAAATTGGATCTCTGTTTCGGCTGGGCTGTGCTGTGAGCTCATCCTGTTGTCCCAGGGCGATAGGTGGCATCAGTGGAGTCCAGGCTGGGGTGTCTCTTGCCAGAAGCCAATCAGGAGGGGTTTTTCTTCGCGGAGCATGCTGGGGGAGAGTACTTCTGGAACAGACGCCATTGGCTGAGGTCTTCTGGTTCCTGGTGCGGCACCCACCTTCAGGGTGACCGTACATCACCGCACCCCGGGCGTTATGGCCTACCTGGCTGGGGCGTGGGTGCTACGCGGAGATCCTGGTTCCAAGACCATGTTGGCCCGGAGCAACTGAAATTGTGGCGGGACCCCAGTGATCGACTGGGGTCCTAACTTGAAGATCCCAAGCGAGTTTAGCCATTCGGTGGGGACCCAGTTAAGGAGCACCAATGAGAGGCTGGTGATCCAACAGCACTGGAGTGAACCATCGGGGATCAAGGTGACCGGACACTGAGAGGTTAGATGTCAGCAACCTGTCAGTCGGTGACCAACTGAGAATTACCTAAGGTCAGATTCAGGCACTAAATTCACTAAGGAAGATTTATCTCATAATCTACATTCTAGGGATGGGTCTGTGGCAGAGGCCTGTTCCCCACAAGGTTTCCGAGTGATACCCTGGCTGCCAGGTCGGTGTGAGAGGCCTGTCCAGGTACACTATACCCACTCCGGCTGGAGTGGCGACAAAAGCAAAGCGTCTTTTTGAAGCAGGACTGCTTCTGTTACTCGTAGGCCTGAATCTGCTACTCTTCTCCTCATCCATCTTCTTCTATTCACCTAAAGTTTATTGTTTACCGTGTTGGGTAAAATAAAGCACAAGAAAAGACATCCACTGTTTGGACATTCCGTTACTACTGCTGCTCTCTTCAACTACCCTAGACATCGAAGCTATGGAGGCAACAGGCCGACCCAAATCTATCCAGCGGCTCTGGGGAGGTAGCGCTACATGAAAATGTTACATGTTTTTCATTTTGCCTGTACAGCAATAAAGTTGCTGGCGCCAGTGGTATATTTAGGTTTTTTGCTTCCTTAGGCCTGACTAAATTCATGCACCCCTAATTTAAATATGGCCCACCCCTTCCTGTCAAGGCCACACCCCTGCCTGTTTAAGAACTGCCCTTTGTGTAAGCCACACCCTTCCACTTAAGGCTCCACATTTTCCTCTTAGAGCTCCACCTCTTTATCTCTGTACATTAGCACACACAATCACACACCATTCACTCAATACTTACATCAATCACTCATCAGGAGCCACCAGTGCAGCCTCACCAGTGCCACCTTATCAGTGTCATATATCACAGATTAGTACATATGAATTATGTATCGATTATAGCACAGAGCACTTTGCAGTACATGAACTTTCATGAATGTGTGGACTGTTTAATGAGTTTGCAGCATGCATGGAGCACTGTATTGCAATATGATCTGTATATTCATGTTATCCATGCCAAGCACTTTATATTGACTGGCTGCTTGGCACACCCGCACATGACAACTGTAACGTACTGTAATGGTAATTGATTTGTACCTACTGCAGTCCTGGCCTCCACCTGGGGGTTCCCATGGTCCTCTTCTTTTTCTCCTCCTCGTTGTCGTTGCAACAGACAGACCCTGCCCCAGGCCGGGGAGAAGATGCCAGGTAAGGATGCCACACAGAGGAGGGTAGGTCGAGCCCAATACTCTGTCTCTGCTAGTTACATTATATGCACCCAGTCTGGCCAGTCTCCAGCTGTTTTATGGGGCCAGTTGCTCCACCCCCCTGGGCCAAGTACTCTGTATACTGCCCATAATATTAGCAAGTGCCCCGTTACAGCAGCTTGTCCGCAGCTTGTTCACCTAGGCTTAGACACAGCACTGGCTGGCACTTGAACAACCTGGTTCCAGCATTTTTTTTTACATAGTTTACAAAAGCAAATGTGTAAACACATTGCACTTCAGAATTTGCTAATGTCTGAACCACTAGGTATGTCCCATTGATGGGCAATGGCTGTAATATTGGTAAAAAAACAACATGCAACTATTTATACATACGAAACTTGCACTCTAAACAGTTGCCATTTCACAAGAGTACTTACCATGGAGAAGCAGTATGCATTGGGATTAAAGTCGCTTCCAAGAGATACAATGACGCCAGCACTGAGCATGTCTCTAGCTCGAGGTTGTTTGAGTCTTAGAAAGGAAAAATAGAGTTTTTCATTAATATTTAGACTACACAAATTACAACTGAATGTAGCACTGGGATGGGTAGGGGGAGGGAATGATGGACCATGCCTTATATTGTGCTTAACCTGCACTTGGAAAATTAATCAAAATAAATGTGAGGTAATAGAAAACCTTACTGCAGCACTCACTAATATTAACAAATGAATATCGAAAGACAACTGAAAAAAATAATGTTGCGCTGTCAGGAAAACCTCTAATTCAATATGTAGTGTATAACAAATAAAGAAAATAAAAGTCCTACAAACAAAATATTAAAGGTTCACCAAAAGCCTCATGCAGCCGCTGTGTACTAACCACCAAGTTAATATATATATATATATATATATATATATTTAGTAAGGGGTTAGCTCGGTAGCGGGGGTGTGTGACCCCCTGGATGGGTTCACTACACACTAAACTATACAGAGAGGCAGCCGAAGAGGGTTGAAAACAAAGAGTTTGGTTTATTCTTCCATATTGCTGGAAACAAGTGCAAGCATCCAAACAGCATAAACAAAACATAAAATAAACCCTTGCCACTTGGGGCGTCTACCTTCACCACACAGGAACCTATCTATGGAGTCTGGCACAGCCTACTGCTGGGCAGACACTGCTGGTCATACAGCAGAGAAACAATAGTCTTTTTGATTTTTATCACACAGAAAAACCAACACCACCTCACCTCTTCAGAAGTCTTTTTCACTGCTCTCCTTAACTCAAAAAGCCTCAGGATGCAGCAATCAGTAGTAATCCTCTGGATTACTTATAGAGGCCTTAATTGCCTCATTCTGAACATCTGAAGTTTTCAAACACCCTAAACCTTTCTGGATAGGGAAATGGTCCTGCTCCCAAACGTAACACTTCTCTGCGACACTCCTGCCGGAGTGGGATTAGTCAGTGGCGTCACTAGGGTTGGTGTCACCTGGTGCGGTAAAACATGGTGTCACACCCCCCCCCCCCCGTCTAGGCTGCCTAGCACCATGCAGGAAGTGCACAGTCACAGGGCGCACTCCAAACCAGCCCCTGTAAATGATAGTATAGGGCAGTATAGTGGCAGGTTAGGGTAGAATAGGGTGGTATAGTGACAGGTTGATGTGGTATATGGCAGGTTAAGGTGGTACAGGGCAGGTTAAGGTAGTATGGGGCAGGTTGGGGTGTTATAGGGCAAGTTAGGGTGGCATAGGGCAGGTTGGGGTGGTATTGTGCAAGTTAGGGTGGTACAGGAAAATGAGGGTGGGAAAGGGCAGGTTGGGGTGGTATAAGACAGGTTGGGTTGGAATAGGGCAAGATGGGGTGACACAGGGCAGGCTGGGGTGGTATAAGGCAGGTTGGGGTGACACAGGGCAGGCTGGGGTGGTATACAGCAGGCTGGGGTGGCACAGGGCAGGCTGGGGTGGTATGGGGCAGGCTGGTATGGCACTGGGCAGGCTGGGGTGGTACACAGCAGGCTGGGTGGTATGGAGCAGGCTGGGGTGGTAAGGGGCAGGCTGGTATGGCACAGGGCAGGCTGGTATGGCACAGGGCAGGCTGGGGTGGTATACAGCAGGCTAGGGTAGAACAGGGCAGGCTGGGGTGGTACACAGCAGGCGTTGGCACAGGGCAGGCTGGGGTGGTATACGGCAGGCTGGGGTGGCACAGGGCAGACTGGGGTGGTATGGGGCAGGCTGGGGTGGCACAGGACAGGCTGGGGTGGTATACGGCAGGCTGGGGTGGTATGGGGCAGGCTGGTATGGCACAGGGCAGGCTGGGGTGGTATACAGCAGGCTGGGGTGGCACAGGGCAGGCTGGGGTGGCACAGGGCAGGCTGGGGTGTTTTGGGGCAGGCTGGGCTGGCACAGGACAGGCTGGGGTGGTATACAGCAGGCTGGGGTGGCACAGGGCAGGCTGGGGTGGTGTGGGGCATGCTGGGGTAGCTGTATAGCTGGGGTAGCTGGATTTCCTTTAGTTGAACTAACAAAAGTGTGTCCATTCTAGAGCTGGTAACATTGAGGGTATTCAGTATAATTTTAAAGAACTGTTTTTGCGGGTAAGCGACATAGGGGAGGAGTACGGATGGCATATAAATGGGAAGTATGTGCAGGTGAGGGAGAGGAATGTGGAGGGTCTAACATTGGACACTATGTACAGGAGAAGAGTGCAAAGGGTATGGCAAAAGGCACAATGTACAGGAGAGGAGTGTGGAGGGTATGACAGTGGGCAGTATGTACAGGAGAGAAGTGTGGAGGGGATGACAGTGAGCAGTATGTACAGGAGAGAAGCGTGGAGGGTATGACAGTGGGCAGTATGTACAGGAGAGAAGTGTATGACAGCAGGCACTATGTACAGGAGAGGAGTGTGGAGGGTATGCCAGTGGGCACTATGTATAGGAGAGGAGTGTGGAGGGTATGACAGTGGCCACTATGTACAGGAGAGGAATGTGGAGGGTCTAACAGTGGGCACTATGTACAGGAGAGGAGTGTGGAGGCTTTGACAGTGGGCAGTATGTACAGAAGAGGAGTGTGGAGGGGATTACAGTGAGCAGTATGTACAGGAGAGAAGTGTGGAGGGTATGACAGTGGGCGATATGTACAGGAGAGAAGTGTATGACAGCAGGTACTATGTACAGGAGAGGAGTGTGAAGGGTATGACAGTGGGAAGTATGTACCAGAGAGAAGTGTGGAGGGTATGAAGGGGCAGTATGTACAGGAGAGAAGTTTGGAGGGTATGACAATGGGCAGTATGTACAGGAGAGGAATGGGGATGTATGATAGTGGGCACTATGTATAGGAGAGGAGTGTGGAGGGTGCGACAGTGGGCACTATGTACAGGAGAGAAGTGTATGACAGCAGGCACTATGTACAGGAGAGGAATGAGGGGGGTATGACAGTGGGTGCTCTGTATAGGAGAGGAGGGTATGATAGTGGTCACTATGTACAGGAGAGGAGTGTGGAGGGTATGACAGTGGGCACTATGTATAGGAGTGGAAGGATGTTTAGGGACTGCGTAGTGGTTAAGCGGGTCATACATGGATTGAAATTACACCAATTATGCAGAGACCAGCCATAGTCGATCTATGTATGGGCTAGCTGGTTTTACACAAGTCAATCTATTAAATCGACTTGAGTACAACCAGCCTGTTTTTCCCAAAACAATCAGTGCTGCCAGCTATAGATAGCAACACTGATCATTGTACTCACTGGCAGAACACAACAACACTACAGGAGTGATTCCCCCATCCACAGGTCAGCAGGTGAGAGGGTGTGTGGGGACAGGCTAGGGAGAGATACCAGCCAGTAGCTGGGTAGGCACTGGCTAGTATCAGAGCCAGATACACACAGGTTACATACGTCGCGATCGTTAGAGCGAGAGCAATAATTCTAGCACTAGACCTCCTCTGTAACTCTAAACATGTAACCTAAAACATTTTTAAAGCATCGCTTAGGATACCAAAAAAAAATTGTGCTAACTTTAGTGTTTTTTTTTAAATGAATTAAATGGTTTATTTCCAAAAAAAAATTGAAAAATTGCTGCGCAAATACAGTACCGTGCAAGAGCTGCACAATTAATCGTTAAAAAATTGTAATCTCGATTCAACCCTCCTGACATCTCTAATGCAGAGTTTGCTTTCATATAACAAGTGGAGAGACTTTCAGCTGTCAAAAGAAAATATCTGGGCAGTCTGCTAAGTTCTTATCAGGAAACATTGTAACTAACGCTTTCTTCTTAGATCAAAGGGATAAACTTCTGTGTGTAAAGAAAATATCCAGGCAGTCTGCCAAGTTTGTAAACAATATAAAACATTGTAACCAACTTCCTTTTTAGATCAAACTTCTGTGTGTAAATGCAAGAAATGTAACCACTTAAAGTCCTACACTTGTTACTTAAATAAAAAGCAATATTTTTTGCTAGAAAATTACTTGGAACCGCCAAACATTATATATATTTTAGCAGAGACAAAAATGGCAATTGCTGCAATATTTTATGTCACGCTGCATTTGCCCACTTTAATGAATAATAAAAACCATAAAAACAAAACAGTAAAGTTAGCCCATTTTTTTTTTCCAATTTTAATGTGAAAGATGATGTTATGCCGCACGAATTGTGAGAGAATCGTGATCTCTCTTCTAAGCAAAAAAATTGCAATTGTCATTTTAGCCAGAATCGTGCAGCTCTATACCGTGCAACATAAAAAGTTACAAAGACCACCATAGAGTAATTTTATAGCAAAAAACAAATGATGATTTTTTTTCTCAGTCTGCTGCAGTGTGTCAGCTTGTATTTATAATGGCCACCCTGTATGTAGCTTCTGACAGGCTGTGCAAGCAAGCCCGTATCTCCGGAACCATAAATGATAGCCATCCCATATTTTGACTGGTGGTGGGGTAGGTCTTCAACTGCCTTCCCCCCCAAATGTGGGGTTTATGTGACCTCTGGTCGTCGAGCTACAACCCCCGAAGTCAATCTTTTTTTTTTTAAGATTTTTTATTTTTTTGGGGCAAATGGGCCTATCTTGAGAAAGGGGCCTGGAGCTGCAGCTCCAACAGCCCCTATGTTAGTCCAGCCCTGTGTTTGAGAGTCCTCCCACACTATCTCTCAGGCGACCTGCCAGTACCATGGCAACCCCCCCACCTAACCTTAGGTTCAGGCCGGCGGTGGACACCATGAAACCCCCTCGCAAGCTGAGTGTCACCCTTTACTAGTTCACTTCCCTCCCGCCTGTACTGTACTCACACATGTTCCGGGAGTCTGGAGAGGAGACAAGGACAGCATCACAGCATGCAGCCGTACCGGCTCCTCCCCCACTGTCCCCGCACATTGCATTGAGCACGCAGAGGAGATCCCGGAGGGATCCCCAGTCTGCTTCTGCCTTACTCCCTCCTCCCCCATTCTCCCTGCACATCGCATTGAGCAGAGGAGATCTTGGAAGGGAAGGAGGAAACCACTGCGCCCCTCTCAATGTGGCGCCAGTCTGAGCCGGGTGTTACCCTCTGGCGGGTGTCACCTGGGTTCGGGCTGCACCCCCATAGCAACGACACAGGCTCTGACCATGTCAGCAAAAAAAAAAATGTAAAAAAAAAAAAAAAAAAAAAAATTTTTTTTTTTTTTAAATTTCGGGATGGTGTCACCCCTCTAAGGGTGTCACCCGGGTGCGGGCCGCACCCCCCGCACCCCCCTAGCAATGCCTCTGGGATTAGTGTACCTGGGCAGGCCTCTCTCACTGACCTGGCAGCCGTAGTATCACTCGGACAATTTGTAGGATAAAGTCTCTGCCACAGACCCTCCTTGGTAAACTTGAACTTGGGGAAAAGTCTCTGCCACAGACCCTCCTCAGTGAGCCTCAGAAAGATACCTCTGCCACAGGCCCTCTCTGGATTAAATTCTTGGAGATATTCCCCCTTGGATGAGTTATGCCTGGATCTCCTTCAACTTGGCGCCCAGGTACCGACTGACAGGTGATCAATGCCTCAGTGTCCGGCTACCTCAATCCCTAATGGTTTGTCCAGGCCCTTTTGGACCGCCAGCCTCTCAATGGCGCTCCTCAGACTGACTCCCCACCGAACAGCAGTACAGCTTGGGATCCTCAAAAGGTGGGAACCTAGTCATTCACTGGGTCCCCATCGCTGTTCAGATGCTCCGGGCCAGCATGGTCCCGGAACTAGGAACACCACATGGCACGCACGCCCGGGCCAGGTAGGCCCTAACAGCGGGGCGCCGTGATGTGGTCACCCTAAAAGGTGGGTGCCACACTGGACGAAGAAGAACCAGAACCAATGGAGTCTGCCTCATAAATACCCCTCCCCAGCATGCACAGCGAGGTCAAACCCTCCCGATTGGCTGCTGGGAAAGAGCACCCAAACCTCGACTCCACTGCTGCCACCTGCACCGGGGCTGGAAGAACACTCCAGTGCAGCAGAATAAGCCCACAGCACAGCCAAGCTGAGACAGAGACCTTGTTTTGCACTTAATCTGGATCAGAGTCTAACTACCCTCTGATCTACCCTTAAATTTAACTAGCACCGGTACCATAAAGCACACAGGCGCTACACTAGTATTAGATATATATGCATCCATTCCAAACTGTTGGCCTACCCAATACTCTGTTAGCAGAGAACCATGCATCCGGTCATGTATAAGACAATGGTTTAGCTTGATTCTTGACTAAAATAATTATTTATAAATATGCTTTACGCAATCAATTTGCCAATAAGTGTCACACATGCTGACATTTTATGTCAAATCTGATAGAGAAAACAAAAAAAAAAAAGTTTTTATTACCTTAGAATGTAGGCAGTTGTTGGCAACAAAATTGCAGAACACTTGGCTGCAGCCATTGCAGCGATTCCATTATCACTTATTTCTTCTAGGTGACTCACAGCATGTGCTCCCAATTCTGCACCCAGCTTAAAATGAAAAAACAAAAAAAAAGGTCAAACTTAATGACTATGATCTATGATTATTAATATTCATCTAATGTTCTGGCTTTATATAGAAAGCAGATTGCATATGCCAATTGTGACCAATTTATTTTCAGATTTTTTATTGAAATGAACTTGAACTCAAAACGTGAAGATCTGCTGTGTTATAGGGAACATCGAGAAATGTCAAAGTGTACATTTGATGAGAATGGGGAAGGAAACAGTTTACCATGCTTCAGTTCTGAATGAACACAGTGAGAGACCAATACCAATCACACAGGAAGCCTGGGCAGCAGAAGGATGGAGAACTTGGAGAGGATGGTGGCATGGGTGGGGCTCATTTACTTAAATCAACCATCTGTAGTTCCCTTCTGCAGCAGATGAAAGGATTGGAGGGAAAGGAGAAGTCATATTTCAGATGCAGTACTACACTACTACAAAAGATTGGTTACAATAGGTGCCACCCCACCACCCATCCTGTCCAAGGTTCCCGTCCTTCTGCTTGTCAGCTGCCCAGGGGCGTATCTAGCGAAAATAGCACCTATGGCAAGCACTGAGACTGCGCCCCTGTTGAGACATTTGAAACCCATATTTTAGATAACCTAACAAAAAAACAGCAAAACAGCTAACAAAACTAGTGATATTTATCATCCCTTGTGACACCTTGGGTAGTGACATTATATCCTCTTTATGGAGAAATCTGGGGTTTATTAGAACCCTGATCCCTCCTCTGCCCTCCAAGGCCAGGTAAATGCAGAACCAATACTGGAAGTGATGAAATCTTCATCACTTAAGGCCTCAGTTTTCACAGAGGAGATGGAGAAACTGATGTTCCTTCTTCTTTGTGCGCTGCCAATCCTACCAGATGGAACGGGAGAACAGGAGGGCTGTGGCTGAACGCAGCAGGGATAGTGGTGCCATTGTCCATTAGAAAAGGTGCTGAAAAGAAGATCCTGCCTATGCTTGGGAGGAGGGAAGAAGAGATCCTGATAAGTGCCTTGCTGCCCAGCCACTCAACAGTGCCCCCTTCATATGGCGCCCATGGCACTTGCCATGGCTGCCATACCCTAGATATGCCACTGCAGCTTCCCCCCCCCCCCCCTGTTGAACTAATGGAGCCATGCTTCTGCGTGTTGAACAACCTCACCTAGAGATGTAGCCCCAGGGCCCTTGGTAGCAGCTGACTACATCTGAAAAAAAAAACTGGGGTGCTTGGATCCCATGCCCCATCTTGCTAGACTTTGAGTTTTGAATCATTTGCAAATTACTAGTGTATGGGTGGTTTCATTTAACTTACAATCTGCCCAGAACAAAAAAAATAAAAAATGGTAAAACCAGAATGTAATAAAAAGTGTCACAATTGATGTGGTCAGGTACTTATCACCATTTTCCAGTAAAACTTTGACTTGGAGTAAATACAGGTTCTTTGAAGCTACTACACTTCGGCTCGGTTCACATATATGCAAATTCAATGTGTTTTGAACTGCATCCAAATCGCATAACATGTGAACCGATCGGCTTTTAATGGAGCCGGTTCACATATGTCCGAGGTGGCAGTAGCCAATCACTTGTGCTGCTGTGCAAAAAGCATGCCGATACGAGGAGAAATAAGCTTATAACTGTAATGATTTTCCCTTCACTGTTCAGTCACAGGGTAAGGGTGGAGAGGAGACCTGTAGGCGTTAGTGATGAGCAGAATACGCCATATTCGATTTCTCGATATTTCACGAACATATAGAAGAATATTCGCGAAATATTTGTTAATATCGAATATTCGTGATATTTTATCAAAAAAAAAAAAATTTGAGAAATTTCGCTAATGCAAATTAATTGCGAAATTCTCGTCAGCGCATGCGCATACGTGCGCGCAAACAACATGCGAAAACGGAGATCATTTCCTGGATCTTTGCCAGTCTATTTTCGGATCGCTATTTTGTGCTGCCCTGCGAAGCGAAGATGGTGGGGAGTAACTTTTCATCCAGTGAGGAAAAACTGCTGATTAGTGTAAGTAATTTCACCACTGTTATTTCATTATCTTTAACTGCATTTTAGACTAGTTTAAATGTTAGGATATAAGATCAGATATTAGTATTTCCCAAACAGTGCGTCTCCAGCTGTTGCTAAACTACAACTCCCAGCATGCCTGGACAGCTGCAGACACCCTGGTTGGTAAATGTGTATTTAGGCACTTTCCTTGCTATTTAGCATAATTAACGAGTTGTGGACATAGGACGCGAACGTCCTGACTTCAGGGTCCTTAAGGCCCAAGACGTTCGAATACATATTGCCCTCTAGATGTTGCAGAACTACAACTTCCAGCATGCCTGGGCATGCTGGCACTTCTAGTTTTGCAAGTTCTGCAGGCCCACATTTTTCAGACCACTATACACGGGTCTCTAAACTGTGGCACTCTAGATGCAGCAAAAGTAAAATTCTTAGCATGCACTGACAGACCATGCCTGATGGGAGTAGTAGTTTTGCTGCAACAGCTGGAGGCGCACTGGTCTTGAAACCCTGAGTTAGGTAACAAACTCGCAGTGTTTTGCAACCATTGTGCCTCCAGCTGTTGCAAAACTACAACTCCCTGCAATAACCCCCCCCCCTCCCCCAATGTGAATGTACAGGGTACATTCACATGGGCTGTGGCTTACAGTGTGCCTCTAGCTGAAGCAAATTTGGCGCTGCAGCTCAAACCCTCAGCGGGAAACTACTGTGAACCCCACGCCCCTCTGACTGTACCCTAAAAACACTACACCACACTACATAAAAATTTAAAAACACAACATATACACATACCCCTACATAGCCCCCCTCCACACTAAAAAAAGAAAACCGTCTGGTACGGCACTGTTTACTAAACGGAGCCTACAGCTGTTGCAAAACAACTCCCCAGTATTACCGGACAGCCATTGACTGTCCAGGCATGCTGGGAGTTAAAGTATAATTGTGGTACAGCTGGTGACGGTGAGCTACATGGTGTATTAGAGCATGCTGGTAGTTGCAGTTTTTAAATAACATCAACTCCATTATTTATTCAAAATTAATTCATCAAAAAGTCAAAAGAAACAAACATATTATTGTTCATATATAAAGATAGGGATGAAAAAAAATAATCTATTGTACAGGCCCAGTATAAGGGTCAAAAAATAATTAGAGCGGTCAGATGAATAGCAACTCATTTCTCCCCTATACGTGTATCCTGTGATGTTACTCATATATACATAATTATGCAAATGATAATGGCTGCAATATTTATGCAAAAAAGGTGGCGACCAAAATGGCAAGATATAAAATCTGTCATGTTACCCCTGTCAGTGATTAATAAGGCGAGAATGCTTCCAATTGTTGAATACCATACATTTACGTCATATATCCATAAGTGTTTAAACAAAAGTATTATAATATACTTTGTTCTTCATCTTGCAGAGGTTCCTGCAACAGGGATATGACGCAACCCGGAAGCCAGCAGGACAAAAAAAAAAAAAATAGTCCGCTCCCTCTTGCGGGAGTTACGACAACTTCATGGCCACACACATGACCACATGGCCATCCTAAAAAAGTGGTCAAACCTAAAGAGGCGCCACATGGCTTGGGTCAGACAGATCCGAGATGAATTTCATCCAGGTAAGTTATTGGTGACAGTTATGTAAGGTCATATGTAATTAACCTTAGGGCAGATGTTGTTAACCCAGACGCCATGTTGTGGTAACATATATCACCACCCAAGGTATTCATAGTACTGTTGAAAAAAGACATTATTCCATCAAGTTAAACCATGGAATTAAAGTGGTGGTGTGGTGGGTTAACCACTTCTGACCAGCCCCACGTCCAAAGACGTCATTTTTTTGAAGATGGATATCTCGGTAACGGCAGCAGCTGCTGCCACAACCGAGATATCCATCTCTTCGTGGGGCGGTCCTGTTAACGATAACGGCGGTCATCGCGGCGGATTCGCTGCGAGATCGCCATTACCGGCGGCGGGAGAGGGTGCCACCCCCCTCCCGTCGCTCTCCCGCGCCCTCCGCTGCTTACCGTAGCCGTCGGTAGCGGCGGAGGCGATCGGGTCCTCTTGCTGGCTGTCCGGGGATGCGACTGAGAGAAAAAATGTCCCTCAGCCGTCCCCATACCTCTGCTGGGCGGAAGTGACGTCAAAACGTCATTTCCGCCTAGCGTCTTAAAGAGACATTTAATTTGTTTACATTTTGACTCTTTTTGACCCCAGATCTCATATATAAGAGGACCTGTCATGCTTTTCTTGATCGTACATCACGGGACACAGAGCGCATAGTCATTACATATGGGTTATATGGGTACCTTCAGGTGTGGACACTGGTGTAATCAACTTCACAGGAAGTTCCTCCCTATATAACCCCCTCCCACTGAGAGTGCTTTAGTTTTTTCGCCAGTGTCTTAGGTGTTGGTCACGTCTAGCTGTCCCTCGGAGGTCTCGGGACCCAGGATAGCTAGCCGGATCCGTTCGAAGTGCTTCAGAGCCAAGATGTACGGTACCCGGGCCCTGCTGGAGTGGGGTTTTGCCTATAATGCCTCTCCTTGGAGGGCTGGATTCTGGGCTCCAGTGCCTTAGTCTCTTCCAAGAACTAAACGCTACTGATGCCAGGATGCTATATAGGTCCAGGGGTGTGGGTTCCTTAACACAGGACCCCGGTCCCTGAAGGTCCAAGACAATACCCACGGAGATGGGGGAAGGTTGGGCCTCTTGCATTTTGCAATACCCTGCGGCGTGGAGCAGGTAAGAGGGAACCTGCGGGACTTGGTTCGACAGTAGGTATCCCCCTGGGGGTTCTGGGTTGGCTAACAGTATGCTGGTGCATCAGCCACTATCTCCACTATGTCTGTTGAGGCAGGATGGGATTCTAATGTTTACCCAGATAACATGTAGATATATGTATACTTGTGTAAGTTATATATTTGCTACTCACCCCAGGTCTGCCTGTTAACACTGATACTGCAACCCCACATGTTTTAAAGAGGAAATTGCTGGTAAAAACTCCTGTTTCTTAGGAAGCCCAAGGGGACAGCTTCCTCGCTGTGTGTGCACTACAATAAGATTAGTGCTTACCTGGTGTCTGTTGGTGCTGCATAACGCTGGTCCATGTTGTTCCTCTGCTCTGCTTCCTCCATGTGGTTTCAGCGTGGTGCGCGCGTGTGTGCCTTTTATAGCGTCGGCGTGCGTCGGGGGGGCGGGCCAGCAGCGTCAGGGTCTGTATAAAGGGAAAACTTCTCTCTGGCTGGTCTTTCCCTCCTGGAGGCAGAGGAAGAAAGGATACAGAGCGTGCAGCTGGGTCTTTTGGCCACACAGGAACACCTAGTGGCGGTTTTGTGGATCTTCAGGTCTAGGACTTAGGTCCACTATTGACCAGAAAAAAAAAAAAAAAAAAAAAAAAAGTTTTTTTGCTTAAAGGGACTCAGCCTTAGATCCAGCAGTATCTGAGTCTACCTTGGACTCCGGCTAACGGGCATTGGTGTGTCAATACTCACAGGTTTCCTCAGTATTGCCACCTCCCAGGCCGGTAAAAAAAATAAATAAATAATAATTTTTTTGAAAAAAAAAAAAAAAGAAAAAGAGATAAATTAGTTCTTTTTCATTTTCATCATACCTGCCCTCATATTGGTTACTCCTAGCTGCAACAGTCAGGTGTTGGCTATAGGGGTGACCCAAGGTTGTACAATGGCTCCAAAGGGATCTGGACCAGCCAAGGCTGCTAAAGGTGCCAAAAAGCAAAAGGGGTCTCCATCGGGGTCAGAGGATTTGGGCCAGGCTTCTACGGCCCCACCCTCGCCAGTCAGGACACCGAGTGGCATAGTACAAGAGCCATTGGGGGTGCTGGGGGCAGAGGCGGCCCCCGATCCACCCATTCCCGTTTACGTGACGGAAGAAATGCTAGCAGCCACCATGAGTGGGCTAGAGAAAAGGTTAACTGCGTTGCTTTCCCGTCCTTGCCCAAGTAGCAAGCGGGCTAGATCCCCCTCACCCAGTGTGGGGTTTTCAGATGCGGAGGTCTCCTCTTCAGAGGAACGGGACCCACAAGGGGATCAGGCAGACCCAAGTCCCGACGGTTCAGACAGGGAAAATTCCACTATAGATGAATATTTTTCGGCCTCTCAAGCGGAGGGCCTGTGGATCCAGTCTTTGACAGATATGGTTCGCACTGCCTTTAAACTTCCAGTGCCAGAACTAGTAGCCCCAGAGGTATCCTCATTGGGTTCTTTAAAGGCTCCATTAACTTGTGCATCTTTTCCAATGCACCCCCTTCTGCGGAACGTGATTTACCAGGATTGGGCTCGACCTGATAGAATCTTTGTCCCTCCTAAAAGATTCTCTATTCTCTACCCTATGGAAGAGGAATATGTAAAGAAATGGGCTCTCCCTACAGTGGACGCAGCCATTTCCTGCGTGAATAAATCCCTGACTTGTCCGGTTGAAAATGTCCATATGTTCAAGGATCCGGTCGACAAGAAATTCGAGACCCTACTGAAAGCAGCTTTCACCTCAGTAGGTGCCATGGTTCAGCCAGCAGTAGCAGCCATTGGTGTTTGTCAGGCCTTGAAGGATCAGGCAAAACATATATTAAAGGACATGCCGGCTCAGCATACTCATGAATTAGCAGAATTCCCTAGGGCTCTCTGCTTTGCAATAGATGCTATTAAGGACTCCATCCAACAGGCATCCCGTACATCTCTACTGATGGTTCACATGCGTCGTCTTTTGTGGCTAAAGAACTGGTCAGCAGAGGCACCCTGCAAAAAGCTCTTAGCAGGGTTTCCCTTTCATGGGGGAAGACCTAGATAAATATATCCACACCATATCAAGTGGAAAAAGTACTTCCTTACCGGTCAAGAAAAGACCGCGTGGGCCCACGTTTAAACGACAGGCCATTGTAGGCTCGGCCCCTTCGACTTCTCGTCAGTATCGACGGCCTCCCGGGCGTTCAGCAGTTAATAGCCGCCCACAGGGACAAGCCGCGGCAAACAAGAGGCCCCGGTCTCGCAAGCCGGCTAAACCAGTCATCAAGTCAGATTCATGAAGGGGCGCCCCCACTCTCTTGGGTGGGGGGGAGGCTTCAGTTTTTCTCCGAAGTCTGGAAGGCCAGAATTCCCGAAGCTTGGGTTCGGTCCGTAGTAGCCTCAGGCTACAAACTAGAGTTTCGAGAAATCCCCCCTCCTCATTTTCAGGGGTCAAGTCTTCCAAGCGACCCGTTAAAGAGGGCCTCTCTCGTAAAGGCGTTGGATCGCCTCTTGCTCCAAGGAGTAATTGTAGAAGTACCAACCCAAGAAAGGGGTCTGGGATTCTACTCCAACCTTTTTGTTATACCAAAACCCAATGGCGACGTCAGGCCTATATTAGACCTCAAACGCCTAAATCGCTTTCTAAGGATTCAGACCTTTCGTATGGACTCCATACGTTCAGTGACAGCCAGCCTGCATCAGGGCGACTTCCTAGCATCTATAGACATAAAGGATGCATATCTGCATGTGCCGATTTACCCAGCACATCACAAGTTTCTTCGTTTTACGATAAATCAAAGTCATTACCAGTTCGTAGCCCTCCCTTTCGGGTTGGCAACAGCTCCACGGGTATTCACAAAGGTGTTAGCCCCGGTGCTAGCCGTCCTAAGGACAGAAGGCATCTTGGTCCTAGCATACCTGGACGATCTCCTGGTTATCGACAGTTCAGCTTCCAACTTCAATCATGCAGTAGTCCGCACAGTGCGGCATCTAGAAGAGTTCGGGTAGATTGTGAACCAAGAAAAATCAAGGTTACAACCCACAAGACAGTTGAATATCTAGGCTTTCGGTTAGATACAGAATGCCAGAGGGTATTTTTACCTCAAAAGAAGATCAGGTCGTTGATTCAAACGATTCAAATAGTCTTAGGCAAAAAGAAGCCGACTATTCGCCTATGCATGCGACTGCTGGGAAAGATGGTGGCCGCCTTCGAAGCAGCGCCCTATGCCCAGATCCATACCAGAATTCTGCAAGCAGCTATTCTCTCTGCTTGGAACAAGTCCATACAGGCATTAGACCGTCCATTAGTTCTTTCCCCAGGAGTCAGGCACAGCCTGTACTGGTGGCTGATCCCTCAAAAATTATCAAAAGGGAAAACCTTTTGCCCCATCTCGTGGAAAATAGTAACCACAGATGCCAGCCTAACAGGTTGGGGGGCAATCTTAGGAAAACGGACCCAGCAGGGACAGTGGTCAGAGGCAGAAAGTCTGCTTCCCATCAATGTCCTAGAGATCAGAGCTGCTCGGTTGGCCCTGGTCGCCTGGACTCTCCCCCTGCAGGGTCTGCCAGTAAGGATACAGTCCGACAATGCCACGGCGGTGGCATACATAAACCACCAGGGGGGCACAAGGAGCCTAGCGGCTCAAAGGGAAGTAAACCTGATTTTTTCATGGGCCGAAGCCCATGTACCCTGCATCTCAGCAGTGTTCATCCCAGGGATAGACAATTCTCAAGCAGATTTTTTGAGTCGTCAACAGTTACTCCCGGGAGAGTGGTCTCTTCACCCCCAGGTATTCCAAGAGATTTGCCAAAGATTCGGAGTTCCCGATGTGGACATCATGGCAACAAGATTCAACAAGAAATTGGAAAAATTTGTTTCCCGAGCCAGGGACCCCTCGGCCTACGGGACCGATGCGTTGGTTTGCCCCTGGCACCAGTTTTCTCTCCTGTATGCGTTCCCTCCACTACAGATGATTCCCCGCCTTCTACGAAGGATCAGGGTGGAGCGCAGGCCGGTGATCCTGGTGGCCCCAGCCTGGCCCAGACGGGCTTGGTACGCACTCATCGTGAGGATGTCAGTAAGGGCACCGTGGCCACTCCCCCTGCGCCCAGATCTGCTGTCTCAGGGCCCGATCTACCACCCTGCTTCACAGCAGCTAAATTTGATGGCTTGGCGGCTGAATCTCTAATTCTTAAGGGCAGAGGCCTCTCTGCCCAAGTCATATCTACGTTAATTCAAGCTAGAAAGCCAGTCTCTAGAAATATCTATTACAGAGTCTGGAGAACCTATGTGGAGTGGTGCGAGTCTCAAGGAGGGCATCCTCGCAAGTTTTTTATTGACAGGATCTTGCGATTCCTCCAGGTTGGCGTTGACAAGGGGTTGGCTCTTAGTACTCTAAAGGGGCAGGTGTCTGCCTTATCGATATGGTTTCAAAGGCCTTTGGCCACACATTCGCTTGTGAAAACCTTTTTGCAGGGGGTCTTACATGTAAATCCCCCTATTAGAGCTCCCCTCTGCCCCTGGAATTTAAATCTGGTCTTGTCAGCTTTACAAAAGCAGCCGTTTGAACCTCTGACAGAAATCCCTCTTGTGCTGCTAACCCGAAAGTTGGTTTTCTTGGTGGCTATGGCTTCGGCCAGAAGGGTCTCCGAGCTGGCAGCCTTGTCTTGCAGGGAACCGTACCTGATTCTGCATAAGGACAGAGTGGTTCTGCGGCCTCAGCCTTCTTTCCTTCCTAAGGTCATATCCAGTTTTCACTTGAATCAGGACCTAGTCCTACCATCCTTCTTTCCTACTCCCCAGTCCAGAGAGGAAAGATTGCTTCATACTTTGGATGTGGTCCGAGCCATGAGGGTTTATCTCAAGGCTACAGAAAAGATTCGGAAAACAGATGTGCTTTTCGTTCTTCCGGATGGCCCCAAGAAGGGTCAGCCGGCTGCCAAGTCTTCCTTGGCTAGGTGGATTAAGCAGCTGATTTTTCAGGCCTATGGTCTGAAGCGCGTTCCACCGCCCTTATCAGTTAAGGCCCATTCTACGAGGGCCATGAGTGCCTCTTGGGCGGCACACCATCAGATCTCTATGGCACAGGTTTGCAAAGCGGCAACCTGGTCTTCCGTACATACGTTTACTAAATTTTATAAGTTGGACGTCACAAAGGCTGCGGACGCAGCATTTGGGCAGGCGGTACTACGGGCAGCAGTATAGAATCCTCTGGCCCGGTTCACGCCCCCTTTTTTTCTGTTGGTGGAGCTATTTTACCTCCTGATATATTTTCTGTTTGGCTATTTTTGGCCTTACGGTCTCCCTCCCTTCATGGAGCATTGCTTTGGGACATCCCATATGTAATGACTATGCGCTCTGTGTCCCGTGATGTACGATCAAGAAAAAGGGATTTTTAATAACAGCTTGCCTGTAAAATCCTTTTCTTGGAGTACATCACGGGACACAGAGCTCCCACCCCTCTTTTTGGGGAACATTGTGTAACCTCAGAGAAATAGCTTGCTACAAAACTAAAGCACTCTCAGTGGGAGGGGGTTATATAGGGAGGAACTTCCTGTGAAGTTGATTACACCAGTGTCCACACCTGAAGGTACCCATATAACCCATATGTAATGACTATGCGCTCTGTGTCCCGTGATGTACTCCAAGAAAAGGATTTTACAGGCAAGCTGTTATTAAAAATCCCTTTTTCTATTACAAGGGATGTTTACATTCCTTGTAATAGGAATAAAAGTGATAATTTTTTTTTTTTCCAGTGTTAAAAATTATAAAATAAATAAAAACGAAAACCAAAAAAAAAAATGTTTAAAGTGCCCCGTCCCGACGAGCTCGCGCGCAGAAGCAAACGCATACGCGAGTAGCGCCCGCATATGAAAACGGTGTTCAAACCACACAAGTGAGGTATCGCCGCGATCGTTAGAGCGAGAGCAATAATGCTAGCCCTAGACCTCCTCTGCATCTCAAAAAATGCAACCTGTAGAATTTTTTAAACGTCGCCTATCGAGATTTTTAAGGGTAAAAGTTTGACGCCATGCCACGAGCGGGCGCAATTTTTAAGCATGACATGTTGGGTATCATTTTACTCGGCGTAACATCATCTTTAACAATATATAAAAAAATTGGGCCAAATTTATTGTTGTCTTATTTTTTAATTCAAGAAAGTGAATTTTTTCCAAAAAAAGTGCGCTTGTAAGACCGCTGCGCAAATACGGTGTGAGAAAAAGTATTGCAATGACCGCCATTTTATTCTCTAGGGTGTTAGAAAAAAAAATATATAATGTTTGGGGGTTTTAAAAACTGTTTTAGTCTTGTAAGCACCGAATCTGAAAAACAGGCTCGGGGCTGAAGTGGGGAAGGGGTGGTATTTTATAACTCAATATAATCATAGTATATATAATCATAGTAATCCCGTGTACTCCATCAGGCCCTTTTTTTAACATGAGATCGTCAGAATAATACAAAGGAAAACACAAACAGCTCATTTTACCATGGTGGCAGCCCAGCTCACACTCAGTCCCATGTAGTGCCAGCAAGACCCTTTAGTATAACATTATCCCATTGGTTAACTGTCTATATAAATAAATTTGTATTCATATACAATACAGCATATACAATACAGCAGAGTACACAGAATTTGCATACGTTATTAGAAATCATTTTTACATATATGAACATTGTGTTATTATAGGAGCTCCTCTACCATCTGTGCGCCCCAAGTGCACAAGGCGACAGGCCGCTGAGGAGGAGGAGGAGGATGAAGTGGAGGAGCAGGAGGAGGATGCACAGGAGGAGAGGGATGAGGAGCAGCCAAGGCCCTCCCAGTGTTTACCACCCCCAGCTCCTGTTGAGGAGCAAGAGGAGGAGCTGCAACCCCCCCCCCAAACTCCTGGTGAATCGGGTGATGGAGAAGAGGAGCAGGAGGATGAGACGGTTCCTGTGAGCCCCAGGCAGGAGGGTAAATATGTGCACAAAGATTAATAACATTTCAACAATAAGATGTAGATATAAAAATGGACAGCATTTAATCCTAATTTTTCTTTCTTATACCCTAACAGTTTTCAAAAAGATGGAGGAAAATTACACTCTCATCCAGAGGACCAATGCGAAAATCCTCTCAAATTGCCGTAAAATGCGATACTTAGACCTCCAAAACCAACAGCTGGAGCAACAGCAGAGGAAGAATTTTGACGCGATGGCTGAGCTTCACAAGCTCATGCAAAAATACTTGTAAATTTTTTTTTCTTGTTATAAAAAATGTTATTCTTTTAAAATGTTTCCTTTCTTATTGAGATTGTTAGGTTTTTCAACACATCTAACTTTATAATAAATAAAATAATAGTATAAAATGTTTTTAGTTAACACAAACCTAAGACAAACTAAAATACACGGACACAGACACTACTAACACAAACTAAACTGTTGAAAAATTACTATAACAAAAGCTACTATATATATATTATATATTGCAGAAAATAAGTATTTGAACACCCTGCTATTTTGCAAGTTCTCCCACTTGGAAATCATGGAGGGGTCTGAAATTGTCATCGTAGGTGCATGTCCACTGTGAGAGACATAATCAAAAAAAAAATCCAGAAATCACAATGTATGACTTTTTTTTAACTATTTATTTGTATGATACAGCTGCAAATAAGTATTTGAACACCTGAGAAAATCAATGTTAATATTTGGTACAGTAGCCTTTGTTTGCAATTACAGAGGTCAAACGTTTTTTGTAGTTATTCACCAGGTTTGCACACACTGGAGGAGGGATTTTGGCCCACTCCTCCACACAGATCTTCTCTAGATCAGTCAGGTTTCTGGGCTGTCGCTGAGAAACACGGAGTTTGAGCTCCCTCCAAAGATTCTCTATTGGGTTTAGGTCTGGAGACTGGCTAGGCCACGCCAGAACCTTGATATGCTTCTTACAGAGCCACTCCTTGGTTATCCTGGCTGTGTGCTTCGTGTCATTGACATGTTTGAAGACCCAGCCTCGACCCATCTTCAAAGCTCTAACTGAGGGAAGGAGGTTGTTGCCCAAAATCTCAAAATACATGGCCCCGGTCATCCTCTACTTAATACAGTGCAGTCGCCCTGTCCCATGTGCAGAAAAACACCCCCAAAGCATGATGCTACCACCCCCATGCTTCACAGTTGGGATGGTGTTCTTGGGATGGTACTCATCATTCTTCTTCCTCCAAACACGGTTAGTGGAATTATGACCAAAAAGTTCTATTTTGGTCTCATCTGACCACATGACTTTCTCCCATGACTCCTCTGGATCATCCAAATGGTCATTGGCAAACTTAAGATGGGCCTTGACATGTGCTGGTTTAAGCAGGGGAACCTTCCGTGCCATGCATGATTTCAAACCATGACGTCTTAGTGTATTACCAACAGTAACCTTGGAAAAGGGGGGTCCCAGCTCTTTTCAGGTCATTGACCAGCTCCTCCCATGTAGTCCTGGGCTGATTTCTCACCTTTCTTAGGATCATTGAGACCCCACGAGGTGAGATTTTGCATGGAGCCCCAGTCCGAGGGAGATTGACAGTCATGTTTAGCTTCTTCCATTTTCTAATGATTGCTCCAACAGTGGACCTTTTTTCACCAAGCTGCTTGGCAATTTCCCCCGTAGCCCTTTCCAGCCTTGTGGAGGTGTACAATTTTGTCTCTAGTGTCTTTGGACAGCTCTTTGGTCTTGGCCATGTTAGTAGTTGGATTCTTACTGATTGTATGGGGTGGACAGGTGTCTTTATGCAGCTAATGACCTCAAACAGGTGCATCTAATTTAGGATAATAAATGGAGTGGAGGTGGACATTTTAAAGGCAGACTAACAGGTCTTTGAGGGTCAGAATTCTAGCTGATAGACAGGTGTTCAAATACTTCTTTGCAGCTGTATCATACAAATAAATAGTTAAAAATTCATAAATTGTGATTTCTGGATTTTTTTTTTTTGATTATGTCTCTCACAGTGGACATGCACCTATGATGACAATTTCAGACCCCTCCATGATTTCCAAGTGGGAGAACTTGCAAAATAGCAGGGTTTTCAAATACTTATTTTCTGCACTGTATATATAGATATATATATAGATATATAGAGAGAGAGAGCGAGAAAGAGAGAGAGAGTGCCGATTTGCTCTTGCAGACAGGCTAATGGTTGCAGTATAAAGGCCGCAAACCAGGTTTTAACATAAAGTTCAGTCTTTTAGTCACACTTGCAGTTACGATCCGGTCTGGTAGCTTGTAGCGGAGGCTGTTGGTGGATCCGCTGTGCCACAGAGGTCATGAAGCATTACTCAGCATGAAGGCAGCAGCAGTAGTATTAAAATATAATGTAATTATCACACAGGCAACATTTACAAGCAGTAGTGGTAATAGTACTAGATATCATCTAAACACTTGGGCAAGGGTGACAGGCAGACTTCTGGCTAGGATAGCGAGCTCGGAACAGAAGTCCCCGGTTATCGGGACATTGCGGACCGCTGCTGGGCTGATGGTTCATACCCCTGATCTCATAATACAGACACTAGCAGACTTTTATGAACGGTTGTATCGCCCGGCCTCGGAGTATGGCGCTGAGGAGCTGTCCAACTACCTGGACGGGATTACATTTCAGTGTCTTTCCCCTTCTCAGAGCTTAGAGCTCGATTCCCCTCTGGCTCTGAAGGAACTACAGGAGGCGGTCGCGGCCTTCCCCAACTGTAAAGCCCCAGGGGGTGACGGAATCCACATGGAGATTTACAAACAATACTCCGAGACCTTACTGCCCAGGCTGCTGGGAGTTTTTAATGCTGCTAGGGTGTCCAATGCCCTCCCGCCCTCAATGGCTAGGGCGCAAATTGTGTTAATTCTTAAACCGGGTAAGGACCCAGTGGATCCGGCCTCGTACAGGCCGATTTCGCTGTTGCAATCTGATATCAAAATCCTGGCGAAAGTACTGGCCCTCAGGCTGAATAAGGTGATCACCTCAGCCATACACCCAGACCAGGCGGGATTTATGCCCAACAAATCCACAGCTATAGACCTCAGAAGACTATTTCTTAACATGCAGTCCCAGGCTGATAATGTGGGTAGGAGAGCTCTGCTGTCACTTGACGCTATGAAGGCCTTCGATAGCGTGGAGTGGCCGTATCTCTGGGAGGTGCTGCGGCGATTCGGATTCGGAGAGGTGTTTCTCTCCTGGGTGCGGTTGTTGTATCATTGCCCCCAGGCGGTTATCAGAGAGGCTGGAAGGGTGTCGCTGTCTTTTGCTTTGGGCCGGGGTACGCGGCAGGGGTGTCCACTGTCCCCCCTGCTGTTTGCCCTTGCAATAGAGCCACTGGCGAATCAGATTAGAGAACATAGGGGTATCACTGGCTTCTGCTATGGAGACAGGCAGGAGAAGGTGATGCTATATGCCGACGACACGATGATCCTACTGGGGGATACCGAGCAATCCCTGATCACGACAATGGAGACGGTTGTCAGGGGGGGGGCAAGACAATAACTCCAGCGCATACTGAGCGAGCTCGCGGCAGGTGTCCAATCTGGCAACCCAGTACTCCATGGGGTCGTCGGTGCTCATACTGTCAGAGGCACCGACGGACCCCTTGTAGTCTGCCACCATGTGGGCCAGCCGCTGGTGGTGGTGACTGCTGCTGCTGTTACTGGGTCGCTCAGATTGGAAGAACATCCTCATCTCACCCATTAGGTCCCCTGCTCGGCTGCTGCTGGGTGCAGCCACCTGCTTGATGAGATGAGGGGGGACAACTGGAGGCCGGGGAGTTGCCTGCTCCAACTGGCTGACTATGCGTGCCTGCAGTTCCTCCATCCGGTGCTGCCTCCGGCTGGCTGGGAGGAACTGCTCCAGTTTCCCCTTGCATCTTGAATCTAAAAGGGTGGCCATCCAAAATTCATCCCTCTCCTTGATAGTCTTAACCTGGGGGTCCCTCCTGAGGCATCTCAGCATGTGGGCAGCCATGGGGAAGAGCACAGCCCGCTGTGACTCCTCATGGCTGACCGGGTCCATGACGTCTGAGTCTTCATGCTGGAGGCGCTGCTGCTCGCGCTCAGAGATGCCCAACCCCCGGACTATCGGTGCCCCCAACACCGGCTCTCCCTCCTGACCAGGCCCTGACTCCAGGACGTCACCAGTAACCTCCTCATCATCATCATCATCATCCTCCTCCTCGTCCTGGGCCTGGTCTTGGTGGAGCAGTGTTGCCTCCTCCTGCTCCACCAAGGCACTCTCCCCAGCTTCGAGCAGGCGATCTAGTGCCCTGTCCAGCAGGAACACTATAGGGAGCACGTCATTGAGGCCGACATGCTCCCTGCTGACCATCTTGGTCGCCTGCTCGAAAGGGGCCAACACATGGCAGACCTGGTGTATCTGCCCCCACTCCGCCCTGGTGATGTACGGGGATTGTTTGTGATGGCCCGGCAGTGCCTTGCTCCAGCAGGTATTCCTTCACCGCTCTTCGCTGCTCCCACAACCTCTCCAGCATGTGGAGGGTGGAGTTCCACCGCGTCACACTGTCCACAATTAGCCTGTGAAGGGGCAGGCTGTTGTCCCGCTGCAACTTGGACAGGGACGCGGTAGCGGTTGGGGAGCGCCTGAAGTGGCTGGCAATCCTACGTACCCTTAGCACGATGTCACTCAACCCGGGATAGGTGCGCAGGAACTTCTGCACCACGAGGTTGAGGACATGTGCCAGGGCGGAGAGTAGGTTTCTGCCGTTGTCACAGACAACCATACCTGCCTGGAGCCTTCGGGGTGTCAGCCACTTCTGGACCTGAGCCTGAAGTGCGGACAGCACTTCTTGTCCAGTGTGTCTCCGGTCCCCTAAACTAACAAGCTGGAGCACGGCCTGACAGCGCACGTGCCCCACACTTGAGTAGCTACGGGGGCGCTTGCTGTGAGGCTCAGCAGCTGCGGAGACAGTCACTTGAGGGAGACCAGCAGTTCTCCCCTGGACACTCCGGGGTGGCACCACAAAATCTGATGCCGCCGATCCCTCCCCGGCGCCTCGGAGGGAAACCCAATGGGCCGTGAAGCTGATGTACCGGCCCTGCCCATGCCTGCTGGTCCAGCCATCCATTGTGAGATGCACCCTGTCGCTGACAGCGTGATCCAGCGACAGGGTTACATTCTGCACAATGTGCTGGTGTAGGGCAGGGACACCAGTCCTGGCAAAGAAATGGCGGCTGGGGACACGCCATTGGGGTTGGGCCTGCTCCAACATCTGCCTGAAGGGGTTGCAGTCAACAATGTTGAAGGGAAGCAGATGTTGGGCAATAACCCTTGCCAAGAGCCCATTGAGGGAACGCACACGTCGGTCTCCAGGGGGGAAGGGAGTGGTGCGTTCGAAGGCGTCGGAAAGCGACGCCTGGCGCCGGACGGCAGTGCAGGACACAGAAGAGGAGGGTGCTGTAGAAGTAGAGGTCTGGCTGCCGGTACCAGTACATCTACTAGAGGGAGCGGGGGGGCATGACCTGCTGGGAACAGATGAAGCTGTGGCAGGGGCTGCTGTACCCTGCACACTTGTGGTGGTGGTGGTGCTACCACCACCATGCCTCATCTGGTCATACTCCTGCCAGTGGTTGATTCTCAGATGCTGGTTCAGAGCTGTGGTACCCACCCAAGCCAAGCACTCTCTCTCTCTCTTCACCCTGGCACGACAGATATGGCAGATGGCTATGGTCTGGTTATCTGCTACCAGGGTGAAGTAGGCCCAGACAGGTGACTTCAGCGCCGCCCTCCTGTCAGATGGGGTGCCGCTGACTTGCACCTGCTGGGACTCGGTGCGCACAGGTGGAGCTGCCTACTGCTGACACCTCCTGCTGCCATCCATCAGTGGAGACCCTGACGCTAGCCTGGCTCCGCTGTCCCCTCACCGACGCCTGGGTCTGACTAGGTGCGGGTGTTTCCTGCCCAAAAACACCAGCACCACTTGGAAGGGATGTCTCTGGGATACTGACAGCAGGTACCCCATCCTCCTCCTCCATCATCCCTTCCAAAAGGTCCTGACCATCAGTACAGAACTGGATGTCTGCCTGATGCAGGACCTCCCCCAAGATATTCCTCTCACTGTCGCTGTCAAACAGTAAGAGGCTGGACCCTTGGGGGCTGGGGGCGGGTCCTAAAGGCACCGGTGTACTGGTGGTGCTACTGGGAGTCCGGACTGATGACTATGTGGCACTGCTGTGCCCCATCTACTCCAACACTGCTGGAGCCTGAGAAGGCAATATTGGGCGGCTGCCCGAGGGAAAAAACTTGCGGATGAGGTGGACTCCCCTTCCACCTGATCCACTACCACTAGTAGGGGCGCGAGAGGTACCCCGTGCTGGCAGCGACCCAGCACTGGGAGTAACTCCCCTACCCCTGCTGCCACGGCCACGTATGCTTTTTTTTTTTTTTTTTACACTGACTGATAAAGGACAAAGACGAGGACTACAAATAATAAACTAATATGCACTAAAACACTAACTCTACTTACAAACTTATATGACTAAACTAAAGCTATTTTTTTTTTTTTATACACAAAACACAGAGACTAAACACACACTAAACTAAGCTACCTTAAAGAAATGTACACTTACACTAACTAAACAGAAATCTATCTAACACTAAGCTACACTAACCTGGACAAAACACAAATCTGAGCTTTTAGAAAAGCTGTTGGGTCTTTTGCTTTGAAAAAAGAATTTGGTTTTGGAAGCAGCAAACTCAGAACTGAAAGCACTATAGGAAGCACAATGCTAAGCTCTAAGATCTCAATATACACAGAAAAACAAACAGAAACACTCCACTCTCTCTATCCACCTGTGAATCTGCACTGAAATATTTCTGGGAGTGATCTTATATAATGGTCGTGCAGGCAGGTTCCTATTGGTTGCTATGGAGGTTGCTAACCTCTGACAACTGTGGTAGGAGAACTCCGATTGGCTCTGATGCAAAAGAAGGGCAGAAAAAGTATTTGCGAATATTCGCATTACGAATATTCGCAATGCGAATATTCGGCAACATAAAACGATCGCCTCAGCTACTCGGCCCAGGGTCTCTAATCATTCCAGCAATGCTTTTAGACGTAGATGGAGATCACTAGGATGTGATCTGTTTTAAAAATAAATTTGAAAAAAATACAAATATTCGCAATAGCGAATATTCACCGCGATATTCGATTTATTCGCGGATACTCGAATATGCAATTTTCGTAACGAATATTCGCAATGCGAATATTCATGAGCAACACTAGTAGGCGTTACTTAACTGTAGAAAAAAAAAGGCGGAATCAGATCTCCTCCCCTGCCAGACAGGAGACGGTGATAATGCCTTGTGCATGATCCAATAGAAACCTGTTGGCCATGAAGGATGGACCTGTTGACCATGAAGAATCTGCAAAGGCACTTATGGACACTGGCTTGTGGCGAAATCTGCAGAATTAAAGTCGATTGGAACAGAATGCCATTGTTCAGCCTTGGATGATTGCCTAATCCTTTCTACTTAATTGCTGACATAGACAGAAAAGGATTTGGTCTAGTTGTATATGTAGCTCAGAACAACGTTTTCTGTATAGAATTTGACATCTACCTGCTATTTCCACAGCTAGCACAGTCCAATAAAGTTCAAACCTAGAAATTGTCTGCTCAGGCTTAGGTGCCAACTTTGCTTTGCCAAACAGAAAAACTCAACACGGGTTTCTGTCACCCTGAGGTAAGTGCTATGGCCTCAGTGGATGCATCTGTAAAAATTTGAATCTCCTTTCTCTAACTTATAGCAAGGGAAATGGAAGTGAAGCGACGTGACGTGTGGATCTCTTTTTTTTTATTTTATTGTGTAACACCCTGGAGTTTAGGCAGGGTTGCTCCTTACAAATTTACTTGCCAGGAATAATTATCCTGCTTGATTGTTCGAGATCCATTAATTTCTCCCTTGTTTCACTTTTCTCTTCTACCACTAGGTAGCTGGGAACGTGGTGGTACTAGATATAAGAAGGACAATGCAAGGTCAGGTTATGGGTATATGGTGTATCTCAGCCAATGGGCAGGGGTTTTCTTGAATCCCTTGTCTTGCTGGGAGAGCCAAAATATTTGGGTGGAGTCAGGTGATCCATGTTCTGTGCCACCTGGACATCTGTCTGGGTGGACGTGTCTTGTACTGCCTGGACTGCTAGGCCAGAGATTGCATCTTGCTGGATGCCTTTACCTGTATGACTGTCCACTATTGAAATTTGGGAGTCTGCCAGTTGACCTTGCTACTACCCAAGGGTGTCCTGGCCCTAACCCTCTCTCCCTTAAAAGTTTGTTAAGAGAAATAAACGCTTTTGCATTCAAGAAGTGTCTGGCGCCCAATGACGTTAATCTTGCACCCACCATGCCTCACAACCCACTACACACAGAAGGATGTCAAGTATCTCTGGCCCTGGAGGTCCTCATTAGACCGAAGGAGGTCTCGGACCTTGCTACATCCGTCTTTATTGATTGCTAGAATACTGCAGGAGCTTAGTTGGCTGCTGTGCCCACCTCCAGAGCAAAGAGATGCAAGCTCTAGCTGCATTCACTAGATGTACTGTATATAGCGATTGTTTACATTTCTGAATGGACCTCTCCGTCAGTTAAAGGAAGCATGCCACTGGATTCCCACTTAGGTCAACTGATGTCCAGTGCTTAATGGTAGCCATCACATCCTCCCAAAAGGGGCCACTGCCAGAAGATATGGGTCATAGTACCCACTACATGGTTGCAATGCCAGCAGCTGTCCAGATCACTGCTATCCATTTTGTGGAGCAAGTGAGTTATGCGGTACCATATCGAGAGAATTTTATACCCCACCTCTTGGTACTGGTTAGCTATGAATGATTTGTGGACCAAGTAAATGAAAAAAAAAATTCTGCTTTTTCAGGCATAAACAGAGTTCCCATGTCCTGTTCCCATTGACGCATTTCACAGCCAGATAACCATAGAGTGAACAGTGTTTGTCTCATCGGTTCCCATTTCCTACAGAGTGACTAATACAGAGTAAGTGTAATGAGTAAAGTAAAGTCTACATATAGATGTGTCCGAGTTGAATGGTACTCCAACAGTCCAAGGGAGGTTCAGAGAGTTTAGCAATGTCAGCCTGAGAGGGGAATCCTCCATGGGGCCATAAGTCAGTCCTAATGTGCTCTAATCTCCTTAGGTATCGGTTTGTAAAGTCAGGTGTAAAGTTGGGGTTGCCAACAATCGATGTCATGGGTGAGGGTAACTGGGAAAAGTCCATTGTATAAGAAAATGATCTAGCTATATGTAGAGAAGCACCGATAAGTGGGCGATTCCTCCTGTCTTCCAGAGGTTCCAGAAACCGTTAGGAGTCTAGGAAGAGCGAGCTGGAGTTTTCTAAGGGGCCCTTACCAATCCCCAAATACTCAGGGTCAGCCCAGCAGAGGTAGTGTGGATTTCTGGTGGAAGCGCTGTCAAAGGTTTTTGACAGTAGCTCCCCAGTCTGAAAAGGGGATGTGAACTCAGGCCTGGGCTCGGGTGCGGAAAGGACCCCTTCTCATGACACACTGGGAAATCCTGACCAGGAGGCACGGGAGAAAAGAGAGGGCGGCAGCACGACACTGCCAGGTAAACCTCCAGGGAGAAAAACAGCCACGTGGGCTGGTGAGTGTTGCATTTAGAGGACTGAGAGGCATGCTTGATATGACTGGGTGCAAGCAGTCTGGGATGGATGCAGAGTCAATCTGGGAGGACTGTGGAGAAGAAGCCAGAGGGACAAGTGAAAGAGGAATCTGCAGTCATATAGGCTGGCAGTGCCTGAGGAAGTGGTACTCTGAGCAGTAGCCACAGGAAAGGACAGTTAGCAACAAAGACCTCAATTTATGCTAAAAGGGGCTTGCGGTCCCTGCCTGCAAAGGGCATTCGCAGTGCTAGCTGAGCCTAGGAGTTGTAGTCCTACAAGCAAGTCTGCAGGTAGACTGGAGGTAGAAGAGGAGTGTATATATATATATATTGGATGTGTATATATAGTTTGTGTCCCTGAAAAGTTTCTATGGATCAAATGGGCATCCTATAACAACCCTTCCTCATCCAAGTTTAATTCCCCTAAAGTAAAAAACAAAAACAAAGCTGCAAGCTTGACTCCAGAGTGAATGGAAAATTCCCGTGCTTGGTTATGCTGGGTGGGAGATGAGCATATTCACCAGTGGCTCCTGCAAGGATAGCGATAAATACATGAAAACCTGTGGTACATCTGGGCACGCTACAGAGGGCAGGGAAAAAAAAGGATTTTTAATAACAGCTTACCTGTAAAATCCTTTTCTTGAAGTACATCACGGGACACAGAGCGCATAGTCATTACATATAGGTTATATGGGTACCTTCAGGTGTGGACACTGGTGTAATCAACTTCACAGGAAGTTCCTCCCTATATAACCCCCTCCCACTGAGAGTGCTTTAGTTTTGTAGCAAGCAATTTCTCTGAGGTTACACAATGTTCCCCAAAAGAGGGGTGGGAGCTCTGTGTCCCGTGATGTACTTCAAGAAAAGGATTTTACAGGTAAGCTGTTATTAAAAATCCTTTTTTCTTTATCGTACATCACGGGACACAGAGCGCATAGTCATTACATATGGGATGTCCCAAAGCAATGCTCCATGAAGGGAGGGAGACCGTAAGGCCAAAAATAGCCAAACAGAAAATATATCAGGAGGTAAAAAATAGCTCCACCAACAGAAAAAAAGGGGGCGTGAACCGGGCCAGAGGATTCTATACTGCTGCCCGTAGGACCGCCTGCCCAAATGCTGCGTCCGTAGCCTTTGCGACGTCCAACCTATAAAATTTAGTAAACGTATGTACGGAAGACCAGGTTGCCGCTTTGCAAACCTGTGCCATAGAGATCTGATGGTGTGCCGCCCAAGAGGCACTCATGGCCCTCGTAGAATGGGCTTTAACTGATAAGGGAGGTGGAACGCGCTTCAGACCATAGGCCTGAAAAATCAGCTGCTTAATCCACCTAGCCAAGGAAGACTTGGCAGCCGGCTGACCCTTCTTGGGGCCATCCGGGAGAACGAAAAGCACATCTGTTTTCCGAATCTTTTCTGTAGCCTTGAGATAAACCCTCATGGCTCGAACCACGTCCAAAGTATGAAGTAGTCTTTCCTCTCTGGACTGGGGAGTAGGAAAGAAGGATGGTAGGACTAGGTCCTGATTCAAGTGAAAACTGGATATGACCTTAGGAAGGAAAGAAGGCTGAGGCCGCAGAACCACTCTGTCCTTATGCAGAATCAGGTACGGTTCCCTGCAAGACAAGGCTGTCAGCTCGGAGACCCTTCTGGCCGAAGCCATAGCCACCAAGAAAACCAACTTTCGAGTTAGCAGCACAAGAGGGATTTCTGTCAGAGGTTCAAACGGCTGCTTTTGTAAAGCTGACAAGACCAGATTTAAATTCCAGGGGCAGAGGGGAGCTCTAATAGGGGGATTTACATGCAAGACCCCCTGCAAAAAGGTTTTCACAAGCGAATGTGTGGCCAAAGGCCTTTGAAACCATATCGATAAGGCAGACACCTGCCCCTTTAGAGTACTAAGAGCCAACCCCTTGTCAACGCCAACCTGGAGGAATCGCAAGATCCTGTCAATAAAAAACTTGCGAGGATGCCCTCCTTGAGACTCGCACCACTCCACATAGGTTCTCCAGACTCTGTAATAGATATTTCTAGAGACTGGCTTTCTAGCTTGAATTAACGTAGATATGACTTGGGCTGAGAGGCCTCTGCCCTTAAGAATTAGGGATTCAGCCGCCAAGCCATCAAATTTAGCTGCTGTGAAGCAGGGTGGTAGATCGGGCCCTGAGACAGCAGATCTGGGCGCAGGGGGAGTGGCCACGGTGCCCCTACTGACATCCTCACGATGAGTGCGTACCAAGCCCTTCTGGGCCAGGCTGGGGCCACCAGGATCACCGGCCTGCGCTCCACCCTGATCCTTCGTAGAAGGCGGGGAATCATCTGTAGTGGAGGGAACGCATACAGGAGAGAAAACTGGTGCCAGGGGCAAACCAACGCATCGGTCCCGTAGGCCGAGGGGTCCCTGGCTCGGGATACGAATTTGTCCAACTTCTTGTTGAATCTTGTTGCCATGATGTCCACATCGGGAACTCCGAATCTTTGGCAAATCTCTTGGAATACCTGGGGGTGAAGAGACCACTCTCCCGGGAGTAACTGTTGACGACTCAAAAAATCTGCTTGAGAATTGTCTATCCCTGGGATGAACACTGCTGAGATGCAGGGTACATGGGCTTCGGCCCATGAAAAAATCAGGTTTACTTCCCTTTGAGCCGCTAGGCTCCTTGTGCCCCCCTGGTGGTTTATGTATGCCACCGCCGTGGCATTGTCGGACTGTATCCTTACTGGCAGACCCTGCAGGGGGAGAGTCCAGGCGACCAGGGCCAACCGAGCAGCTCTGATCTCTAGGACATTGATGGGAAGCAGCCTTTCTGCCTCTGACCACTGTCCCTGCTGGGTCCGTTTTCCTAAGATTGCCCCCCAACCTGATAGGCTGGCATCTGTGGTTACTATTTTCCACGAGATGGGGCAAAAGGTTTTCCCTTTTGATAATTTTTGAGGGATCAGCCACCAGTACAGGCTGCGCCTGACTCCTGGGGAAAGAACTAATGGACGGTCTAATGCCTGTATGGACTTGTTCCAAGCAGAGAGAATAGCTGCCTGCAGAATTCTGGTATGGATCTGGGCATAGGGCGCTGCTTCGAAGGCGGCCACCATCTTTCCCAGCAGTCGCATGCATAGGCGAATAGTCGGCTTCTTTTTGCCTAAGACTATTTGAATCGTTTGAATCAACGACCTGATCTTCTCTTGAGGTAAAAATACCCTCTGGCATTCTGTATCTAACCGAAAGCCTAGATATTCCAACTGTCTTGTGGGTTGTAACCTTGATTTTTCTTGGTTCACAATCCACCCGAACTCTTCTAGATGCCGCACTGTGCGGACTACTGCATGATTGAGGTTGGAAGCTGATCTGTCGATAACCAGGAGATCGTCCAGGTATGCCAGGACCAAGATGCCTTCTGTCCTTAGGACGGCTAGCACCGGGGCTAACACCTTTGTGAATACCCGTGGAGCTGTTGCCAACCTGAAAGGGAGGGCTACGAACTGGAAATGACTTTGATTTATCGTAAAACGAAGAAACTTGTGATGTGCTGGGTAAATCGGCACATGCAGATATGCATCCTTTATGTCTATAGATGCTAGAAAGTCGCCCTGATGCAGGCTGGCTGTCACTGAACGTATGGAGTCCATACGAAAGGTCTGAATCCTTAGAAAGCGATTTAGGCGTTTGAGGTCTAATATAGGCCTGACGTCGCCATTGGGTTTTGGTATAACAAAAAGGTTGGAGTAGAATCCCAGACCCCTTTCTTGGGTTGGTACTTCTACAATTACTCCTTGGAGCAAGAGGCGATCCAACGCCTTTACGAGAGAGGCCCTCTTTAACGGGTCGCTTGGAAGACTTGACCCCTGAAAATGAGGAGGGGGGATTTCTGGAAACTCTAGTTTGTAGCCTGAGGCTACTACGGACCGAACCCAAGAGTCGGGAATTCTGGCCTTCCAGACTTCGGAGAAAAACTGAAGTCTTCCCCCCACCCAAGAGAGTGGGGGCGCCCCTTCATGAATCTGACTTGATGACTGGTTTAGCCGGCTTGCGAGACCAGGGCCTCTTGTTTGCCGCGGCTTGTCCCTGTGGGCGGCTATTAACTGCTGAACGCCCGGGAGGCCGTCGATACTGACGGGAAGTCGAAGGGGCCGAGCCTGCAATGGCCTGTCGTTTAAACGTGGGCCCACGCGGTCTTTTCTTGACCGGTAAGGAAGTACTTTTTCCACTTGATATGGTGTGGATATATTTATCTAGGTCTTCCCCGAATAGTCTTCCCCCATGAAAGGGAAACCCTGCTAAAAGCTTTTTGCAGGGTGCCTCTGCTGACCAGTTCTTTAGCCACAAAAGGCGACGCATGTGAACCATCAGTAGAGATGAACGGGATGCCTGTTGGATGGAGTCCTTAATAGCATCTATTGCAAAGCAGAGAGCCCTAGGGAATTCTGCTAATTCATGAGTATGCTGAGCCGGCATGTCCTTTAATATATGTTTTGACTGATCCTTCAGGGCCTGACAAACACCAATGGCTGCTACTGCTGGCTGAACCATGGCACCTACTGAGGTGAAAGCTGCTTTCAGTAGGGTCTCGAATTTTTTGTCGACCGGATCCTTGAACATATGGACATTTTCAACCGGACAAGTCAGGGATTTATTCACGCAGGAAATGGCCGCGTCCACTGTAGGGAGTGCCCATCTCTTTACATATTCCTCTTCCATAGGGTAGAGAATAGAGAATCTTTTAGGAGGGACAAAGATTCTATCAGGTCGAGCCCAATCCTGGTAAATCACGTTCCGCAGAAGGGGGTGCATTGGAAAAGACGCACAAGTTAATGGAGCCTTTAAAGAACCCAATGAGGATACCTCCGGGGCTACTGGTTCTGGCACTGGAAGTTTAAAGGCAGTGCGAACCATATCTGTCAAAGACTGGATCCACAGGCTCTCCGCTTGAGAGGCCGAAAAATATTCATCTATAGTGGAATTTTCCCTGTCTGAACCGTCGGGACTTGGGTCTGCCTGATCCCCTTGTGGGTCCCGTTCCTCTGAAGAGGAGACCTCCGCCTCTGAAAACCCCACACTGGGTGAGGGGGATCTAGCCCGCTTGCTACTTGGGCAAGGACGGGAAAACAACGCAGTTAACCTTTTCTCTAGCCCACTCATGGTGGCTGCTAGCATTTCTTCCGTCACGTAAACGGGAATGGGAATGGGTGGATCGGGGGCCGCCTCTGCCCCCAGCACCCCCAATGGCTCTTGTACTATGCCACTCGGTGTCCTAACTGGCGAGGGTGGGGCCGTAGAAGCCTGGCCCAAATCCTCTGACCCCGATGGAGACCCCTTTTGCTTTTTGGCACCTTTAGCAGCCTTGGCTGGTCCAGATCCCTTTGGAGCCATTGTACAACCTTGGGTCACCCCTATAGCCAACACCTGACTGTTGCAGCTAGGAGTAACCAATATGAGGGCAGGTATGAGAAAAATGAAAAAGAACTAATTTCTCTCTTTTTCCTTTTTTTTTTTTTTTCAAAAAATTTTTTTTTTTTTTTTTTTACCCGCCTGGGAGGTGGCAATACTGAGGAAACCTGTGAGTATTGACACACCAATGCCCGTTAGCCGGAGTCCAAGGTAGACTCAGATACTGCTGGATCTAAGGCTGAGTCCCTTTAAGCAAAAAAACTTCCTTTTTTTTTTTTCTGGTCAATAGTGGACCTAAGTCCTAGACCTGAAGATCCACAAAACCGCCACTAGGTGTCCCTGTATGGCCAAAAGACCCAGCTGCACGCTCTGTATCCTTTCTTCCTCTGCCTCCAGGAGGGAAAGACCAGCCAGAGAAAAGTTTTTCCCTTTAAACAGACCCTGACGCTGCTGGCCCCCCCCCCCCGGCGCACGCCGACGCTATAAAAGGCAGCGTGCGCGCGCGCACACGCGCGCACGATCGCGCGCACCACGCTGAAACCACATGGAGGAAGCAGAGCAGAGGAAACAACATGGACCAGCGTTTAGGCAGCACCAACAGACACCAGGTAAGCACTAATCTTATTGTAGTGCACACATAGCGAGGAAGCTGTCCCCATGGGCTTCCTAAGAAACAGGAGTTTTTACCAGCAATTTCCTCTTTAAAACATGTGGGGTTGCAGTATCAGTGTTAACAGGCAGACCTGGGGTGAGTAGCAAATATATAACTTACACAAGTATACATATATCTACATGTTATCTGGGTAAACATTAGTATCCCATCCTGCCCACACAGACATAGTGGAGATAGTGGCTGATGCACAAGCATACTGTTAGCCAACCCAGAACCCCCAGGGGGATACCTACTGTCGAACCAAGTCCCGCAGGTTCCCTCTTACCTGCTCCACGCTGCAGGGTATTGCAAAATGCAAGAGGCCCAATCTTCCCCCATCTCCGTGGGTATTGTCTTGGACCTTCAGGGACCGGGGTCCTGTGTTAAGGAACCCACACCCCTGGACCTATATAGCATCCTGGCATCAGTAGCATTTAGTTCTTGGAAGAGACTAAGGCACTGGAGCCCAGAATCCAGCCCTCCAAGGAGAGGCATTATAGGCAAAACCCCACTCCAGCAGGGCCCGGGTACCGTACACCTTGGCTTTGAAGCACTTCGGACGGATCCGGCTAGCTATCCTGGGTCCCGAGACCTCCGAGGGACAGCTAGACGTGACCAACACCTAAGACACTGGCGAAAAAACTAAAGCACTCTCAGTGGGAGGGGGTTATATAGGGAGGAACTTCCTGTGAAGTTGATTACACCAGTGTCCACACCTGAAGGTACCCATATAACCCATATGTAATGACTATGCGCTCTGTGTCCCGTGATGTACGATAAAGAAATTCTCACCTAGATGGGGAGGCAGGAAGAGAATTCCATTAACACTATTGCAAATTGGATACAGGGGGGGGGGGGGGTTGGAGGCAGGGCAGCACAACATGCCCTATGGGGCAAAGGTCAGCTTTAAAGTTTGAGGCCCCAGTTATTCCTATAGGGAGCTGTAGCTATGGTGGTCTCTAGCTTTCCTGCAAGTTCCACCTCATAGGAATGAATGGGATAGCTGAATGCATGTGCAGGATCGTGATAGCCTGGTAAGAACATTTGATGAAACAAGCCTGTGCAGTTCCAGGCAGGGCCGCACAGTGAAGATGGCTGGATCTAGTATATTTCTTCAAGTAGGTTGCACTCAGAGAGGATGGAGTCATGCCATAGGGGACAACGAAAAACATAAAGTTGTCTTTAATGCTAGGCCATAAAAAACCTAGGCCAACATAAAACTAAAGCGGGCCATAGACGAAGCAATTTTCTTTCCTCCAACCACAGGTGTTCTTGGGTCCCCCTGCCGGGAGAACCAAGTAAATATTGCTAGCGGCTATAACAGCAGCTAGAAATAATTGCATGTAAAATCTGGACAGGCTGGTTGTACTCAAGTTGATCAATCAACATGAGTACATTCAGCCTGCCCATACATCTCAGCCGATTGCTGATGAACCGGCCAAGGTTTGAACAGTCTGTGGCCTGCTTAACAATGCAGGCTGAACAACTAATTGCTGACTTATTTGACAAACAATCGAACTACAGTACATAATTGACCTCATCAGTGACATATTGGAAACTATAATAAAAGTGTGAATGTGAAGATTAAAATAGCAGAAGAGTTCTAAAAAAACCAACACACACCTAAGGAATCAGAGAAATATTAATAGATGTATACCTCTGCAGAATTCATAGGGTTGAGTTCATCTCCATGAAAATTCAAATGTAGTCCTATAGCTTTCCCAGCCTGAAGGATTCTCCTCGTTGATTCAAGGTCAAACACTCCTTTTTCACAGAAGACATCAATGTTGTCCACGTGAATTTCTGCATTTAGAGCCAATTGCTTGAGGGCAGGGAGATGATTTTCAATTATGTCCTTAGCTGCTGTTTCTGCAGTTTCACCTCTAGGAAAATGCAAAATGTAAATAATCAATGTATTCTATATAGTATGAAAGCTATTCAGAAACCAGGGTTTAGGGCACTCTGGATAGTCTAATATGCACATTATTAACCAGTTTTGCTGGTTGGATGCTTGTGCTCACTTTCCTCATAACCCAGCCCAAAAAAAAGGCATAATGAGCTAGCTCGTTATGTATTACTTACCTGAGATCGAAGCCCCCGCAGTGGTGCTCGTTCCTCTCCTCCACTGCCACCATCTTTCCCCGAGTGTCTACCTCGTATCACAGCTCCGGCGCTGTCGCTGGCCTGGGCCGCAATGACTTTTTCTTGCACCTGCAGGTAAGCCTTAATCTAGGCTTAACTGTAGGTCCAAGAGGTCTGTAAGGGTTTACAACCAACCACTCTAATATCTACCTCAATCACTTTGCTAATTGCATACCCACAAAATCCAAATCCTCCTCGTACAACATTATCTCTAGTTTCTCCCATCTTCTCTGCCAGGCTCCTGGCATTAGTAAACAAACCACTTAGTTTAGACCAGTCTCATACTGTCTTATCGGGTGTTCCGAGGTTGCAAATAGGACTTGTTACTATACTTAACCCGAGTTTATGTGCTCTGGTCAACCTACCAATAATGCTCTCAATAATGCTCTCTGGAATATGTTCCACGCTGACTATCTCTACCTCTGGAACCTCCCCCCCACCCCATCGCCTAGTTTAAAAGCCCTCTTTTCGGCCAACTTCACTCCCAGCAGATCTGCATCATTCTCATTTAGGTGCAGCCCATCCCTTCTACAGAACTGGTGATTAACTGAGAAGTCAGCCCAGTTCTTCAGGAACCCAAACCTCTCCTTACTACACCAGCTCCTCAGCCTCAGTTTACTTCCCTAATCTCCCTCTGCCTTTCTGGTGTGGTTCGAGGTACCGGTAGTATTTCTGAGAATATTACCTTGGAGGTCCTTTTTCTCAATTTAGCTCCTAAGTGCCTAAAATCATTCTTTAGGACACTCCATCTGCCTCTGACTTAGTCATTGGTGCGAACGTGCACCATGACAGCTGATGTGCCAAACCCAAGCGTCAGTAGGCAGCATAGAGTTCGGCGATTCAGTTTTTTTGTCACAGATTGCCTTCTCTGTCCTAAGAATTGAGTCCCCTACCACCAGAATCTGTCTTTGCTTTCCCTTGGCCCTCTCCCCACGCTCCTTGAAGTTCTTCCCCCTGGCAGCTAGGGGAGTCCCTCAGCTCCAGCAGTGGTGGTCCCTGAATGGTTTCACCAATGGGGATGTTCCAGACAATGATAAGCCAACAGTGATAATCTGACGGTAAGGCCTTGGAGGGGTGCAGGGCCAGACAATGAGGCTAAGGAGGTCAGAGGGTGAAGACCCAGCTCTAAGGAGCCCACAAATTAAGGGCACTGAACAAGAGTACTGACTTGACATGCAGGCACCTAGAGTATGTAGCGTCAACATAGGTTTAGGCAAGTTTTTTTCTTCTTTTCGCGTTGGGTTTGCTCTAAGATTAAAGGAGTTTCTATTTAAAAGTAAAATGTATGTAATGGGAATGTTAGTCTTAAAATTCTTCCAACACAAATAAAATATATCTTACTTTGGCACTGAATGAGCACCACAGTATGTAGAGGAAATGCCAATGTCCAATTCCCTGTGAGCACGCTCAATCACTCTTAGCATCTTCAATTCTGTCTTCAGCTTCAAGCCATATCCACTTTTACACTCTACTAATGTAGTTCCTGCCCTGAGCATTCGCTGTAGGCGTTGTGCAAAGCTGCAGTACAGATCTTCCTCTGAAGCAGCTTCTGTATGATCCACTGTAAAATGAATTCCTCCTCCCGCCTGGTGAATATCCATGTACGTAGCACCTGCAAGCTAAAAGCAAATTGAACAAATAAAGATGAATGGTAACATCATTGATCATATACTTTATTGAAGAGCAACTCTGGCTTAGTTCAGAAGAATTTGCAGGAAATGTTGGGAGCATTCTGCATCCAGACAGGACAATAGGGGTAGTGGCGCTGTAATCGGGTATGCAAGACAATATGTCCGTTGAATGATAATCCTTATATGCATTATACAGCGTGTGTCACACAATGGTAGAAATTAGAATGGGGAATGGAAAAAATTGCTATAGATTAAAATAAAACAGAGTCCATGTTCCAGGGCAAGCCTCCAGGGGGAAGATGAGAGCAGGCTCCAAATGTGCAAAACTAAAGAAAGAAGGCGCCACCACGTCAGGAACAATGCGATTTTAATTTTACAATAGGTGCATTATCCACTTACATTTAAAATTAGAGAATTCGGCATACAAGTCCTTGCTGGCCCATAGGTGCAGATGTAGGCTGTGATGTTAAAAATATCCCCTGGGATCTACATCAGCTGGGAAACCAGGCAATGTGTGCACCAAGAGTAAGGCTTGAGACACAGACACAAACAGCATTTCGGAGCATGCACCATAGGCTGCTAGGCACGCTCCTGCAATTCGAAAAAGGAGCGCGCCTAGCAGCCTATGGTGCATGCTCTGAAACGTCGTCGCTCTGTCGCTGCTCATGACATCATCGCGCTCCCACGCTGTTTTTGTCTGTGTCTCAAGCCTTACTCTTGGTGCACACATTGCCTGGACTTTCTGGTTTCCCAGCTGACGTAAATCCGAGGGGATATTTTTAAGATCACAGCCTAAATCTGCAGCGGATTATCGCCACATATGGGGCAGCAAGGACTTGTATGCCAAATTCTCTCATTTTAAATGTAAGTGGATAATGCACCTATTGTAAAATTAAAATCACATTGTTCCTGACCAGGTGGCACCTTCTTTCTTTTGTTTTGTATCCAGACAGGGTACATTACTTCCCCAGTTACCCATTTTTTTAAGAAGCATTTGATTATTATTATTTTTCTTAAAAAGGTATAGAAAATTATAACTGGCTACATGTTTTTTTTTTTATGTTAAAAATTACAAAAAGTTATATACAGTATACCACCCCCCCCACCCAACAATCACTTCATACATGTAATAACGAGATAACATTGAATTTGCCAGTATAGAGAATAAATGTATATTGAGAGCTGTTCCTTGGTATGGATGTTAAGGGAGAACCTCAAACAAGAAAAAAAATAAAAGCGCAAGGGTCCCCCGCAAAAGTCATACCAGATCCATATCCGAGCATGCAGCCTGGGTGGTCAGGAAAGGTAAAGCCATGGGTGCGCCTCTTTCACCCTCAGAACCATACCAGGACATGCGCCCTCAACATGGAGAGTACTTTGCCAGGGGGGATCCTCTAGCAAAGCACCTTGTTCCTATGTTGATAGGGACAAGGTCCTCTTCCCCACAAACCTGTCCCGGTGGTTGTGGGGATCTTTATCGAAATCTGGAAGCCCCATTTAAAAATAAGGAGAAGGTACTGTTCCCCCATATGAATGCATAAGGGGTATATAAATAAAAAAAAACACACCCAAACATTTGACAAGTCCCTTTTTTTTTTTTAACTTAAAGTCCAATGTACATGCATCATCAATCATGTTGTCCAGCTATGCAGGTCAATTGCAATGAGTGATGGTCACCGACCCATCAAAAGTGACAGAAAACAGGTGAACTGAGACAAACCCACCACCATGCTTGACTGTAGGCAAGACACACTTGTCTTTTTACTCCTCAGTGCACCTGGTTGTCGCAACAGTAATCCTCCATGTCCTTAGTCTGCTTGTCTTTAGCAAACTGTTGGTGGGCTTTCTTGTGCATCATCTTTAGAAGAGGCTTCCTTCTGAGAAGACAGCCATGCAGACCAATTTGATGCAGTGTATCGTCTGGGCACTGACGGGCTGACCCCCCTCCCCTTTGAACTCTGCAGCAATGCTGGCAACACTGTCTATTTCCCAAATACAACCCCTGGATATGACGCTGAGCACATGCACTCAACCTCTTTGGTCGACCATGGTGAGGCCTGTTCTAAGTGGAGCCTGTGCTGTTAAACCGCTGTATGGCCATTGTGCTGCAGCACCGTTTCAGGGTCTTGGCAATCTTCTTATAGCCTAGGCCATCTTTATGTAGAGCAACCATTCTTTTTTCAGTTCCTCAGAGAGTTCTTTGCCATAAGGTGCCATGTTGAACTTCCAGTGACCAGTATGAGAGAGTGAGAGCGATAACACCACATTTTACACACCTGCTCCCCATTTACACCTAAGACCTTGTAACACTAACAAATCACATGACACCGGGATGGAAAATGGCTAATTGGGCCCAATTGGAAACATTTTGTTGCCAGCGGTTTAGAAAATAATGGCTGTGTTGAGTTATTTTGAGGGGACAGCAAATTTACACTGTTATACAAGCTGTACACTCACTACTTTACATTGTAGTAAAGTGTAATTTTTTCAGTGTTGTCACATGAAGAGAGATAATGAAATATTTAAGGGATCTACTAACTTTTGTGAAATGCTGTATAATAAAATAATATATAACTTACTTTCATTGCAAACTCATGTACTCTGTCACCAGCCCACACAGGATGAGTATGTGCGTCCACAAATCCTGAAAAGCAAGGCGAAATAAAAACATGATTTTCATTTGTACATCATACAAGCAATGAGGATGAAGTGTCCAGTGTCACATGAGGCGGACTCCTCAATTAGCCCCATGGACAGCATGGTTCTGATTCAAATTATAAAGCAGCTGTATTGAGAAGAATTTATAGATTATACTACTTATAACACAATCTGCGAATGAGAGTGTTTGATCAGTCAGAAGATTCTCTCCCTCAATTACAGATTGTGCAGGGCAGGCCATGTAAATCGAAGAAAGAACTTCTCAGTGCCATAGAAGGTAGGAGGGGGCGTGTCTTTAGTGCAGCTGAGCCTGGAGACCCAAAGCCGTTAACTCTTACAGCATTGGGACATCCGCAAGAGGAAGGAGACAGGGCAGTCCTGCAGTCAGGGCTGGACTGGCCCACCGGGATACCGGGAAAACTCCCGGTGGCCGGCTGCCTGGCTGCTCCTGAAGGCCGCTGTGAGGGCAGCGGTGCCTGAAAAAAAAAAAGTCTGCGGCCGGGCCGGCCGACATGCAACTGCGCATGTGCCAGCACAGTTCCGAAGCTAGCCAAGCTCGGGAGAGCCTGTACACGCCCGGCAATTTTTGGAAAGGTGGGTGCATGTGCAGTGACCCAAAGGCGCCGAGCAGCACCATTTAAAAATTAAGCAGTAGCGCGCTGCTCAGTGAGGAGAGGTCTTGTCTGGTGCATGCCTCTTCCTACGTCCCCCCCCGCAGCCTCTGAACTCCTGCCCCCCCTCCCCGCAGCCTCTGACCTCTGCAGCCTCTGACCTCCTGTGTCTCCCTCTGCAGCCTCTGACCTCCAACCCCCCCCATCCGCAGCCTCTGACCCACCCCATGTACCATCCGCAGCCTCTGACCCTGCCCCATGTACCATCCGCAGCCTCTGACCCTGCCCCATGTACCATCCGCAGCCTCTGACCCTGCCCCATGTACCATCCGCAGCCTCTGACCCTGCCCCATGTACCATCCGCAGCCTCTGACCCGCCCCATGTACCATTCGCAGCCTCTGACCCCCCCCCCCCCCCATGTAGCATTTGCAGCCTCTGACCTCTTTCACACTGAGACGCTTTGCAGGTGCTATAACGCTAAAGATAGTGCCTGCAAAGCGCCCTGAAAGACACTCCTCCACCGCTCCTGCTCATTGAAATGAGTGGGCACCGCAGCTATACCGCTGGCAAAGCACATGAATTAAGATTAAGGCTTACCTGTAGGCGTTTGTAATATCTCCTTAAACCTACACGGTTTAGGGGATATTTTCCAAAAAGGTATACACCGTTGTCTACGTAGACGACGGCGCAGCCGTAGTGACAATCCCATTCTTAAAAAAACGGCAATGCCATATTTCCCGACTCCCACGTGCATGTGATGTCAGCGTCGCTCCGGCCAATCACAGCTCTGGAGCGGCAATACCCGGAAGTAACCTTCTGGGTATCTGAAGAACCTTCGCGGCTGGAGGGGGACACGAGTATGGCTTCGATCTAAGGTAAGTAATGCATAATGAGCTAGTATGCTAGTCATACTAACTCATTATGGCTTTGTCTTGCAGGTTTTTTTTATTTTTTTTACAGGGTTTACAACCGCTTTAAAGTGTTACCAAACCCAGGACCCTGCATTCACTATATCTGGTCTACCACAGTACACAGAGCATGGAAATGCAATCGTTTTAAAAAGGTCCCTTTCACACTTGTGTGACCTGAAAGTTGCGCGATTTTGATGCGATCTTTAAAGCAATGCCTGTGTAATCTTGAGGTCTATGGACCTCAAATTGCATCAGACCAAAGTAGTGCAGGGACTACTTTGAAGTCGCTGGGACTTGAAGTGACAGAGATATGAATGGTACTCATTGGAAATCATGGGGAATGACTTGTCATGCAACTTTGCAATCCCAACTCACAGGCCAAGTCGCACAAGTGTGAAATGGGTCCAATTATAAACTGCTTAATACCTTTTCTCATCAGCAGTTAGAGCAGCCTTGTGACTGTGTCTGGTTAAAGTTTTCATCCTCCTCCGATTGTCCTTTCAGGATGCAAGACCCCTTAGCCTCTGTCTGGACAGTGCGGATTGGCCTTGTGCTGATCACACGCACTCTCCCAAGATTTATTTTTATTTTTTATAAAACTCTCTACCAGTACACACCAAACTGAGCATGTGCAGCTTGTCCCTTAGCCTCCGTTCTATTATGAGATTGGTTGGGGACAGTGGAAGAAGGGGAGGATCAGAGAAGACAAAGTCAAACTGCCTTTTTACACAATACAGAGGATTAACCCCTTAGGTTCCACAGAGAGTATAACAAGCCTGCTTTACTGCATATACAGACTGATTTTGCAGTTGTGGGTATACTAACACAAAGTATTTGCTAGCGTTTGGCTTCAATTTGTTAGTGTATCAAACTCTGCTGGTACATCTAACACTCCCCCCCCCCCCCCAGAGTGACAATGTTGCTGTCCAAAAAGGTGCCCCCTGTGCCCATTCATCCAGAGTGAAAGCACTCTAATACAGGAGGTGTGTTTATAGCCAGATCACCAGGTGAAAACAGAGGCAAGAAAGCCTAAAAAAAAAAAAAAGGGCAGCCACCACATCGAAGAATTGGTAACCTACAATATATTATTACATTTTTAGTTTTGGGTTTAAAGGATAAGTTTACCTTTTCAGGCAGAATTTCACTTTTCATAATAAATAGAAGGGTTTTCCAGTGCCATTTCTGGACCAGTTACCCCAATGTGCTTTTCTCTCACTTACCTTATCCGTTTACTTTGCAAGTTTTTTTTTACTTTATTTGTCACTTGTATTTTCATGTGGCAAAATCAGTGTTTGCGTCTGTTTTGTGTGCCGTTAACAATTAATGACACAAAGTGCAACTAGGTAATTTTAGGTGTATAAATGTGGCCAAACACTATACAAACTGTACAATATCCTTTAGATTTACCATAACTATATAATAGGAGCACACACTATCTATCCAATCAGGCAGGCCCTGGTGCTACATTAGGAGTGTCCTGTGAGCTGCATGTGGCCCCAGGAAGTTTAGCATGCAGCCCGAGTCCATCTCAAAGGACGCTGGGGAAGCCCCGGGAAATGCACGTGTGGAGTAGGGTGACCACATTTACAAACTACCATTCAGGGACACCCCCCTTCACAAAAATCAGCTTGTGCTGTAACAAATCACAGCACAGTGATTGGAGAAATCATAAATCTCGCCTCTTGTGTCCAATCACAAGCAGGGGGGCGGGGATTGTGCTCCTCCAGGCATTCCCGGCCAGGACAAGTACGGTCAGTGAGTAAAGCTGTAATGTGGTGGCCTTTTTTGGGGGCATCAGATTGGCCCAGGGGGTGGCTGTGTCCGTTTCATTCCGGGACACTGTATTGTCCTAGAATGAAGGTGCCCGGGACAGACCTGCAAAATGCGGGACTGTCCTGGGCAATCCGGGACACATGTGGGCACCCTAGTGTGTAGAGATGCCAGGGATGCTGAGAAAACTTATTTGATGGGTGCCGGGTGTGCTAAGGAGGTCATCTGGTAAACTCCTTCCTGTGTCTTACTGGTTTCTCTGTCTCAAATCTATACCAGGGAGTCTCTGAAGCTTCCTAAGAAATATAGCAAGGGTAAGGCCTTGTTCTGAAAATCGAAGAAAGCCTATATGTTTTTTGCAACCTAGGTACATTAATGGTATATTTGTTTATAGGGGAGCTGGATTTTAGATAAAAAAAAAATAAAAAAAAAGAAGTGAACTTAGCCTTTAATGCCACTTTAAAGGGGTTGTAAAGGTATATTTTTTTATTTTATAAATAGGTTCCTTTAAGCTAGTGCATTTTCTCTATGTTACACAGAAGACATTTGAACATGGTAACAAGGCAGGGCCCCTACTCGCGTATATTACAAGAGCGGAGAGTACCCCTATCTCTATCCCTAAGATATTAACCGCAGCAAACCACATTAGTGATGTCCCTCAGGATATAACGGAGGCCTTTCTTTCCTTTTACCGTGACCTTTATACCTCCAGGGCTGACTACTCAGACGCGCAGCTTGATGACTACTTGACTCAGGTACCTCTTCCAAAACTGACAGCCAGGGCGAGGGAGGAACTGGATGAGCCGCTGTCTGTGGAAGAGCTGTCACTTGCAATTTCACAGATGCCGGCTCATAAATCACCAGGATTGGACGGGTTCCCAGTGGAATGGTATAGGCAGTTCCAGCATCTTCTTGCCCCTCTACTAAAGACTTATAATGCAGCATTAAAAGAGGGGGTCTACTCCTTGAACCCAGAAAGGACCCGTTGAAGTGTGATTCATACCGCCCTATATCCCTCATAAATGTGGATGCCAAAATTCTGGCTAAGGCCCTGGCAAATCGTCTGAACAAGGTGATTGCTTGTTTGGTGGGGAGTGATCAGGGGGGCTTTATCCCGGGAAGGTCAACTAGAATGAACATATGTAGACGGTTTCATAACTTGTCATATGTACATGACTGCCTCCCGGTCGTGGTGTCCCTGGACACTTGCAAGGTCTTTGACAGTGTGGAATGGCCATACCTGTTCCAGGTCTTGCAGATGTAAAGTTTTGGCCCTCGTATGGTCGCCTGGATTAGACTCCTCTATACCATGCCGCTTGCTCGTATTCGTATCAACTCACAAATTACGGAGACCTTCCAAATTACTAGGGGAACCAGGCAGAGGTGTCCGCTGTCACCCCTGCTTTTCCCCTTGGCCCCTCGCTATTAGGATACGCATTTCCCCACTTCTTAGGGGATTGCCTATCAATGGTATAGAGGAGCGAATCTCGCTGTATGCTGACGATACGCTGGTGTATTTGGCAGACTCCCAGGACTCACTAGCTAATGTGTTTAAAATGGTGTCTGACTTTGGGGACTTCTCGGGGTTTAGAGTGAATTGGAAGAAATCGATTATCTATCCCATAGATCAATCACCTACTCCTCACATTCATTCAGACTCTAAATTGATGGTGGCCATCTCGTTTAGATATCTGGGAGTTGTGGTCCAGTTATCCCTGTCCCTGTACATTGCCAATAATCTGAGCCCTGTGCTACTACAGCTGCAGTCTCAGACTAAACAGTGAAAAGACTTACCTCTAGATCTAATGGGAAGGGCCAATGTCCTAAAAATTATATACCTACCTAAATTACTGTATGTCCTAGCTAATGCCCCATGCAAAATCCCCAAAGCATTGTTTAAGAGCATCGACTCAATCTGTATAACATTCCTGTGGAACGGTAAGGCCCCTAGAGTAGCACTGGAAACACTTAAACTACCCTCTCATTTGGCAGGACTGGCTTTCCCTGACTTCTACATCTATTACCAAGCTTCCCAACTGGTAAATGTTCATGATTGGTTACATCCTGACTCCAATAATGCGTGTACTACCACTGAAGGGGCTATGGTCACATCGTTCGAGACCTTATACAACATTGTCTACCGCGGGCGTACCCCCCAGGACCGGGACTGACTGTGCTGCAAACTTCACTGTCCCTGTTCAAAACAGTGACTCTTAACCACTTCAGCCCCGGACCATATTGCTGTCCAAAGACCAGAGCACTTTTTGAGATTCGGCGCTGCGTCGCTTTAACTGACAATTGCGCGGTCGTGCGACGTGGCTCCCAAACAAAATTGGCGTCCTTTTTTTCCCACAAATAGAGCTTTCTTTTGGTGGTATTTGATCATCTCTGCGGTTTTTATTTTTTGCGCTATAAACAAAAACAGAGCGACTATTTTGAAAAAAATGCAATATTTTTTACTTTTTTCTATAATAAATATCCCCAAAAATATATAAAAAAATATTTTTTTTCCTCAGTTTAGGCCGATACGTATTCTTCTACATATTTTTCGTAAAAAAAAAAAAAAATCGCAATTAGCGTTTATTGATTGGTTTGCGCAAAAGTTATAGCGTTTACAAAATAGGGGGTAGTTTTATGGCATTTTTATTATTATTTTTTTTTTTACTAGTAATGGCGGCGATCAGCGTTTTTTTTCGGTACTGCGATATTATGGCGGACACTTCGGACACTTTTGACACATTTTTGGGACCATTGGCATTTTTTTAGCGATCAATGCTATAAAAATGCATTGGATTACTATAAAAATGCCATTGGCAGTGAAGGGGTTAACACTAGGGGGCGGGGAAGGGGTTAAGTGTGTTCCTATTTGTGTTCTAACTGTATGGGGGGGTGGCCTCACTAGGGGGAATCACTGATCTTCTGTTCATACATTGTATGAACAGAAAATCAGCGTTTCCCCCGCTGACAGGAACGAGCGCTGTGTGTTTTCACACACAGCTCCCGTTCCCCGCTCTGTAACGAGCGATCGCGTGTACCCGGCGATCGCGCCCGCTGGGCACGCACGGGACTCGGGGGCGAGCGGGGGGCGCGCGCGCGCCGGCCGCGCGCACGCGCCCCCTAGTGGCCGCGAAAGGCGTGACGTAGAGCTACGGGCTCTCGCATCGTATAACTGCGGCGGCTGGTCGGCAAGTGGTTAAGCATGCCCCGGGATCCTGGGTGACCTCTGCAAATAATCCAATATGGTTTAATATATCACTCCCAGAATTTAATTCTCTACCTGACCCTCAGAGATGGATATCTAAGGGAATTAAGTACCTATGTCACCTATATACCTCAGAAGGCTTTAAGTCCTTTTCCCAGTTGAGGGATGACTTTAATCTTCCGCCAAATTATTTATTCTTTTATTATCAACTAAGAAATGCCGTGCGAGCCCAGTTTGGCTCCTTGAACAACCCACTTGCGATTCCTGACCTAGAAAAGCTTTTGCGTTCCCCAGACCGAACAAAACTCATTTCTACCTATTACTTAGCCTTAACGGTGAATTCTAATCCTAGATTTAAGGCAGCGCAGAGCAAGTGGGAATCCTTAGATATTACCATGACGGAAGATGACTGGACTGAGTTCTGTGATACTTTTAAGACCTCCGTTATAGCCTCCAGGGACAGGGTGATCCAACTAAAAATTTTCACCAATCGCACTTGACCCCGACCAGGATGCCCAGAATGGGCATACTGGCCTCGGCGGATTGTTTCCACGGATGTGGGCAGGTGGCTGATTTTATCCACTGCTTTTGGAGTTGCCCAGCTATACGAGACTTCTGGAGAGATATAGGATCCTTCCTCTCTTCTGCCTTGGGACTCCCCAATATACTGGACCCTAAAAACTGTCTCCTATACAGCCGTAAATGGGGATGTTGGTGGTGCAGTCTCCATTTGCTAGAATAACCTTAATATGCAATCCCACAAAGGGGTAATACTACCTTTATACTTTGTTGTATGTACCTTTCTACTCTGACTTTTGACTTTTGTATAACTATGCTGTTGATAATAGTATGGAGTGATTAAGGAGCAAACTACTGCCGATGTATGTTCTGTGTTGTTTAAGTTTTGTTTTTGTATGTGTTGTATTGTTGGTTTTGTAAAAAAAATTCAATAAAAATATCTTTAAAAAAAAAAAAGCTAGTGCATTACCTTTTCCTTCTGAATGTTTTTTTCTCTTCTGTCTAAATTTCTCACTTCCTGTTTCTTCTCAGTAAGCTTGCCCCCATCAACCGAGCAGTGGTTAGTTAGCCAGAACAGCTTACCGAGGAGGAACAGGGAGTGAGAAATTCAAACCAACAATGCTCTAGCTTTAAGGAACCTACAGTATTTAGAAAATAAAAAACAAACCTTTACAGCCCCCCTTTAAGGACAGAGTAGTGCAGTTTCTACTTTTTTTCTGATATACTTTTGGCCATTATGGAGCATATAACAACTTACCTGGCAGAACACATTTTCCAGAACAGTCAATGACTGTTTCAAACTCTGCTTGAGAAAATTGATTACGTATCGTCTGTGTGGTTCCTACAGCCTTTATGAATCCGTCACTGCAAATTACATTGACAAAGTGTTAAATAAGGAGTTTTGTACTGGTATGTAATGTAAATATCTGCGCATACGGAAGATTTTCTTTATTACTAATGGTTAAAAAATTATATATATATATATATATATACACACACAGAATGAACTGCAACAGGGATGTATGAACAGAGTGTTGTGTAAAAGAGGAGTAATAATATCCAATTCCAGACAAATTTCCTAGGAGATCTTGGTTTCCTTCATAAAATTCTGCCCTCCCCTGGTTAACAGTAGTACTGCAGTAATATAAAATACCATTCGGATTCGTTCCCACAATAGTGTTGGTCTCTGAAAAGCGATCCGTGTTCAAATTGTTCATCAGAAAACATTTGATAGGTGGTGGGGAAGTATTGTAGTGCCTGCTTTAACCCCTTCAATCCTACACTAGTGCACCACAACCACATGGTTGCAGGATGCTTGCAGGGCTGAGCACCCCCATTCACTTGAACGGGTCGCATTTGTCTGCGCTACTCCTGCCAAAAGTCACAGGGGGTATAATTCCTTCACATAGCAAAGCATTATGACCTCAACATGTGTACACACCCCACTGCTACTTTTGCAGCTAAAGGCGGTAGCAGTTTTGTAGAGCGGTAAAATTGCAGCTCCACCGCAGCATTTTAAAGCCCCCCAGTCGCTAGCATGAATGAGATCTTAACCAGTCTGGGAGAGGGAGAGGGACCCATAAAAAATAAATTAAAAAAAAGGCAGATATTGTACTTTGTGCAAAATGTAGGGGTAAGTCATGGGGGGGGGGGGGGGGGTTGGGTGGTCGGTCGCCTGACAGGGGACCCTTGCTTTATTTAATTTTTTGCTGTTGTCAGTCCCCCCTTACTACCGCTTTAAAGCGCTGTGCAAATTATTTGCACTACATTGGGTCCCCGGGTTATAAGCATTCGACTTACAAACGGAGGTAAAAAAAACAGGAAGTGAGAGGCAATCTACTGATAGGAAGGGAAATTCAATCCTGTAAGAGTTATTATGGGGAAAAGGTGTCTCCATTGAAGCTTCCTGGCGGGCTCTGCACGTGGACTGTGCAAATATGACATTCCTAATCACCAATCCTCGTTTTCACAACAACCCAACATTTTCAAAATCCAATTGTCATTGGGACAGAAAGTGTGGTGTAATCTTGAATGGAGACACAGACTGCAAAACAAACATTACAGGGGTGTTAACCGTTCCCTATGCTATCCAAAAAAAAAAAAAGTATCTACTCCGACTTAACCACTTAAGACCCGGACCTTTAGGCAGCTAAAGGACCCGGCCAGGTTTTGCGATTCGGCACATGCGTCGCTTTGACAATGGCTCCCAAACTAAATTGACGTCCTTTTTTCCCCCACAAATAGAGCTTTCTTTTGGTGGTATTTGATCACCTCTGCGGTTTTTATTTTTTGCGCTATAAACAAAAATAGAGTGACAATTTTGAAAAAAATTCAAAATTTTTTACTTTTTGCTGTAATAAATATCCCCCAAAAATATAAAAACATTTTTTTTCCTCAGTTTAGGCCGATACGTATTCTCCTACCTATTTTTGGTAAAAAAAAAACACGGGGATAGTTTTATTGCATTTTTATAAATTTTATTTTTTTACTACGCGATCAGCGATTTATTTTTTCGTGACTGCGACATTATGGCGGACACTTCAGACAATTTTGACACTTTTTGGGACTATTGTCATTTTCACAGCAAAAAATGCATTTAAAATGCATTGTTTATTGTGAAAATGACAATTGCAGTTTGGGAGTTAACCACAAGGGGGCGCTGAAGGGGTTTGTGTAACCTAATGTGTGTTTACAACTGTAGGAGGGTGTGGCTGTAGGTGCGACGTCATCGATTGTGTATCCCTAGAAAAGGGATCACGCGATCGATGACGCCGCCACAGTGAAGAACGGGAAAGCCGTGTTTACACACGGCTCTCCCCGTTCTTCAGCTCCGGGGACCGATCGCGGGACTCCAGCGGCGATCGGGTCCCGCAGTCACGGAGCTTCGGACCGGGTCGCATGCACGCGGCGGCGGCTGGGCTTAAAGAGCCACGTACATGTACGTGGATGTGCCCAGCCGTGCCATTCTGCTGACGTATATCAGCGTGAATGGGTCCTTAAGTGGTTAACATACAAATTCAACTTTAAGGGGTCGATTGGATAGATTGATAGCAGCACAGCCATTGGCTCCAGCTTCTGTAAATCAAATCCAATGACGTAGGCACCGGGGGCCGAGTCATACATTCAGCGGCTATGGACGCTGAATAAATGACTTGGGAGCGCGCCAGCAAGGTAACCCCCCGGGAGAGCGCTTCTCCTAGGGGGTTATCTGATGAGGGGGAGGGGGAGGAGCCACGAGAGCCACCGGGGGACCCCAGAAGTGGCGGATCAGGGCCACACTGTGCAAAACGAGTGGCACAGTGGAGGGAAGTATGACTTTTTTTTTTTTTTTTTCCCTTTAAATAACAAAACACACGGACGCTTTACAACCACTAAAGAACAAACCTACAGACCTTATCTTGTTTGTAACCCAGGGACTGCCTGTATACAAAATGACTGTATAAATCTGATTATTAAGGACTGCACTATAGCCAGATACAGACACAAATTACTTTTTCACTACACCCAAATGTCTCTAAATGCACATAAAAATCTATGCATGACAGAAACCTTATATGTAATATGTCCTTGTGCTTTAGGATATTCTTTATGTCCGGAAACGTCTGCTTTGTAAGGTAAAAAACACGCTGACTTACTTGCCAATCACCAGGCTGGCTTTCTCCAGTACTGCCAAATGCTGCATTCCCTCCTGGAGCAGGAATTGCTCTTCATTCCTACAGACAAGCACCATTTGCTCTGCATTTTCCAACAAAAGCCTAAATTTGCAGGACATTTTATTAGCTGCAAGCTTCCACTGTGCTTCCTTCTACAACACCACTCTATGTTAAACTGACCACAGCAGAGACTGTGTATTGCACAAAGGCTACAGCAATCAACAAGGGCCAGGTGGGCTTTGTAACCTCCCTCTTGTTAATATTCCTACAACTAGAACCTGTCAAAACTACCTGTTCAAGGCTCACTGCTCTCTACTTTTAGTGCTTACGTTGTTTTTTGGCCAAGGCCCATGGTTTATATTGCAGGTATCTGAGTAGGTGATGTGTAACCCTATGTAAATATTTGCCATATTTGTGACACTACTTTGAAATAGTTAGCATGGTGCGCCCTCTGCTGCCAAATTCAAAGTGGTATGACTGTCTCCAGCGCAGGAGTCAAAGTTATATCTTGCAATGGGGAAAGCCTCATTCACACGATCGACTTCCATCGGACTTTTGCGTGGATTTTGCTCCGAAGGGCGCTGTCCGTGAACTTGGTATGCATACACACGGCAGGACTTTTTCAGCCAACAAACACAAATGTAGTGACGTAATAGACATACTACGTGGTTTTCAGTGGCGGTTCGTCCATAGAGGGCGCTGGAGCGCGGCCCCCTCTGGCTCTCACCGCCACTGAGTCTAATAACATAGATTCATGCATTGCACGAATCTATGTTATTATCGCCGCTGTTATTCAGATGGTCGGCGCTCATGTCCGGCCATCTGAAAAACGCCAGCTGGTTGGCTGTACGGAAATGTCAATCAGAGCCAACAGCTCTGATTGGCTTTCCCAGTACAGCCCTCGGGTCCCGGAAGCTTATTCTCGGAGCGCACAGACTGTACGCCCCTTGGATAAGATGACAGGCGTCTCAGCCAATTAGGTTGGCCGGTTCTGGCTACCGGTAACCTGATTGGCTGAGACGCCTGTCAGTCATCGAGGGTGGGAGAAGACATCGTGGGACTTGGATGCCTGACTCCAGTAGAGGTAAGTGCCGGGAGGGGGGGGGAGCAATTTACAGGGCACAGTGGGGACAATTGGCACAGTGGGGACAATTGGCACAGCGGCGACCATTAAAGGGCACAGTGGTGACAATTGATGGCACAGTGGCTGGTTAAATGGCATGGAACAGTGGTGACAATTGATGGCACAGTGGCTGGTTTAATGGCATGGCACCATGGTGACAATTGATGGCACAGTGGCTGGTTTAATGGCATGGAACAGTGGTGACAATTGATGGCACAGTGGCTGGTTTAATGGCATGGCACAGTGGTGCGAATTGATGGCACAGTGGCTGCATTTGATGGCATGGCACAGTGGTGCAAATTGATGGCACAGTGAGACTGCAATTTTTTTTCCTTTGCGCCCCCCAAAAATTTTGAGCACCAGCCGCCACTGGTGGTTTTTCTGTTCTTTACCGCCACCCTTTGGGCAACTTCTGCTATTGTTGTCTGATCTTCAGTATTGGTTCTGAGCACGCGTGTTTGGACTTTAGTCACACGATCGGATTGGCCGACGTAGGATATTTGTTGCCAGAAAGTTTGTCTGTTCTCACAGTGAACATTTGTCAGATGAAAAAGCGAAAAGGTTTGTCCGATGGAGCGTACACACGGTCAGTTCGTGTGTACTGGCCTTTCGATTTAAGCTGGCGATACAATAGCAGAAATGAATTCACAACTTTTTGCTTTGAGAGCGCTCGCTCGGTTTTCTAATCATTCTTGGGGTCAAATTTATGTTTTTTTTTATATATAACAAACAAACTATTAACAGTGTTTTTGTTCAGGAAAGTTTATTCATTTCAAAACCAATTGTAAAAGCAAACTTCTTTTAAGTACATCTTTCATGTGAATTTTGATGCATTAGATTTGATTCCTAAATCAATCCAAATCTGAATGCAACGTGTTCTCTCAATGACACCTGTGCCACAGTTTTGGAGGAGTAAGCTTTAGGAGTCGGTTCACACTGGGGTGGCACGACTTTGGGGGTGACTCGGCAAGGCGTCCCGATGACGACTTCAGAGGGGCGACTTGCAAAATGACTTTTGTATAGAAGTCAATGCAAGTCGCCCCCGAAGTCATGCAGGAACCTTTTTATAAGTCTGAGCGACTTGCCTCGCTCCTATTAGAACGGTTCTATTAAATAGAATGGGGCCCGACTTGACAGTCGCCTGACGAGTCGCCCCAGTGTGAACCGGCTCTGAGGCCCGTATACACAATCGGATTTTCCGACAGGAATTGTGTGATGAATAAGAATGAGCTCCGAAATGTTCGCAAAGCCCAAGAAGTCGCCACTGCACTGCGCTAATCACAGGCAGTGAGACATTGTCCCGAAGTGCGGCTGCAGAGATTGGGAAATGTCTTACTGCCTGTAATTTGCGCAGCACCGTGCCAACTTCCTGGCGGACTCTGCACGTAGGCTTAGCAAACACGACGGAGCTCATCCTTAGTGATGGCAGGCTGTTGTCGAAAAATCCGACCGTTTGTATGCTCTATCGGATTTTCGGTGGACAAATGTTGGATAGCATGCTTTATAATTGTCCGCCAACAATTGTGTGTTGTCGGATTATCCGATTGTGTGTACACAAGTCATTTGGACAAAACTCCAAAGTACAAACACACATACTCACAATAACACAACATTAGCAGACGTTGCCCAAAGGGTGTCGCTAAAGAGCTGAAAAAACACGTAATTTCGTGCATCCAATTTACATAGCAGGAGAATGTGACCAGCTCGCTATGGAGCCGCGGAGCGCACTGCATAGAAATGCTGTGTCTTTGGCTCAGTTTCAGGGCCGAATTCAGGCAACGATTCATCCCTGAAATGGAGAACAGGGACGCACAGAGTTCCTGTGTGATTCGCGGCCAGTTTAGGTGCGAACTTAGCCTAAAAGTAATGTCCCGTATTCCTGCTTTTTTTTTAAGTAAAATTTTGCTGCCAGAGTATTTTTACCCCCTTTTTTTTTTATGCACAAGTTTAAAAATAATTTTAGGCCTTAAGAATATGTGAAATCCCCAAACATTATATATTTTCTGAAAGCAGACACCCTAGAAAATAAAATAGTGGTAGTTCCAATTTTATATGTCACACAACATTGGTTCAACGGTTTATGAAATGCAATATGTAAGCAAAAACTAGTAAATAGATATTTAAAATGTCAAGGCAAAACTTTTTTAGGGAGAGTTTTTTTTTTGTTTACCATCTATGTCCCATTGCAGAGATTTCCCCTTCACTTCCTGCCCCATACCAAAACAGGAAGTGAGAGGAAATCCCTGCAAATTAAGAAAAACCCCTGAGGAGCCCCAGGTCACCAGAACTAGTGTGCCCATTGGAAGATTTCTCCTCTATTATTTTTCTGGGGAACAACCCAAAATGTGGAAATTTCTTTTACTTTCAGTGATAAACAGGACAAACGGACATGCAATCTAATTCCTTGCCACTCTATCCAAAACTAAAAGAAACAGTTTTGCCTTTAGTTATACCTTGGATTACGAGCATAATTTGTTCCAGAACAATGCTTGTAATCAAAAGCACTCGTATATCAATGTGAGCTTCCTAATAGGAAATAATGGAAACTCCGATAATCTGTTTTAGTGACACTGCTAGTGTATGCAGTACCGCATGTAACCAGAGGTGGGGGGTGCCGGAGACATTCGGAAACACTCTGAGCTGATCGGATGCACTCAGAGTGTCACGGGGCCCCCCGCACCTCTGGCCAAACGCGGTACTGCACATCCCAGAGGCTTGAATCCTGCTTGATTTGCGAGACAACGTTCGCAAACAGAGTCAGGATTCAAAAATAAATAAACCGTGTTACTCACAATCTGTACTTTAAAATTAGGCGTGCCCATGCAGTGGTTTTACTAGGGTACACACCTCCCACACCCCCATATGTGATACTTTCATCCAGGCATTCCTTGCTTCTTTTTTGGGGTGGGACTTTCAATTGGTATGAATAATTTTTAAATTATCAGTCCTTTTATATCACTCTCTACTAGATATGACCAAAGACATGCGCAGGGGGGTGTGCCTGTGCATACCCTAATCCAGGGGTCAGCAATCTGTTGATCACAATCTACCTGTAGATCATGGTCAGGTGATAGATAGACCATAATCCTTCCTTGCCAACTCCTGGAACCTGGACAAGAGGGGAGGCATTAACTGGATCGGATCTGTATTTTCCTCCTGCGCTCCTTGAAAGTTTTCTTCACCGCCTTTCCCTCCCACTGGCATTTATTAGCTGGAGGAGGAAAATACAGTGGATCGGTACTAGTATATGCAACCCCCCGCAGGCCCTACTGTCCCTGATCCTCTTCATTTTTTCAATACCAATCACTCACATGTTCATTCATAACTGAATAATATCAAACTGTGTTTACTATGCTTCAGTTTGTGAATGAACAGGAAGTGGATCAGCACAGAGCACTTCCCATTTAATTAATGTTCTTTGCAGCTGAGGCTGGAAAGGAAGAGACTAGGAAATCTCGGTCCTCAATCCCTTTCTCTATCTAAAAAGTGGCTCAATGGGGCTCCTAAAAATAAAAAAATAAACTGCCCTACTGACACTGTCCAGGTTTTAATACATGGTTTTTAACCACTTGCCGATCGGCTAACACCGATATACGTTGGCAGGATGGCACGGCTACGCAAAGCAATGAACATACCGATCCACTGTATTTTCTCCTCCAGCTGCTAAAAGCCAGTGGGAGGGAAAGGAGGAGAAGCAAACTTTCAATGACTGCAGGAGGAAAATACAGATCAGATCCAGTTCATGCCTCCCATCTTGTCCATGTGTTGGCAGGGAAGGGTTATGGTCTATCACCTGTTCATGATCAACAGGTAGATTGTGAAAACCCCACTCTAAAAAAGAAGCAAGGAATGCCTGGATGAAAGTATCCCATATGGGGGTGCAGGAGGTGCATACCCTAGTAAAACCACTGCATGGGCACGCCTAATTTTAAAGTACAGTAATACCTCGGATTGCAAGTAACACGGTTTATTTTTTAATCCCAACTCAAGCCTCTGGGATGTGCAGTACAGTTTTTGGCCAAAGGTGCGGGGGGCCCCTGTGACACTTTGAGTGCATCCGATCGCCTCCTAGTGTTTTTAAATGTCTCTGGCCCCCCCCCCCCACCTCTAGTTACATGTGGTACTGCATACACTAGCAATGTCACAGAAACAGATTATCTGAGTTTCCATTATTTCCTATGGGGAAACTCACTTTGATATACAAGTGCTTTGGATTACAAGTATTCTTCTGAAACAAATTGCATACATCAAATTGTGTAGCGTTTTTACAATAGCTTTAATCAGTGTAGCTTATCAGTTTTTTTTTCTTTTAATGGTTAAAAAAACGCTAAAACCGCTGGCACCGGCGTATGAGCGCTTTTCAGCATTTTGCGGTTTTTAGCGTTTTTTCACACCAAAAAACGGCACTTTGAACGCAAATTTCGGGCGTTCAGAAAAAAGCCAATAAACTCCAAAGTTTATTAACACTGAAAAACGCCCAGGTGTGCATGGGCACATAGGCTAACATACAGTTCAGTTTATGGGCTTTAAAAAAAAAAAAAAGAGCCAAAATGCCAATAAACTGCAGTTTATTAGCTTCAGTGTGCATGGAGCCTTAGGAGGGCTGTGGCACTTTATGCTATGTATCTTGTGCCTCTCTGCATGTTCTTAATTTGTTTGCTGAAGGGTTACATTTAAAGTTCCCTGATTGCCAAAGACAGGTATCCTTAGGCCCCCCCCCCCCCCCCCCCCAAGTGGCAAATGTGGCACTGGAGGGGGGAGACAAATGAGCAAAAGTTACAGTTTTGGGAGGAACTCCACTTTAATGTGTGCCTAGAGTGCACTTACCGACTCTGGGGGAGGTGCTTTTACTACTGGAAGACATTGATCTGTGTTTTTTGCTTCACAGAATCCATGTCTTCTGTACTCGCAGTATAACAGTCTGCCTTTTTACATAGGCGGACTGTCATTATGTCAGAGTAACGAATGATCGTCAGTTCCCAGTGGACATTGTGTTCGTGGGACCCTCTATGTAAAGAGAAAGCAGGAGTGAGCTGGTGGTGGCGTGCAAGCTCAAAACCTGGAGGTGCAGGTATGTATATATATACATACATACACACACATATATACACACACACGATTCTGCACAGAGCAGCTCCCCTGTAGCAGTAAAATTGCTATGGGGCGGTCATGAAGTGGTTAAAGAAAATTTTTTTTATTTCTGCCCGTGTTGCAGGCTTCTAACTTTCTATGTGGTATAAAGTTGTCAGCAGGGCAGAAGTGAGGGCAAGGCGACTTGGGACTTAATTGGGTACAACTTGCCATGTCACTTATTTCCAATGAGTAGCATTCATATCTGTGCGAATTCAAAGTAGTCCCTGTACTACTTTGGTCAGACTTGAGGTCCATAGACCTCAAGATTACACAGGCATTGCTTCAAGTCGCATCAAAATCACACAACTTTAAGGTCGCATAAGTGTGAAAGAGGGTTAAAGCTTTTTTTTCCTTGATGGGTTATAACCCTACCCGCTTTTCTATCCAAAGTTAATAGGAGAAAAACTTTGGATAACATACACTAAAAATTACAACTGAATTTTTTTTTATATATAAAATATACAATTTTTTTCTTAGCAAGCGATGATTTGCTTGTCGGCTTAAATTTTGTATTGTTTATCGAATCAAGACAATGTTTCTGGAGAGGATTTCTGAGTAGGCACATACAAAAGAAAGCGTGAAAAAAAATGGTTTATTTTTTTTAACAAAACATACAAAAACAAAGTCCAACAATAACCTCGAAAGAAGTTTCAAGAAACAAAATAAAATTTACAAAACTAAATTTGGAAATTGCTTTATTCTCTCATCTCGCCATCTTCTTCCTCCTCCTCTACTCCACGTATATACAATACATTATTACACCTACAAGAAGAGACATTGTTAAAATGAATCACTCCCAATTAAAGCAGATAAAGCACAATTTTGTTTGCAACAATAGTTGTTCTTGTAGACTAAACAGTATGTACCACAAGTGGATTTGTATCCCTCATACTATTCTTAAAGCGGAGTTCCAGGCTCTCAGGCTACAAGAAGTTTAGCTGCTGACTTTTATTAAACAAAAACTCCAGGCTTTTTTACCTGCCCCACGGTCCAGCGATGTAGTCGCCCGGAGCTTGGCTTCTCTCTGCTGGCACCGTCAGCCACTGTGGGCACCTGGCCAGGACAGCATTCGGCTTCATGGCCGGGCACGCAGTGTGCGAGTCGCACTGCACGTTCCCAGTGGACAGACAATCTTCTGGGACCTGTCACATACCCCATAAGATTGCTGAGAGGGAGGGGCCACCTAGAGGGAGAGGAGTCACCTAGGCAGCCCGTGGGTGGAAGGAGGAAGTGGGACAGGAAGTCCTACTCAAAAGTTTTTGCATGCAGTACTCAGTACCCTATATTTTCCATGGGTGATGCTTTAGAAGCCCCTATGAGTCATCAGGATGATCTCTGGTGACCGCTTATCTTAAAGGGGTTGTAAAGGTTCGTCTTTTATTTTCGAAATAGGTTCCTTTAAGCTAGTGCATTGTTGGTTCACTTACCTTTTCCTTCGATTTCCCTTCTAAATGTTTTTTTTCTTTGTTTGAATTTCTCACTTCCTGTTTCTCCTCAGTAAGCTTTCCACCATCATCCGAGCAGTGGAAAGTAATTTAGAACAGCTTACAGAGGAGGAACAAGAAGTGAGAAATTCAGACAAAGAAGAAAAAAAACATTTAGAAGGGACAGCGAAGGAAAAGGTAAGTGAACCAACAATGCACTAGCTTAAAAGTAACCTATTTAGAAAATAAACAAACCTTTACAACCCCTTTAAAATTAGACCCCCCCCCCCCCCATGTTTCACCTGTCCCCCAATTGATCAAAAGCTTCAACAGCCAGACAGTTTGGGGAATATGAGACAGGGACCCAGAAGTGAGTTGGTATAGCCCTAGCAATATAAGGGTTAACAGAGTTGACTTGACCCATTTAAAACACATCCCACAGGTATTTCATAAGCAACAATGGCTTAGGTTTATATACTAAGATGAAGGTAAACACTTGACGGCAGACTTCTTGTGTTCTGGAAGTACCCCAAAAGGTACATAGTCCAACCACAGCAGTTGCCAGCCTTTCTGCAGTGGGGTTGGAGGGTGCACCTGTGCCCTCCATCCACAGCTAAATACCAGAGTCCCAGGGCTAATTGCCCAGTGTGAAGGTACCTTAAATAATGAAGGCTAAATTAAAAAAATCCAAAATGCTAAAATATTTTAACTGGAGTTGGGCTTTAATACAAAATAATGTGGCATCTGCATTTCCATTTCATCAGAGCAGAGATAAGTAGAATACTTGCCTTATTAAAACTTCGCCAAGATGTCCGGACAATGCCCCATCAATATACTCTTCTGTATTGGCGAGCTGCAACAGAAATAAGTGTTAACTGTTAAAAAAAAAATATTAACCATATAAACATGTGTAAGATGATGGTACTTGCACTCTCTATGGAACCAGCAATGCTCACAATTTGGGTGCCTTGTGAAAGAATGTGCTCATGTGACAGCTTCTGGTAGCAGGTACCAAAGGAATTGCATTTTACTTGATGAATAAAAGCAACAACTGGGAAACACTGATAATCTATACGACCTATGCTGCAGCTATATGCCCTGTCCTCCACGTGTACCCCTATATAATATTAGGTTTGTGTAATACACAGGCTGCAAGATAAAGCCAAACTAAATGTTACTTCACTCATGTAGCATTGCTGTGTACACAGAGAATATAACAAATGTAATTTATGAACATGCAAGTAAACCATGCATTTAAAGGTCTGAACACCCTGAAAAAAGGTTCAGTTAGATGAGAATCGAAGCCCCTCAACAGACTAACCCCCCCCCCCCCCCCCCCAACTAAGTTGGACTTGTGTCTTTTTCAACATCACCTACTATGCAACTAGAACACAGCTTGGTAAATCATGGAAAGAGCCCAACATGCTGCTCCAAGTTCTGAAGAGCATTCAGACACCATGTACACAAATAGTGTGCTTTTAACCCTTGTATGGGGCTCTATACCAATTGCCATTTATAATCTACATTTCCAATTGGGTAAAAAAAAAAAAAAAAAAAAAATAAGGGAGGTACTGTTAGGCCCCTTTCACACTGGGGTGCCAACGGTATAGCGACACTATTTTTAGCGCCTCTGCAGAGGCACATTGCCGGTGGTATTACCGCGGTTTCCCATTGCTTTTAATGGGAGGGAACGGTAAACACACCGCTCCAAAGATGCTGCTAGGACTTTTGGAGCGGTCCTGCTAGCACACTGCTCCAGTGTAAAAGTCCTTGGGCTTTCACACAGACCGCAGGGCAGGAGTTTTTCGGGTGCTATTTTTTAGTGCTAAAACGCCTGAAAAACTCCTCAGTGTGAAAGGGGTCTTAGTTTGCAGGCACTAAAAAGCACAACTCAAATGGCTAACTAAGTGCATCTTATGTCACCCACTGTAGATATTCTTCATATGGAACTACAGCCAACCCTTGTAGCCATCTAGCTTCTATTTAGATCTGCAGTTTCCATTGTGTTGCACACGATGGGGTCAACTATTACACCGGCCATTTCAGGGCTTGAAAGGTCAGTTGAGATTTTATAAAAGCAGACTGGCAACTGTGACGATCACCAGAGCAATGCCTAGAATTTATATCATTTATCCCTCCACTGGGGGGGTATGAAAGCACTACAGCTATGCAAATCACGGGTATAAAATGTATTTCACAGAGTATATTGTTTGACAGAAAATGTATTACCTGCATGTTCATGTATCCATCCACAGAGACCAGGTATCCCTTGTACTCCATACCCCACTTCAGTTTCACCATTACTGGCTTACCAGTAAGGCCATTAAGGAATGGTTTTGGGTTGAGTGGTAAACTCTAAAAAGCCAAAAATAAAAACTTGTAAGAACATCACCACATTTAGGAAGTGTATACACATAGCTACAAAATGTATTTGGCTTTTGCTGTCTTATGCTGTAAACACATTCTAATCATGTACCCCTTTATGATGGAGGATAAACCTAATCTTAAAACCTAAAACACAAATTTTTCAACTTTGGCTTTTAGTAAAACTGAACATATTATTGCAACTAAAAGCAAAAACAATTTTTTTTTATTTAGCTGTATATTTCTTGCCGCTACCATAACCTACCACCAGGAAAGGGAGTCACCGCTCCAGGTGGGTCTTGTGGACTATTGAGGAACCTCCCAGGAAATCAAGGTGCTGGCAATGCACTAGGAAATGTAGAGTTTTTAAAAGCCGCACTCCAAATGACTTCAGAAGTAGGGACATACATCACAAAACCACAGCCAATTTGGCTGTCCCCATTTGGCTGTGGTTTTGTGATGTATGTCCCTAATAAAGACGACTTCTGAAGTCCTTTGGAGTGCGGCTGTCCATCTCCTTTTGAAAACTCTACATAACCTACCACCAAAGACTACCACAAAATAAATGCTCCAGATTGCAGCGATACCACATACGTGTTTGTTGTTTGCACCTGTAGCAGGGCCCAGAAACAATGGCGCATATTTCGCTTTTTTTTATCCTACTTAAAAATACACCAATACTGATAATATTTTAAAAATGTTTGTTTAATCCTACCTAAAATATACTGACCCCAACCTTTTATGATTACATGAACAGACATTTTAGGTTCAGAGCTGGTTATACTTACTTGCTCTGTATAGTGGTTTTGCACAGAGCAGCCCCAATCTTCCTCTTCTCGGGTCCCTCTCACCTGGCTGCTTCCTCCTGTCGAGTGCCCCCACAGAAACAGCTCGCTATAGGGGCACTCAAGCAAAGTCACAGCTCACTGTGTCCATTCAGACATGGAGCCGTGATTCGGCTGACAGCGGCATAGAATGCATGTGAAAGGGGCCTTAGTAAAGTGGTTGTAAAGCTCTCTTATTTTACAACCACTTTACTAAGGCCCCTTTCACATTTGTGCAACTTGAGACCTTAAAGTCACATGACAAGTCGTTCCCCATGATAACCATTCATATATGTGCGACTTCAAGTCATGCCAACTTCATAGTAATCCCCGTACTACTTTGGTCCAACTTTCATGCAAGTTGAGGTCTACACAGACATTCTCTGAAATTGTGACAAAAAAAACGCATGACTTAAGTCGCAGCAGTGTGAAACGGGCCTAAGGGAAACTGGCTGTGACGCTACATGCACAAGCCGCTCTGCACGGTGTGAATTTTCCTGCAGTGTTCTGGGAGCTGTGATGTGTCCCAGAAGGCTGAAAAGGAAGGAGGCGGGGGTCAATGTGCGCTCAGATAGCCTAGGTGATCGGTAAAAAGTAGGAGAGGGTACCTGTCAAAAACAGGTACCCACATCCCTCCCAAAAAATAATGGGATTTGGCAAACAAGCAGAACTTCGACTTTAAAGGACACAAAGGTGGAATTTCCGCTCATGTGTCTCCTCTCCCCCCTCCAGTGCCACAATTGGCGACTTTCTTCTTTGACAGGTATCCTCTTCCCACTTCCAGGAGTCAGCGCCGCGACCCACGACGTACTCTCCTCTCCCTCCTCCCCGGGCTAATTGAGAGAGGAGTGGGGCCTCACGCATGCACAGTAGGGTTCACTGCATAAAGCCGTAAGGCTACACTGCCGGTTTCCGTTACTCGCAATGTAGGCGGCAGCACCCGACAGCTGATGGAAAGAGCTGCAGTGCCGACATCGCTAGGACTCCAGGAAAGGTAAGTGTCCTATTATTAAAAGCCAGAAGCTGCAGGATGTGTAGTTCCTGGCTTTAAAAAAAACAAAAAAAAAACAGACTTTACTACCGCTTTAAGGGCTGGTTCTTGTGCGATTCCCAGACAGCGTAATTTTGCAGCCCTGGAAAGTGGAGAAAGTAGTGTATGAACTACTTTTACAAGGTGTGCTGCACATAATTAAATGGTACTGCGGTACTATTCGCTTTGGTGTCCTGTTAACATTACATTGGTACCAGCAGATCACATAGGCAGTGAATTTTGAGTGCAGTGCGGGAAACACACCGACGCTGCACTGCGTTCTGGTGTGAACCGGCCCTAAAATGTTCCCCCCGTCAGGCTTTGAATCCTGTCTGTGCCCCAACAATGGAGATTCAACTATAGGGGAGGGCAAAAAAATAAAAAATGCCAGCTAACATTCACTTCCTGCGGACGCCATTGGAAAAGAGAACATATCTTTCTGACATAAGGGAAATCCATAGATGTCACTGGAAGATTTTCCTTCTATTCTAAGTCCTGTGACAACTTTTGGATTCATCATCACTTCCATTCCTGATGACAATTCGAGACATAGATCGCATAAAAGCCTCACAGAGATTCTAACCCCTCATTCTAAATTCAAAGAAGAAAAAAAAAACGTTGCCTTTAGTTACACCGTCACTATCCGTCCTATTGACCACCGTTTCTGCTATAAAAAAAATGTCAAGTTTTTGAGCTGCCACCACAAATATTCTAATGGGGACACTTGTTCCCAGAGAATTCCCTATTTAGGAAAGATCGTTTACTTCCTGTTGTGTGTGTAAGACAGGAAGTGATGGGAAATCCAAGGTTGTCACCAGACAAGGAAGGGGTGAAATCTCCTAATGGGGACACTTGTTCCTGGAGATTATTAGCCCTATTTAGATAAGATATCTTCTTATTTCCTGTGGCGTGTGTATATAGGACAGGAAGTGAGAACTTTCCCAAAGGGGACAAAATCCATTCATAGTGCGGCATCGTTGAAAGCAGCATTTAGAAAGGAGACCCTGCCAACACTTCACTGTGGTACAGATCCGGTGTAAGCAGCCTGTAGCAGAGCAGATGTGTGTGAGATGTATGAGATCAGCCATGTGCTTTGTTACTGTGCAGAGAATGGAGGGTCAAATGCTCCGCGCGCCATGTCCAATCACATGTGACTAAAGGCTCCCACACCCCCCACCAGCCATGTGTACGGCTCCCCACTACTCACCATGCCGACGCTGAATCCACCGCTCACCTACAAACCAGAAAAAATTTCCCCGCGGAATGCTACTCGAACACACCGCCGGAGAGAGCAGGAAATGGCTGCGAGAGGGAAAGCAGAGAGGAGGGAAGACGAGATGGCCGGACGGAAAAGGAAGAAGGAGAACTGCTCCCTCTTGTGCTAGGAGGTATGAAGTGCAGGTAAGCGTAAATGTCGGAAATAGCACCATCTGCTGGCTATTTTGGTATAATACATCTAGTTCAATAGAATACCAGGCACGTGCATCGCACGCAACCTCAAAGGAAGTCATTTGAGAGGTGGAGATCCACCTCCTGTACCACAAAAGATCGCCGAAACTTTTTTTTAACCACTTGCCTACCGGGAACTTTTACTCCCTTCCCACCCAGGCCAATTTTTAGCTTTTAGCTCTGTCACACTTTAAATGACAATTGCGCGGTCGTGCAGCACTGTACCCATGTGAGATTTTTATCATTTTTTTTTACACAGATAGAGCTTTCTTTTGGTGAGATTTAATCACCACTGGGTTTTTTTTTGCTAAATAAACCAAAAAAGACAAAAGATTTTGAGAAAAAAAATGTTTTTCATAGTTTTGCAAACAGGTAATTTTTCTCTTTCACTGATGTGCTGTTGAGGCCGCACTGATGGGTACTGATAGGCTGCACTAATGGGTACTGATAAGCTGCACCAATGAGGTCGCACTGATGGGTACTAACCCATCAGAGACCCCATCACATGAGAGCCCTTCCCCCACATTAGAGCCCCCCATCACATCAAAGTCAGACCCCATCACATCACAGTCAACCCCTATCACATCAGAGTTCACCATCACAACATAGTCAGCCCCATTGCACCAGAGTCACCCCAATTAAATTAGAGCCCCCTCCCTCACATTAGAGTTCCCCTTCCAAGTCAAAGACCTCCCAATGCATCAGAATACCCCACCACATCACACCAGGGTTTCTCCATCACATCAGAATACCTAAATCCCCATCAGAGTCTGCCCCCATGTACTGTATATACATAGTATCTCACAAAAGTGAGTACACCCCTCAAATTTTTTGAAATATTTTATTATATCTTTTCATGTGACAACACTGAAGAAATTACACTTTGCTACAATGTAAAGTAGTGAGTGTACAGCTTGTATAACAGTGTCAATTTGCTGTCCCCTCAAAATTACTTAACACACAGCCATTAATGTCTAATTAGTTGGCAACAAAAGTGAGTACAATCCTAAGTGAAAATGTCCAAATTGGGCCCAAAGTGTCAATATTTTGTGTGGCCACCATATTATCTTCCAGCACTGCCTTAACCCTCTAGGGAAAGGAGTTCATCAGAGCTTCCCACGTTGCCACTGGAGTCCTCTTCCACTCCTCCATGACGACATCACAGAGATGATGGATGTTAGAGACCTTTTTTTTAAAATATATAAATAGACCCCAAGGTGTCTTTTCTGCCTTTAAAAGCCTGCCTGATTACAAATATAATTTTTTTAGATAAATTTACCTTGGATTAACACAAATTAGTTTTATTGTTATTAAAGCGGAGTTCCACCCAAAAATGGAACTTCCGCTTAATCCACTCCCCTCCCCCTTACATGCCACATTTGGCATGTCATTTTTTTGGGGGGGGGGGGGGAGTGGGGGCTCCAGTAGGAGTGGGACTTATTGTCCCACTTCCTGCTTCCGCCGAGGGGCTGGTAAGGCGATGGCTTAATCGCCTTACTGCAGCCCCTCCCGTAGGCGATCGTCTAGGACACTGACAGGTCCTAGACGATCGCCTGTCCAATCAGCGGCAGGCCGCGCCGCACGCGCATGCGCAGTGCGTCTCGCGCATGCGCAGTGGGTGCCCGGCCGTGAAGCTGAAGGCTGTCATGGCTGGGTGCCCACAGTCGAAATGAAGACGCCGGCCAGGGAGGAGGGGAGAGGAGCGGAGCCCCGGTCGGCGCGTCGCTGGAACGCGGAGAAGGTAACTGTCTGTTTATTAAAAGCCAGCAGCTACACTTTTTGTAGCTGCTGACTTTAGATACAGGAGATGACATGCAGCCTGTTCATTCTGAGTCAGCTTCTCTCATTATATCCCATGCATACAACAGGACTCTACATAGAAATGTATAAGAAATTCCCAAATATGGATTTATTCTGATTCCCCTCCCCCTCCCCCTCCAAAATAAACGCAACAAAAAAAGTTCCAAAACACGAAATGTCAGTTCTGGGAAGGAATGTGGGTGGGGTCTGGGTGGGCTCCGCCCTTCCATAGAATCAGATAACCAATGAGCTCCTTTCCTCAGAAAAGTGACTCACCGATCGGCGTGTCCGGTAACGTTCTACACCGGAGAGAATATCCGACCTTCCGATCTTCTCAGCCTGTTGTCTCCTCCTCACCCCCCCCTGTTATTGAGAATGTGGGACCCCCCCACATTATTGAGAATGTGGGACCCCCCCCTCGTTATTGAGAATGTGGGACCCCCCCCTCGTTATTGAGAATGCGGGACCCCCCACATTATTGAGAATGTGGGACCCCCCCCCACATTATTGAGAATGTGGGACCCCCCCTCGTTATTGAGAATGTGGGACCCCCCCTCGTTATTGAGAATGTGGGACCCCCCCCTCGTTATTGAGAATGTGGGACCCCCCCCTCGTTATTGAGAATGTGGGACCCCCCCACATTATTGAGAATGTGGGACCCCCCCACATTATTGAGAATGTGGGACCCCCCACATTATTGAGAATGTGGGAATCCCCCCACATTATTGAGAATGTGGGACTCCCCCCACATTATTGAGAATGTGGGACTCCCCCCACATTATTGAGAATGTGGGACCCCCCCTCGTTATTGAGAATGTGGGACCCCCCCCCCGTTATTGAGAATGTGGGACCCCTCCCCCCCTCGTCATTGAGAATGTGGGCCACCCCCAGTGTCGGGATGACACCTGAGAAATGTGATGAAGACGTTGTGGGAAGTTTTCATTGCAAATTTTGTGGGAAACGAGGGAAAATGTGAGCGCTGGAGATCCGGCGTGACAGCGGCCAGACTGGTAACCAGTTAAAAACCGCGGGAACCGATCTCCTGGGCCTGAGGTTCCTCCACTGGCTGCCTGTACACCGGGGGACACTCTGCCCCGCCCACAAATGTACACAAGGAAACGCCCCTCAATACTTAAAGGAACTCTAAAGGCGACATACTTACCTCCACTGTGCACAGAGTGGCCCCGATCCTCCTCTTCTGGGGTCCCTCGGCGGTTGTCTCGGCTCCTCCCCCCGCAAACGTTTTCCACCTTCATGAGAGCGAGCATGGAGGGAAGCTTTTGCGAGCGCGCTCCCGTGATACAGTAGCGGGCATAGCCGCCCGGCGTGCAGCGTCATCCGCTGTGATTGACAGCAGCGCCAGCCATTGGTCCCCTGGACAACCAACCAAAACCTCCTCCAAATCCCGCTACCGATCGAAGGGAGAAGGAAGATTCGCAGTCCAAGGACCGCGGCTCTGGAAAGCTCCGCCCACAGACATCCGCATGGAAGAAAACCATCGGCCTTCAGAAAAAAAGGATTTTTAATAAACAACTTACCTGTAAAATCCTTTTCTTGAAGTACATCACGGGACACAGAGCGCATAGCCATTAAATATGGGTTATATGGGTACCTTTAGGTGTGGACACTGGTGTAATCAATTTCACAGGAAGTTTCCTCCCTATATAACCCCCTCCCACTGAGAGTGCTTCAGTTTTGTAGCAAGCAATTCCTCCGAGGTTACACAATGTTCCCCAAAAGAGGGGCGGGAGCTCTGTGTCCCGTGATGTACTTCAAGAAAAGGATTTTACAGGTAAGCTGTTTATTAAAAATCCTTTTTTCTTTATCGTACATCACGGGACACAGAGCGCATAGCCATTACATATGGGATGTCCTAAAGCAATGCTCTATGAAGGGAGGGAGACCGTAAGGCCAAGAATAGCCAAACAAAAAATTATCAGGAAGTAAAATAACTCCACCAACAGAAAAAAAGGGGGCGTGACCCGGACCAGAGGATTCTATACTGCTGCCCGTAGGACCGCCTGCCCAAATGCTGCGTCCGTACCCTTTGCAACGTCCAACTTATAAAATTTAGTAAACGTATGTACGGAAGACCAGGTTGCCGCCTTGCAAACCTGTGCCATAGAGATCTGATGGTGTGGCCCTCGTAGAATGGGCTTTAACTGATACGGGAGGTGGAACGTGCTTCAGACCATAGGCCTGAAAGATCAGCTGCTTAATCCACCTGGCCAAGGAAGACTTGGCAGCCGGCTGACCCTTCTTGGGGCCATCCGGAAGAACAAAAAGCACATCTGTTTTCCGAATCTTCTCTGTAGCCTTGAGATAGACCCTCATGGCTCGAACCACGTCCAAAGTATGAAGCAGTCTTTCCTTTCTGGACTGGGGAGTAGGAAAGAAGGATGGTAGGACTAGGTCCTGATTCAAGTGAAAACTGGATATGACCTTAGGAAGGAAAGAAGGTTGAGGCCGCAGAACCACTCTGTCCTTATGCAGAATAAGGTATGGCTCCCTGCATGACAAGGCTGCCAGCTCGGAAACCCTTCTGGCCGAAGCCATAGCCACCAAGAAAAACCAACTTTCGGGTTAGTAGCACAAGAGGGATTTCTGTCAGAGGTTCAAACGGCTGCCTTTGTAAAGCTGACAAGACCAGATTTAAATTCCAGGGGCAGAGGGGAGCTCTAATAGGGGGATTCACATGCAAGACCCCCTGCAAGAAGGTTTTCATAAGCGAATGGGTGGCCAAGGGTCTTTGAAACCATATCGATAAAGCCGACACCTGCCCCTTTAGAGTACTAAGAGCCAACCCTTTGTCAACGCCAACCTGGAGGAATCGCAAGATTCTGTCAATAAAAAACTTTCGAGGATGCCATTTTTGAGACTCGCACCACTCCACATAGGTTCTCCAGACTCTGTAATAAATATTTCTGGAGACCGGTTTCCTAGCCTGAATCAACGTAGATATGACCTGAGCTGAGAGGCCTCTGCCCTTAAGAATTAGGGATTCAGCCGCCAAGCCGTCAAATTTAGCTGCTGTGAAGCAGGGTGGCAGATTGGTCCCTGAGACAGCAGATCTGGACGCAGGGGGAGCGGCCGCGACGCCCCGACTGACATCCTCACGATGAGTGTGTACCAAGCCCTCCTGGGCCAGGCTGGGGCCACCAGGATCACAGGCCTGTGCTCCACCCTGAACCTCCGTAGAAGGCGGGGAATCATCTGCAGTGGAGGGAACGCATACAGGAGAGAAAACTGGTGCCAGGGGCAAACCAACGCATCGGTCCCGTAGGCCGAGGGATCCCTGGCACGGGATATGAATTTGTCCAACTTTTTGTTGGATCTCGTTGCCATAATGTCCACATCTGGGACTCCGAATCTTTGGCAAATCTCTTGGAATACCTGGGGGTGAAGAGACCACTCCCCCGGGAGCAACTGTTGACGACTCAAAAAATCTGCTTGAGAATTGTCTATCCCTGGGATGAACACCGCCGAGATGCAGGGTACATGGGTTTCGGCCCATGAGAAAATCAGGTTTACTTCCCTTTGGGCTGCTAGGCTCCTCGTGCCCCCCTGGTGGTTTATGTATGCCACCGCAGTGGCATTGTCGGACTGTATCCTTACTGGCAGACCCTGAAGGGGGAGAGTCCAGGCGATCAGGGCCAGCCGAGCAGCTCTGATCTCTAGGATATTGATGGGAAGCAGTTTTTCTGCCTCCGACCACTGCCCTTGCTGGGTCTGTGCTTCTAGAACTGCCCCCCAACCTGACAGGCTGGCATCCGTGGTTACTATCTTCCACGTGATGGGGCAAAAGGATTTCCCCTTTGACAAATTTTGAGGGACCAGCCACCAAAACAAGCTGCGCCGGACTCCTGGGGAGAGCACTAACAGACGATCTAACGCCTGAATGGACTTGTTCCAAGCAGAGAGAATGGCTGCCTGAAGATATCTGGTATGGATCTGGGCGTAGGGTACTGCCTCAAAGGCGGCCACCATTTTCCCCAGCAGTCGCATACATAGGCGAATAGTCGGCCTCTTCTTGCCTAAGATCACTTGAACTGCTTGAGTTATTGATCTGACTTTTGCTTGAGGTAAAAAATATCCTCTGGCAGTCTGTATCTAGCCGAAGGCCTAGATATTCCAACTGCTTTGTGGGTTTCAATATCGATTTTTCTTGGTTCACAATCCACCCGAATTCCTCTAGATGCCGAACTGTGCGAACTACTGCATGATTGAGGCTGGAAGCTGAGCTGTCGATAACCAGAAGATCGTCCAGGTATGCCAGGACTAAAATGCCTTCTGTCCTTAGGACGGCTAGCACCGGGGCTAACACCTTTGTGAATACCCGCAGAGCTGTTGCCAACCCGAAAGGGAGGGCTACGAACTGGTAATGACGGTGATCTATCATAAAACGAAGAAACTTGTGATGTGCCGGGTAGATCGGCACGTGCAGATACGCATCCTTTATGTCTATAGATGCTAGAAAGTCGTCTTGATGTAGGCTGGCTGCCACCGAACGTATGGACTCCATACGAAAGGTCTGAATCTTTAGAAAGCGATTTAGGCGTTTGAAGTCTAAGATAGGCCTGACGTCGCCATTGGGCTTTGGTATTATGAAAAGGTTGGAGTAGAATCCCAGACCCCATTCCTGGGTTGGTACTTCTACAATTACTCCTTGGAGCAAGAGACGATCCAATGCCTTTACAAGAGAGGCCCTCTTTAGTGGGTCGCTTGGAAGACTTGACCCCTGAAAATGAGGAGGGGGGACTTCCCGAAACTCTAGCTTGTAGCCCGTGGCTACCACGGATAGTACCCAAGAGTCGGGAATTCTGGCCTCCCACACTTCGGAGAAAAACCGAAGCCTTCCCCCCACCCAAGAGAGTGGGGGCGCCCCTTCATGAATGACTTGATGACTGGTTTAACCGGCTTGCGAGACCATGGCCTCTTGCCTGCCGTGGCTTGTCCTTGTGGGCGGCTATTAAATGCTGAACGCCCGGGAGGCCGTCGATACTGAAAGGAAGTTGAAGGGGCCGAGCCTGCGAAGGCCTGTCGCTTAAACGCGGGCCCACGCGATCTTTTCTTGACAGGCAAGAAAGAACTTTTACCACTTGATATGGTCTGGATATATTTATCTAGGTCTTCACCGAATAGTCTCCCACCATGAAAGGGAAATCCTGCTAAAAGCCTTTTGCAGGGTGCCTCTGCTGACCAGTTTTTCAGCCACAAAAGGCGACGCATATGAACCAACAGCAGAGATAAACGGGACGCCTGTTGAATGGAGTCCTTAATAGCATCTACTGCAAAGCAGAGAGCCCTTGGGAGGTCAGCCAATTCACAAGCTTGCTGAGCCGGTATGTCCCTTAATATCTGTTTAGTCTGATCCTTTAAAGCCTGACAAACGCCAATGGCTGCCACCGCTGGCTGAACCACGGCACCTACTGTGGTAAAAGAAGCCTTCAGTAGGGTCTCCAACTTTTTGTCGACTGGATCTTTAAACATCTGGACATTTTCAACCGGACAGGTCAGGGATTTATTTACGCAGGAAATGGCTGCGTCCACGGTAGGGAGTGCCCATTTCTTTGCAAATTCTTCTTCCATAGGATAGAGAATAGTGAACCTTTTAGGAGGGATAAAAATCCTATCAGGTCGAGCCCAATCCTGAAAAATCACACTCTCCAGAAGGGGGTGAACCGGAAAAGACGCACCACTCAACGGTGCCTTCAAGGAACCTAAAGAGGATACCGCGGGGGCTAATTGTTCTGACACTGGAAGTTTAAAAGCAGTGCGAACCATATCTGTCAGAGACTGGATCCACAGGCTCTCTGCTTGAGAAGCCGAAAAAATTTCATCTATAGTGGAACCTTCAATGTCTGAACCGTCGGGACTCGGGTCCGCTTGATCCCCCTGTGGGTCCAATTCCTCCGAAGAGAGGACCTCTGCATCTGAAAACACCAATCTAGGTGACGGGGATCTAGCCCGTTTGCCACCTGGCAAAGAGCGGGCAATTAAAGCAGTTAACCTTTCCTCTAGCCCACCCAGGGTGGTCGCTAGCATTTCTTCCGTAACGTAAACGGGAATGGGTTGATTGGGGGCCGCCTCTGCCCCTAGCACCCTCAATGGCTCCTGTAACATGCTGTTCGGCAGTCTATCTGGTGAGGGTGGGACCGCTAGAGCCTGGCCCAACTCCTCTGACCCCGATGGAGACCCCTTTAGTTTTTTGGTACCTTTTGCAGCCTTAGCTGGTCCTGATCCCTTGGGAGCCATTGCACAACCTTGAGACACCCCTAAAGCCAACACCCAACTGTTGTAGCTAGAAGTGAACCATTAATAAGAACAGGCTATGGTAAAATTTTTCCAAATTTTCATACGCCCGAGAAGGCGGCAATACCGAGGAAGGTCCTGTGAGTATTTCCACACCAATGCCCGTTAGCTGGAGCCCAAGGTTGCACCGACTCAGATACTGCCAGATCTAAGGCTGAGTCCCTTTAAGAAAAAAAACTTTTTTTTTTTTCTGGTCAGTATGGAGCTAAGTCCAGACCTGAAGTTCCACAAACCACCACTGGGTGTCACTGTTAGCCAGAAATAGCTCAGCTGCGCGCTCTGTGTCCTCAGCCTCCTCTGCTTTCAGGAGGGAATGACCAGCCAGGAAATGCTTTGCTGCTTTAATTGAGACCTGACGCTGCTGGCCTGCCCCCCCCCACGCACGCTGAAGCTGTAAAAGGCGGCGCGCACACACGCGCCGCCCCCCCCCCCCCCACGCTGAAACCAACATGGAGGAAGCAGAAAGCAGAGGAGAAGCCTGGACCAGCGCTAGCAACCCAACAGACACCAGGCAAGACACTAATTTTTATTGCACACATAGAGGAAGCTGTCCCCATAGGCTTCCTAAGAAACAGGAGTTTTGTCAGCCAGCATTTCCTCCCTATAGCACGTGGGGCTGCAGTATCATGCTAACAGGCAGATCTGGGGGGAGTAACAAATACATATCTTTTAAAAGCATACATATACCTACATGTTATCTGGGTAAACATTAGTACATCCCATCCTGCCTCAAAAGACATAGTGGAGATAGTGGCTGATGCACAAGCATACCATTAGCCAACCCAGAACCCCCAGGGGGATACCTACTGTCGAACCAAGTCCCGCAGGTTCCCTCTTACCTGCTCCACGCCGCAGGGTATTGCAAAATGCAAGAGGCCCAACCTTCCCCCATCTCCGTGGGTATTGTCTTGGACCTTCAGGGACCGGGGTCCTGTGTTAAGGAACCCACACCCCTGGACCTATATAGCATCCTGGAATCAGTAGCGTTTAGTTCTTGGAAGAGACTAAGGCACTGGAGCCCAGAATCCAGCCCTCCAAGGAGAGGCATTATAGGCAAAACCCCACTCCAGCAGGGCCCGGGTACCGTACACCTTGGCTTTGAAGCACTTCGGATGGATCCGGCTAGCTATCCTGGGTCCCGAGACCTCCGAGGGACAGCTAGACGTGACCAACACCTGGCATCAGTAGCGTTTAGTTCTTGGAAGAGACTAAGGCACTGACAACTTCTGTCTTTCATGAATCCATGCTGTCTGCTGATTAAATAGTTTGTTTCCAGCAAGAACTCATCCATGTGGTCTTTTATTAAACGTTCCAGTATCTTCCCAACTATAGAAGTTAAACTAACAGGTCTATAGTTACTTGGTAAAGACTTTGTTCCCTTTTTAAATATGGGCACCACATTGGCTTTATGCCAATCCAGTGGTACTATTCCTGTCATTAATGAGTCCCTAAATATTAGATACAGTGGCTTTGAAATTTCAGAGCTCAATTCTTTTAGGATCCGTGGGTGGATGCCATCTGGTCCAGGTGCTTTATCCACCTTTATTCTGTCTAAATATTTCTGGACCATATCACTTTTGAGCCATTGTGGATTTGGGGCTGTGTCACTCCCACCCCCATTATGGACATGAGCTCCCCCACACTCCATTGTATACACAGAGCTGAAGAAAGCATTTAATAAATTTGCCTTCGCTATGTCCTCAGTCACCCACTCTAGATTATTTTGCAAAGGGCCTACATGCTCAGACTTGACCTTTTTACTATTAATATATTTAAAGAATTTTTTGGGGTTTGTCCTACTATCTTTTGCAATCTGTCGTTCATTTTGAATTTTTGCATCCTTGATTTCCTTTTTACATATTCTATTATATTCTTTGTAACATTTAAACGACACTAGTGTTCCTTCATTTTTATATTTTTTAAAGGCTATTTTCTTATTGTTTATAGCTTTTTTAACTTTGACCGTGAGCCACATAGGTTTTATCTTTAGCCTTATAAACTTATTGCCCATGGGAATATACTTTGCAGTGAGGTTCCAAAGAGTCTTTTTGAAGAATTCCCATTTCTGTTCTGTGTTCATCGGTGCCAATATTCCCTCCCAGTCCAAGCCCTGGAGAGCAGTCCTCATGCTTTGAAAATTTTCTCTCTTGAAATTAAGTGTTTTTATCTTTCCTGTATGTATTTTTTGCTTATAGTTTACATTAAACGAAATCATGTTATGATCACTGCTACCCAGGTGTTCCTTTATCTGAACATTAGTAATGAGCTCTGCATGGTTTGAGATTACCAGGCCCAACAGAGCATCATTCCTAGTTGGGGCCTCAATAAACTGGACCATAAAATTGTCCTGCAATAGGTTTTTAAATTTTTGTCCTTTAACTGTCCCAGAAATTCCATTATTCCAGTAAATTTCTGGGTAGTTAAAATCCCCCATTATTATCACTGTCCCAGCCCTTGCAGCCCTTTCCATCTGTGCAAGGAGCCGAGTCTCCACCTCCTCATTAACATTGGGTGATCTATAACAAACTCCAATGATTAACTTTGAACTACGCACATCTGTATGCAGTTCCACCCATAATGTTTCAACTTCATCACACTCTCCATCAACCAGGTCCTCTTTCACACTTGCTTTGAGGTCACTTCTCACATAGAGACAGACCCCTCCACCTTTCCTTTTTACCCTGTCTTTCCGAAAGAGAGCATAGCCAGGAATATTAATAGCCCAGTCATGTGAGGATTGAAGCCAAGTTTCAGCAATACCGATTACATCATAGCTCTCCTCATGCACCAGAGCTTCCAACTCACCTGTTTTGCACCAGCCTCCGCTGCCCCTTCTAGAAATACTTATTGTCTGGTATAAAGGGGGACTCTGCAGACTCTGGGGTAAAGGGGACCCCCTGACATCAGAACTCCCTCTTACAGTGTATATAAAGGGGGACTCTGGAAATCCTGATATAAGAGGAAATGCTGGGGACTCTAGTGGCCAAAGACCCCCTTATATGAAAGTTCCCCTTTACAGCAGAGTCTCCGGCATTCTTTACATCGGGTTTCCCAGTGTAAGGGGAACTCTGGGGACTCTGATGTAAAGGAGGACTCAGATTTCAGGAGGGCACTGTGGCATATGTAGGGGCACATACACAAATGCTTTGATTTCTGAAGAGCGATACTCAAACAAATCACTCTTCATAAAGCATTTTAGAGGTGGCAAGGAGGCGTTGTATCGCCCACTACACCACCTGCTTTAACCCCCGTGAACTCCACACAGTTGCGGGGAGCTTGCAGAGCGCCGTCATTCACTAGACTGAGTCAAAGTCAGCGGTGCTACACCTGCTGATAACAAAGGGGTGACCATGCCCAGCCACTACCCAGCCAGCCACTGCCCAGCCACTAACTCTACAGCTAAAAGAGTAACTCAGCTGCAGACTTTTCCTGTCCCTCAACCACCAGTGTAAACAATTAAATGTTTAATAAGTAAAAAAATAAAAATAAAAGCATTTTAAAATGTTTGTTCACATTTATTTATAATAGTGCGTGTATATATATATTTACACACACAGGTGTGAGGGTTGGGGAGCACACCTATACAAGTTACCCCCTCCGTGCCTGGGATCCGATCGTCCCCGGAGAAGACAACAGGCTGAGAAGATCGGAAGGTCGGATATTCTCTCCGGTGTAGAACGTTACCGGACACGCCGATCGGTGAGTCACTTTTCTGAGGGAAGGAGCTCATTGGTCATCTGATTCTATGGAAGGGCGGAGCCCACCCAGACCCCATCCACATTTCTTCCCAGAACTGACATTTCGTGTTTGGAAACTTTTTTTTTTTGCGTTAATTTTGGAGGAGATTGCGCAATTCTTAATGAATGGTGTTTTGTAGACACAGAATTGCGGCACATGAGACTTTGTGCGGCACAAGAAGACGGAGGCGGGATTATCGGAAGATTCTCCTCTACAACTTATTATGGCATTTTATAAAAATCTCATCAATTATTTGCAGAAACAACTCGTCACATATAATTAATAAAATATGTTGTATTAATATAAAACAAAAAAAAAAAAAAAAACACGAACGATTTAAATAAAGTTGTGAGGGACAAATCATTTTTTAGAGCAGTGCTCCGCGGCCAAAACAAAAAACACTTCATTTGACTCGGCTCCATCCCAAAACATGCTTGTAATCCAAATCACTCTTATATCAAAGCGAATTTCCCCATAAGAAACAATGGAAAGTCTGATGATTCGTTCCACAACCTTTTATTGATAAATCCTTCAGTTTATAGTCCATCGAAAAAGATTCTAGCGATGTGATTGGTTGCGTGACCAGAAAATGTCCACCAATCTCACATGGTTGATAATTAGGAGAGACACATCCAAGTATGGAGGGGTCCGGGGGGGGCTGTCCACATAGACCATCCCCCACACCACCGGCTCTCACCACTGTCAGTCTGCAATGGTGACCGGGAAGACTACCCTGCAGTACAGAGATCTGGAAGCGAGGCTTGAGCCGCTTGTAGAAAAGGCGGGGTCAATGGTGGTGCGGGGGATGGTCTATGTAGAGAGCTTTACCCCGGATGCCTCCATACTTGAGCCCCTTTCACACGGCGGGGGCAGGAGGTGCTGTGGCAGTTAAGCGCCGCTTTACCATCGGAATTGTGGTGTAGTCGGCCACTAGCAGTGCAGTTTTACCCCCCCCCCCCCGCTAGTGGCCAAAAAAGGGTTAATACCCCCAGCAATGTGTCTCTACTGGCGGGGGAGGGGTATACACACCGCTCCAAAAATGCCGCTAGCAAGACTTTTCCTGCCAGCACCCCACTGCAGTGTGGGGCCCTCGGGGGTATAACATTGGAGACACGGCAGCCCTTGCCGCCAGTGTGAAAAGGGCCCCCCGAGACGCGTCTCCCGGCCATCAACCCTTCATTACATGGAACTATAATGCTACACTTAGGAGGCGCCCCCCAACTTCTCTTTTGTACTCAGTGGTGACGTGACGCTGCTCTTATATCAAGGCACCGCTTGTATACCGAGGCACTGCTTGTACATCGAGTCAAACGCTCTCAAACCAAGGTATGACTGTGTGGGGGAGGGGAGATATTGATCTGTAAATATCAATTCTCACCACAAATACTTTCTATGGATTTATCGTCATTTCCGATCACAATTCCTGCCCTGCCCCCTTCTGTAATTATATATATATACTCTCTCTCTTATATATATATATATATATATATATATATATATATATATATATATATATATATATATATATATATATATATATATATATATATATATCACACACAGAGAATACAGGGAGTATATATATATATATATATATCCCTGTATATTCCTCATCTATATACTCGTGTGTGTGTTTATATATATATACACACACACATACAGAGAATACAGGGGAGTATATAGATGGGGAATATACAGGAGGGGGAGGGGAGTATATATATATCTGTATAATACTGTCTGTATATACAGTGGAGAGAATACAGGTGATGAGTATATATATAATTCTCTCCTCTCACCTCACCTCTTCTCTCTCTCTCTTTCTCTCTCTCTCTCTCTCTCTGTAGATTCTCCTCCAGGTGCTGATCGGTAAGTCGGTCGGTGTCTCCCGGTAATGGTCGGTGTCTCCCGGTAATGTACGGTCGGTAGTCCGGTGTCTCCCGGTAATGATCGGTCGGTAGTCCAGTGTCTCCCGGTGCTGCGCGGACCGGAGGAGTTGCACGGTGTGAGTGTGAGGGGCGGGTCTCCTCGGAGCGCTGTAATTGGTCGCCTCCGATGTGGATTCTCCATTGGTCACGGAGTAGGCGGTGGTCCACAGGGCCGCACACGATTGACCGGAGAAGTGAGAGGGGCATGTCAGGCAGCGGGCGGTCCTCCAATCCGGGCGCCCGCTCACACACCTGTCATTCCGGGGCGGAGACACCCGGGAGAGAACCTGAGAGACACGGGGGAGGGGTGACGCAACCGCGAGCGAGGTGTGACCCCGCCCCCCCTCCATGTACAGCGATAGAAACCGCCCACCGGCACCGCCCACTCTCTGATATTTCCATGCTTCTTAGTGCCGTAGCTGAGTGACCTTGCTGCTGTCATGTGACGGGGGCGGGAAGATAAGGGGTTATGGCAGGATCAAAAATAATAAAACATTTGTATCAGGTTTAGAAAAGGGGATTCAATTTCTGGCGGGATCCAAACAAGGATTTAGATTTCTGGCGGGATCCAAACAAGGATTTAGATTTCTGGCGGGATCCAAACAAGGATTTAGATTTCTGGCGGGATCCAAACAAGGATTTAGATTTCTGGCGGGATCAAACAAGGATTTAGATTTCTGGCGGGATCCAAACAAGGATTTAGATTTCTGGCGGGATCCAAACAAGGATTTAGATTTCTGGCGGTATCAAACAAGGATTTAGATTTCTGGCGGGATCAAACAAGGATGTTTCCCCATAGATATTTATAGAGAATACATTGGTGGTGATCAGGGTCTCTATAATATTCGGGGGTCTCAGTGATAAATTCAGATTTCGATTTGTAAATAAAAGTGTCAGAAATGTGTCCGGTCATCAAAGAGTTAAACATCAATATTTTTTGCACAGAAATTCTCATAACAAAAGAAACTAGAAAATGCATTTCCTGAGGAAAATACGTGGGAATGCTGAATAGCTGAATTGCTAAGCCCGCACAAATGCCATTCACCATAACCACTATACTATCTTTAGGACATACAAGCAGTGTTCCTTCAGTACTAATAAAGCCTCTATTTGATCATTAAAGATGTTGTAAAGGTACAATCATTTTCCCTAAATAGCTTCTTTTACCTTTGTGCAGTCCTCCTTTACTTACCTCATCCTTTGATTTTGCTTTTAAATGTCCTTATTTCTTCTGAGAAACCCTCACTTCCTGTTCTTCTGTCTGTAACTCCACACAGTAATGCAAGGCTTTTTCCCTGGTGTGGAGAAAGCCTCTTGAGTGGGGAGGGAGTGAGCAGGACACCCACTAACACACAGCTCCTTTCTCTTATCTGCAAAGTAGAGAGTGTCCTGGTCGCCCCTCCCCCCTCAAGAGGTTTTCTCCCCCCCCCCCCCAGGTGTGTGAGGGGGATAATTGCACTGAGGTAAAGGAAGCTATTTAGGGACAGAATTACCATTACAAATGCTTTCAATTCACAGACCAAATGAGTTACCTAACCCTTCAAACAAACCTTAATAAATCCACAACTGTACATGCGATCGATACAGCGACTTCACCGTTTTAAAGACACGACCCTTGTGAACGCATCGATATGAAATTTATGTTGATAAACTTAAAAATGTGGCCATGTCAGCGATTTAGAAAAGTGTGTCGTTGTGTGTCTTACTAACAAATTTTAAAAGTCGGTTATAATGAAGGCCTATGAGAGAAATATTGGAACTCTTGTCCTTTAGAAGCTCCAGCAACGAAAAGTAAAATGCTCATCACAAAACTGATCACATTGCCTGAAAGCAGACAAAAATACCTACAATTTGATATATAAATTGTGTATGACAAGAAGATCTTGTGGGCGTGAGAGCAATTTGTTCCCCCTTTTTTATAGATAATCCGAGTTTTTTCAAAACTCACACTGTAAAGGTCACATGACACACTCTAGCAGGCCTCCATAGACACGCAGTGTAATCAATAACATTTTCTTATTAAAGCATTCCCACTAATAACAGTTGGTGATTGGTCAGTTTGAATTTTGTCAGTTGGTGATTGGTCAGAGTGAATTTTGAATCGGCCAATCAAAACATTGTTGCCATTGTGATGTCAGTTGTTCATCACAGCAGATGGTATATAAAGAGGCGTGGCCCAGACTGGAGTCATTCATCGGAGTGACTGTGGAGAGAGAAGGACGCACATTTGCTTGCCTCCTCAATCTTTCGCATCGCATTGAAAATGATGAAATTCTATAAAGCAGACAGAGTTTCTTGTGTGCAGATCAGACAAAATCAGCCAATTCAGGAGACAGCTGGGCTTCCAATGGAAGGACGCCAGCCAGCTGCCCTGCCCCAGGGCAAACCTAAAGGTTTTTTTGGGGCAATAAAGCGGCTTTTTAAGAAAAAGAAGAAAATCCCTCTGTATACCAACCAAGAGGGATCAGAGGAAAGAGCGGGGTCCCTGACTAAGGACCCCCAACCCTCCATCCAGCCCCTCCCTCCACACAGGGGCGAGATTGGTAAGTATTAGAATAGAGAAATATAATGCAAGCACTATAGAGCAGGCATGTCCAAAGTCTGGCCCGGGGGCCAATTGCAGCCCCCGTTCCAGTTTAATGTGGCCCCCCTGGTAATTTGGATATATATTGTATTTATCGGCGCTGCCTCTGAGGGGACAGGGAGGGGAGGAACCAGTGCTGTCAAAGTACATACAGGAGAATCTCCTGTTTACTCAGTGACATCTGTAATAGGACGTCCCGTCTCCTGGGCTGCCATTGGACGACTCCTCTGTCTATCATAGGAGGTGGGAGAAATTGTATTAACCACTTAAGGACCGCCGCACGCACATTTACGTCCAGAGAATGGCACCGCTGGGCAGAAGGGCGTATATATACGTCCTTGCCCTGTAGCGGGTCAGGGGTCCCTAAGTGACTGGGAGCGATCCGGGACGAGGGGGCGGCTGTCCGTTTTTGTCCGCCCCCCTGCGATTGCTCCCAGCCAATCGGCTTCCTCCTCTGCCTGCACTGTAAACACAGGCAGAGGAGGAAGTGATGTCACCGCTCCTCCCACCGGTATTTTCGTCCGGTGAGGAGACATCTGAACAGTGACACAGTGAGTACACAAGCACTACGATTAAATTGGAGCCTCTTGGAGTAAACACAAAAGCAAACAAGCATAAAAGTACCATCATCCTAAATGTCAATTGAATAAATCAAATATAGCTGGGACCCCAAAGGTAACCCAGAAATAATTTGGAAAAGGGGAATGGGCGGGTGGACTATAGCGGTACTAGGTACAAAAAGGTACAAGGGAACATGAACTAAGGTAAAAAATTACATTTGTTTATTATAATAATGAGCAAGTAGGACACACGTTATTAGATTATAAAAAACAAACAAACAGAAACAGTATTAAAAACGTGACACAGTGCATGCCAAACCAGGTCACCGAGGTGTTAAATCAACCCTAGGCGAGGGGAAGCGGTGAGAAGGGTGTGGTCATGCCCGTTGAATCTCAATCTCGACTAGTTTCGCAACATTAGTTGCTTCATCAGGAGAGGGAGTTGTTTCCCTTCCCCTTTTCTCTCTTCCTTTCCTCTTTCCCCCTTCCTTGTTGCTTTTGCACTCAGCTCCACACCCCTTTGATCAGTTTTCTTGAGCACTCACCACCCCCCACTCCCCTCCCCCTTTTCTCTTTATGGTAGTCATTGCAGCGAATACTATTTGACATCCATCTCTATACATAGCTTTTTTTAGGATAGCTCATATTGTGGCTCCATTTACTTCCTACCCGTTCTTGAGAGGCTACCTCCCTCCAATTGCGGTTTATAGTCCTCGGTGGTCTCCTTTAACAGTGCAGGTAAGCCATTCGGCATCCCTTAAATCCCCAATGTTTTTGCTGTATAAAACCAATACTTGTATAGTAATTTTGTGGTACACCATCATGCATATTTATCTATATGTATGGATTTTGTGATTGTAATTATTGTATTATGTTTTTAGACTACCTCTCCTGATGAAGCAACTAATGTTGCGAAACTAGTCGAGATTGAGATTCAACGGGCATGACCACACCCTTCTCACCGCTTCCCCTCGCCTAGGGTTGATTTAACACCTCGGTGACCTGGTTTGGCATGCACTGTGTCACGTTTTTAATACTGTTTCTGTTTGTTTGTTTTTTATAATCTAATAACGTGTGTCCTACTTGCTCATTATTATAATAAACAAATGTAATTTTTTACCTTAGTTCATGTTCCCTTGTACCTTTTTGTACCTAGTACCGCTATAGTCCACCCGCCCATTCCCCTTTTCCAAATTATTTCTGGGTTACCTTTGGGGTCCCAGCTATATTTGATTTATTCAATACACAAGCACTACACTGACACCAGTTCACATAGGCACACAAATCCCCCCCCCAGTCACCCACCCGATCACCCCCCAGCCCCCCCTGTCACAGTGTCACTATATTTACTGATCACTGCATTTAGTGTCAATGTGACAGGCAGTTAGTCTAAAAAAGGTTAGTGTTAGGTCCAGGATAGCCCCCTACCCCCCCAATAAAGGTTTTAACCCCTTGATCACCCCCTAGTTAACCCTTTCACCCCCCTATTGCCAGCGTCACTAAGCGATTGTTTTTCTGATCGCTGTATTAGTGTCGCTGGTGCCGCTAGTTAGCTAGTTAGTGCATACACCCCCCATATGCGGAATTACACCCCAAAATACATTCTGCTGCTTGTCCTGAATACGGCCACATTTGGGAGCCTAGCCGTGTACGGGGCCCCAAAAACCAATCACCGCCTTCCGGCTTTCTAAGGGTGTAAATTTTTGATTTCACTCCTCACTACCACAGTTTCGAAGGCCATAAAATGGCAAAATAGCACAAAAACCCCCCAAATTACCCCATTTTGGAAAGTAGACACCCCAAGCTATTTGCTGAGAGGCATGTCGAGTCCATGGAATATTTTATATTTTCACACAGGTTGCGGGAATATGACAAACTGATTTTTTATATCGCAAAAAATAAAAATCGCAGAGGCAATCAAATACCATCAAAAGAAAGCTCTATTTGTTTCGGTACAACATTGCATGACCGCGCAATTACCAGTTAAAGCAGCGCAGTGCCAAATTGTAAAAACACTTCTGGGCATTTAGCAGCATATTGGTCGGGGCTTAAGTGGTTAAAGAGGCTGCTGTGTAAACAGGAGATTCTCCTGTATGTACATCAATCAGGCTGCATTCATGGCAATGGAGAGGCTGCATTCATACAATGGAGAGGCTGCATTCATGGCAATGGAGAGGCTGCATTCATGGCAATGGGGAGGCTGCATTCATGGCAATGGAGAGGCTGCATTCATGGCAATGGGGAGGCTGCATTCATGGCAATGGAGAGGCTGCATTCATGGCAATGGGGAGGCTGCATTCATGGCAATGGAGAGGCTGCATTCATGGCAATGGGGAGGCTGCATTCATGGCAATGGGGAGGCTGCATTCATGGCAATGGGGAGGCTGCAGATGGGCACCGATTAGGTTGATGGGCAATGACCCTTATTGTGCTTCAAAGTTTTTATTTCCATTTTTTTCCACCAGAAATTCCCTCCTAAAGTGAAGGTGGGTGTTATACACCGATAAATCCGGTATATCCAAATAACACGCCCGGGGCTCACCACACACAGCCACAAAGGCGGGAGAATTCTTGTTGGGCCGTGTATTAGTCGCTCGAACGAACCCACTTACACCAAATTTTAATGGTTCAAAGAATGTCCGGAAAAATAGTCGGCCCTCACCCATGTTCACTTCATCAAATCTGGCCCTCTTTGAAAAAAGTTTGGACACCCCTACTATAGAGGAATATAATATACTGAATGCCCTCCCCTCCCCCCACACAGGGCCGCCATCAGGGGGTACAGGCAGTACACCTGTAGGGGCCCAGATGGCACCACTTTTGTATTTTTTTTGCCAGCACCCAAAGCCCCCTGCGACCTCTAAGGGGCCCGCTGGTCCCCAGGGCCCCAAATGGCATCCCCCCTTTTTTTTTCTTAGTCCACACCCAAAGCCCCCCCTCGCCGATCATGTACTGATCAATGCTGGTTCTCCATCAGGACTGGTCGATGGAAGGCGATCATTAGACCAGACTTTGTAGAACAGACAGGGGTACATATGGATTGGGGTCCCATGATTCCTAACAGCAGCCCTTGTTGGCTTAAATCACAAGCACTACCCAGCAGGAAGCACAGCCTGCATATGTAATGTAGCAGATCGGCGCTCTTTATTACCAAGATCTCAGCGCAGTGAGAGATCCCATCAGGATTTCTACCTTTTGGTGGACAGAAGGTTGAAGTCGGGGTATTCGGGGTGAATAGCTGGTAGAGATTCCACAGGGACCCCAATTTACACTTATATTGGTGGAGAAACCTGTGTCCTGAGAATGGAATCCCAGGGACGGGAACCCCCATATCCTCCATGTTTATAAGAGAAACGCGTCACACAAGATCATTTCCAGAGCTCAGATGACATTCACTTACATGTGTTAAAGGAAACCCATTTAACCACTTAAGGACTGCCTCCTGCAGATATACGTCGGCAGAATGGCACGACTGGGCACAAGCACGTACCTGTACGTCCTCTTTAAGTGCCCAGTCATGGGTCGCGGAGGCGTGCCCGCTACCCGGGCCGAAGCTCTGCGACCGCGGGACCCGCGGACCCAATCGCCGCCAGAGTCCTGCGATCGGTCCCCAGAGCTGAAGAACGGGGAGAGGTGAGTGTAAACACAGATTTCCCGTTCTTCACAGTGGCAGTGTCATTGATCGTGTGTTCCCTAATATAGGAAAAGACAATCAATGACGTCACCCGTCTAGCCCCGCCCCCCTACAGTTAGAAACACATATGAGGTCACACTTAACCCCTACAGCGCCCCCTTGTGGTTAACTCCCAAACTGCAATTGCAATTTTCACAGTAATCAGTGCATTTTTAAACCTTTTTTTGCTCTAAAAATGACAATGGTCCCAAAAATGTGTCAAAATTGTTCAAAGTGTCCGCCATAATGTCACAGTCACGAAAAAATCGCTGATCGCCACCATTACTAGTAAAACAAATAAAAATGTAAATGCTATAAAACTATCCCCTATTTTGTAAACGCTATAAATTTTGCGCAAACCAATCGATAAACACTTATTGCGATTTTTTTTACCAATAATATGTAGAAGAATACCTATCGCCCTAAACTGAGGAAAAAAAAGTTTTATATATTTTTTGGGGATATTTATTATAATAAAAAGTAAAAAAATATTGATTTTTTTTCAAAATTGTTGCTCTATTTTTGTTTATAGCGCACAAAATAAAAACCGCAGGGATGATCAAATACCACCAAAAGAAAGCTCTATTTGTGGGGAAAAAAGGACGCCAAGTTTGTTTGGGAGGCACGTCGCACGACCGCGCAATTGTCAGTTAAAGCGACGCAGTGCTGAATCGCAAAAATTGGCCAGGTCCTTTACCTGGGTAAAGGTCCTGGTCTTAAGTGGTTAAACAGCCACCAATTCTGTGTGACATCAATGAAGTGTAAATAATAAGAATGGAAATAATTGTTTTTTTCTCTCCCCAGATGGATATAATGACCCAACCCCCAATGAAATGGGGTCGATTCTACTGGTTGAATCCATCATTGAAAAAACCCAAGTGGTTCCAATTACCACAAAGGATGGGAAAGCATCACACGCCAAGACCACGGAAGAGACACGTGTCATGCCATCCACCCATAGCAAGAAACCACAAGTGATAGTGATTCCATCCACCCAGGACGAGGATGCACGAGTGGTAGTGATTTCATCTTCCGGGAGCCAGCAAGTGATGGCGATTCCATCATCCAAAGGCCAGGAAGTAGAAGTTATAGTAGCTCCATCCACCAAGGATCAGGGAAGACATATGACAACATGCACCAAGGAGCAGGGAACGCAGGTTACAAAACCCACAAACAACATGGAAATACAGGTGAATGTGCCTAAATCCACTAGGGACCAAGATATACAGGTCACCCCATTCACCAAGGAGCAGGAAACGCAGGTTTCAAGACCCACGAACAACATGGGAATACAGGTGAATGTGCCTAAATCCACTATGGATCAGGAAATCCAGGTGACCCCATTCACCAAGGAGCAGGGAACGCAGGTTACAAGACCCACAAAGAAGAACAAAAGCCTGCAGGTGAACATGCCTAAATCCACTAGGGACCAAGATATACAGGTCACCCCATTCACCAAGGAGCAGGAAACACAGGTTTCACGACCCACGAACAACATGGGAATACAGGTGAATGTGCCTAAATCCACTAGGGACCAAGATATACAGGTGACCCCATTCACCAATGAGCAGGGAACGCAGGTTACAAGACCCACAAAGAAGAACAAAAGCCTGCAGGTGAATGTGCCTAAATCCACTATGGACCAAGATATACAGGTGACCCCATTCACCAATGAGCAGGGAACGCAGGTTACAAGACCCACGAACAACATGGGAATACAGGTGAATGTGCCTAAATCCACTAGGGACCAAGATATACAGGTCACCCCATTCACCAAGGAGCAGAGAATGCAGGATACAAAACCCACAAACGGGAGAATACAGGTGACTGTGCCTAAATCCACTATGGATCAGGAAAAACAGACAAACCTAGTCACCGAGGAGCAGAGAATGCAGGATACGAAACCCACAAACGGGAGAATACAGGTGACTGTGCCTAAATGCACTATGGATCAGGAAAAACAGGCGAACCTAGTCACCAAGGAGCAGAAAATGCAGGTTACAAAACCCACAAACGGGAGAATAAAGGCGGCTGTGCCTAAATCCACTATGGATCAGGAAAAACAGGCAAACCTAGTCACCAAGGAGCAGAAAATGCAGGATACAAAACCCACAAATGGGAGAATACAGGTGGCTGTGCCTGAATCCACTATGGATCAGAAAAAACAGGCGAACCTAGTCACCAAGGAGCAGAGAATGCAGGATACGAAACCCACAAATGGGAGAATACAGGCGGCTGTGCCTAATGTGAATCTGGCAGCTCCAAAGTCCAGCAACATAGGCCATGGGGCACCTCCACTAGTCCCAATTAGACGTGCCATAAGGGAACAGCCATGTGTACTATCGTTGGAAAGTTTCCATTTCCATGGAATACTTGGAGAGGGGTCCTTTGGGAAGGTGTTGTTGGCCTCTCATGCTGACATTGGACAGAAGCTGGCCGTGAAAATCATCAACAAAAAGCGAAAAATACTTTATGATGGTCCCAAACTGGTCACCAAAGAGCGCCAAATACTGATAGACTACAAGAGAAATCGACATATCACCCATCTATATGGAGCATTTCAGACAGAGGTAAGTCTTTCCATCTTCTATGTTTTCATCCTTTTTCTGTACTGTGCTCCACTACTGATCAGACCCCCTAAAATATTGTACTTATTCAAATCACAACCCTGTTGGGGGTCATACAAGGTTAGGCACCCCCCTTCCCCCGGTGATGGGCTTCAGGTCTGTCAATTAGTCCTTTAGGCATTGAGTGTTGAGATTTGGAGGAGGTGGAAGGGAGATCCCACACCGGGTGTTCCGAGGGCTCTCTGTAGTCGGGGAAGCAGTATAGGTAAGAGCAGAACTCTAGAGCGCCTCCTGGAGGCCGGTTAGGTAAACTGCACAGAGTAGAGGATTTCTTTAGAGAAACCGTTTACTGAGAGGCGGCCATTTCTGACTTATTTTGGAAATTGCTAGTTGCTTGGCTGTCTTTGGTCTCAAAACTTTGAGTCACTGAGCCAGAGCCAGTCTGCAGCTAGGAGGACAATAGAAGTCAGGCCTCCTGATCTACTTGGGACTTCCATGCTGGTGACCAAAGTATCACCCCAACATCCAGACAAAACTAGTATTGTGATCTGGATAGTCCAGCCATGGCTGCCTACTCATTTTCTCTGTTTGGTTTCCCCAAACTCTTAAAGGAACACCCCACATTGCACTGTCTGTCTTCCTATATTCCAACATAAAATGAAATCTAACTTGTCTCTAATGTATCCTTTATCTCTTCTTTTCCCACAGACTCATCTCTTCTTTGTCATGGAATACCTGAGCGGAGGGGATCTTTGGAGTCTGCTTAGGAAATACAAAGCACTTGACGTGGACATCATAAGGTAAGTCCAATGACGGAGTCGGGGGTGGCTGGCCAATGTGACACAGCCAGGCCCCTCCCACTGAGCCCCGTCCATCCACACTCCTATGTACTATAGAGGGAAGTCACTAAGCTTTACATTTCTTGGTCTGTGATGATTGTGAATGGTAATTCATATTTTTCTTTCTCCTTTCAGAGGTCTCACGGCGGAGATTATTTGTGGACTGCAGTACCTGCACGCTGACGGGGTCATCCATAGGTAAGTATTGGATTATCTGACTAACACTCACCCCTTATGGGCCTTCTGCTATTTTATGATGAATCAGGAAGACGTTCCCAGTTGTGTTGTCTCCTGTATAGTCTCACTCCATCTGCTGCAGAAGTCTCCCTGCTCATGTCATATTCTGCTTCATGTAACTGTTCTCTCTTTTTCTTCACAGAGACCTCAAACCGGAAAACATTCTTCTGGACGCCGCCGGTCACATTCGGATTGCCGATTTTGGCGTGTCTGAGACGGGAGTCTACGAGTCCAAAAAGATCACAGGAGATGCGGGGACATACGACTACATGGCCCCAGAGGTAAGACTGGTGATTTCCGGATATTAGACTTTGTTGTAATGCTTATTATGGGATATAGAAAAGAGCTATGGGGGGAGGGGAGGGGGGGGGGGCTTCCTCATTCATTGAATGGAGAATTCCATTGTGTCCTCATTAAGGGGAGTCACACTCTTTATTTGTACCGGTGACCACTGATAGAGAAAATGTTAGAGCCGCCCCCACAACAGGTATAGAGGGAAAGTCTTCCAATGGTGGGTGAAAGACTCTAAGAGTAGAATGCCCCTCGCTGTGGGAGATTTCCTTTGACTTCCTCTTGTATCTCTGGAACAGGAAGTGTAGGGAACTTTCCCCCAATGGTACACAGACAGTAAAAATAAACTGGCAGGGGTAGTAACCCTTCTGTACTCTGTCCTGCCTGAGGTGATTGGAGTTGTATTAGTACACTTGCAACAAGAAGAATTGTGTACTGTCTGTGATACTTTGTTTCCATTTCCACCAACATCCACATTTCTCTGAGTTCATGGACTGACACAGCAGAAATTGACCTTAGGGTATTATCCTCCCTTTTAGGAGATTGACTAGGCAGAAAACAGCATGTTAAGTGTTAAACACTCTACCAGTACAGTACCTCCCAGGGGGCGGATCCCCCGGGTACATCCCCCATTCTCTATTCTCCAGCCTCAGTTTTTTTCTGCCTAGCAAGGAGAATGACATGGCTCTTCTGGGCCCATGTGCTCTGGAAATTCGTTTTTTTGGTGTTTTTCTTGCTTTTCTTGCTTTTCTTTTCGTTTTCCTGCATTTTTGGATCCTGAGATTTAAAATAGACTGCCGACTGGGTGACAGGCTGGATCCTCGATCCTTGTAGTCCCCCCATGTCCGGCCATCGAGCGTGTGTCGGCCTTTAGCTACGCGATGGAACGTCCACAACATGCCCCGTTGTTCCAGGGGTGGCCGGTGACCGGTGAGCTCCAGGGGTGGCCGGTGGTCACAGGACGGGCAAGTAGCAGTCCCCTTGCTTTGGCATGGTGGTGCGGCTGGTGCATTCCTGGGGAGGTCGATCGGGGGGTCCGCCCTGCTTTTCTCTCTCCCTTCCTCTTCCTCCTTTCCCCACGTTCTGGGTGGTCGGCCGTGAGGTGGGGGGTCCGTCCGGGGGGGGGGGGCTCATCCTGTGTCTGTTTTTTTTTTTCTGCCATGTGTGCGGGGGGGGGGGGGGGGCTGCCCGGGGGTCCCGGGTGTTTGTTGGTGTGTTTAGTGTTATTTTTCTGCACTATTGCGGCCGCCATTTTGCCATGGCCGGGGCGCCTTTATTAGTGATCGGTGGCCATTTTATTGTAGCCCGCATGCTGTTTTTGCATGTCGGCGGCCATTTTGGATGGGGTTTCCAGGGGGGGGGTTCCTTCTTCGCCCCAAACGGTACTCTTGGGCCTTGATAAAGGGGCCACACCACAAACGCTTGTCCTGAAAATTTGGATGTTATTGCAAATGAAACATACGTATTTATGGATGTGAATGTACAATATATATGTGTAAAAATTGATGGCGCCATATAGGAACCGTAATAAATAAATGGACAATACTCAATTGATTTTGTACTCTGTCCAAAACTAAAAAAAAAGTTGTGAATTTAAGCCCCTCCTCCAATATTCCCAAGGTCTGCCTTAGTTTGATGTCAATTTTAGGCTCCTGGGAGGCTCCATACATCATATATGTGGCCATGGAGTCCTCTCTGTCCTCTGCCTGGCCTACAAACTCGCTCACCCTTCTTTCTCTCTCTCTTCTATTTCTACAGGTCATTAATAAAGAACCGTACTACACCATGGCAGACTATTACTCCCTGGGAGCGATCGTATTTGAGATGGCCATGGGCAAAGTTCTACGGGACGATTTACTACACAACCTGCGCAACATTAAGGAAGAAAGCCGTAAACCTAAGGCGGCTCCTCTCCAGGATCTCCTCTATAGGGTGAGTATTACCTTCTCCTAACACACAGAACCCTTTCCAGGTCATATACACCTTCTCAGGATTTTAGGAAACACCATTGCACATCCATGTGGGTCATAGCAGTACTTTCAGATCCAATATTACACAATAGGGTGCCGTGCTACGACCCGATCCAATATTACACCATAGGGTGCTGTGCTAAGACCCGATCCAATATTACACAATAGGGTGCCGTGCTACGACCCGATCCATTATTACACAATAGGGTGCCGTGCTATGACCCGATCCAATATTACACGATAGGGTGCCGTGCTACGACCCGATCCAATATTACACAATAGGGTGCCGCGCTACGACCCGATCCAATATTACACAATAGGGTGCCGCGCTACGACCCGATCCAATATTACACAATAGGGTGCCGTGCTACGACCCGATCAAATATTACACAATAGGGTGCCGTGCTATGACCCGATCCAATATTACACAATTGGGTGCCGTGCTACGACCCGATCCAGTATTACACAATAGGGTGCCGTGCTACGACCCGATCCAATATTACACAATAGGGTGCCGTGCTACGACCCGATCCAATATTACACAATAGGGTGCCGCGCTACGACCCGATCCAATATTACACAATAGGGTGCCGTGCTACGACCCGATCAAATATTACACAATAGGGTGCCGTGCTATGACCCGATCCAATATTACACAATTGGGTGCCGTGCTACGACCCGATCCAGTATTACACAATAGGGTGCCGTGCTACGACCCGATCCAATATTACACAATAGGGTGCCGTGCTACGACCCGATCCAATATTACACAATAGGGTGCCCTGCTACGACCTGATCCAGTATTACACAACAGGGTGCCGTGCTATGACCCGATCCAATATTACACAATAGGGTGCCGTGCTATGACCCGATACAATATTACACAATAGGGTGCTGTGCTACGACCGGATCCAGTATTACACAATAGGGTGAGGTGCTACGACCCGATCCAATATTACACAATAGGGTGCCGTGCTACGACCCGATCCAATATTACACAACAGGGTGCCGTGCTACGACCCGATCCAATATTACACAATAGGGTGCCGTGCTACGACCCGATCCAATATTACACGATAGGGTGCCGTGCTACGACCCGATCCAATATTACCCAATAGGGTGCCGTACTACGACCCGATCCAAAATTACACAATAGGGTGCCGTGCTACGACCTGATCCAATATTACACAATAGGGTGCTGTGCTACGACCCGATCCAAGCATGACATAGTAGGGGGAGTAACAGCAGAATCACAGAATTTGTCAGAACCCAATCATAAAACGGGGATTGTATTGCTCACATATCACTATTACTCTCTGGTGGTTTCTTATCATATTTCTTTCTCCTTTACAGCTCTTACAGTACAAGCAGACGGCTCGAGCAAAGATGGTATGCGACATCAGAGATCACCCGCTCTTCAGACCGATCAACTGGAAGGACATAGAGGAAGGAAAATCCCCCTCACCGATTCCAGCATTGATGGTAAGTATACGAATAATGGAGGAGTCCATGTACAATGGAGGGGGAGGTGGGGTTCAGCCCCAGGCTCTTCTTTTGGTCCTTGGGTGGGATAATGCAGTGTAAGGCTTTTTATGACCACTAGAGGGAGATGCGGTTGAAGGAGCCTTATTGGGGTAATTGGTTGCCATCGGGGGTTGGGTTCACCAAGCTTTGTTACCGTTTCCTGTATCAATCAGAAACATTGATGAATGTCTTTTTCTCTTTTCAGCTTTCCGAGAAACCGGAACTTAAACCAATGAAGCTAGACGAATGTTTGTGGTGCACCCCCAATGAGAAGCGGATCAAGATGAAGGAGCAGAAGAACTTCAAAGGCTTTTACTACATCAGCGAAAGTCTGAAGCGGAAGCCAATGGCCTCATCTCCAGCACCATCAGAGGGCCATTAAAGCATATCCACCAGACAGGAGGGGGCGCACCCATCTAAATATAGACTGTTGTTGCAATGAAACAAAATGAAAAGAGAGGCGTCACCAAGTGGTGGAACTCAAGCTGCATCTTACAGCTGTGTGGCTTTTGGCAAAGGCTTTGGTATTCACAAGGATGACATCACCACGTTGGGGGGGCGTGGTGACATCATCCCCAGGATTCCTCAAGCCTTTACCGAAGGCCACACAACCGCGGGATGTGGCTTGAGCTCCACCACCTTGTGACTCCTCTCCCTTCGGAGACTTTCGGAGGCTTCCGCCAACGGCTCCAATATTTTCTAAGGATGACATCAGCATGCTGGGGGGCATAGTGACATCATCGTTGGGAATCTTTCGATCCTTTCACGAAAGCCACCACTTGGTGACAGCTCTCCTGATCAAGCCCCACTACATCCGGAGGCCGCATTGCAGACACAGCCACTTGCTGCCGCTCCCTGCCGCACAGACCAGCTGCCAGCCTGCAAGAGCAAACAACTCATCGGGGGCCACAGCCTGACAGCTCTCCCACCCAGCTCATCAGCATACCGGCCCTACTCCTCGGACTCAGCTGCTTGACTGCCATTTTCTAAACTGGCAGAAAAAAAACAAAAAGGACATCCATGTGGGTGCAGTTGGCACCCACACAGATGTCACATTGGGTACAGTTGACATCAAAGGGACTGCCTACACAGGATGCTGGGAACACCTGTGCATCCCCATTCTAATTTGGGGACCACTGTACTCCATCTTCGTTATTTGGGGTGTGTCTTATTATAAGAGTGTTATAGATTGTAGATTAGGAGAAGTTTGGATTTCTTCTGGAGGTGTGTTTAGTGGACATCACTGATGTACCCCGCTCAGCGGGGGCGGGCCTTAGAGAACAGAGGCCCGCATATGGGCAGCACAGAGGCTTAGTGGTGAGCCTTGCAGCACTGGGGTCCTTGGTTCAAATCCTGACCAGGACACTATCTGCATGGAGTTTGCATGTTCTCCCTGTGCTTGCGTGGGTTTTCTCCGGGTACTCCGGTTTCCTCCCACACTACATGCTACCTTTGCGTTGGTGGTGCAGTGGTTAGCACAGCTGCTTTCTAAGCAGCTGACCCGGGTTCGATTCCCGGCCAACGCAATCTCCAATACTTGGAGTCCTCAGAGAGAAAAGCGCTATACAAGGTCAGTGCTGAGTATAGATTAGCGGTGGAATAAAGAATGAAATGAATGTGTGGAGCTTCTGAATCACCAACTATCAATGTAAGTGGACAAACAAGACGATTGCCATTACTGATATACCCTACACAGCGGGGGCGGGCCTTAGAGAGCAGAGGCCGCATATGGGCAACACAGAGGCTTAGTGGTGAGCCTTGTAGAACTGGGGTTCATGGTTCAAATCCTGACCAGGACACTAGCTGCATGGAGTTTGCATGTTCTTCCTGTGCAATGGTGGGTTTCCTCTGGGTTCTCTGGTTTCCTCCTCGATCTACCAGATCTGGGCTGCGTTTAAACCCTTCCCAGCATTTGCCCCCTTGGGGGGGGGGGGTGGAGATCTTCTGTATCTTCACAAGTAATGGAGTAAATTCAGAGAGGGGGAGACCAGGAGCCACACTCTGGTTGTAGAACCAGAGTAACATCTACTGGCCCTGAAAGCCGATATTCTTCATATATGTTGTGGTGATCATACAATCGGTCCATTCTTCCAGAAAGACAACCAGTGCACCATCAGACACTGGGCTCGAGTAAGGTTTTTTGACACCCTAGGGAAAACCTATGTTTTTAAGGCGTGTGTTGGACCGGCTATATGAGGAGGTTGGAGGCCGGTATATTCGAGGCGTGTGCTGGACCGGCTATGATGGGAGGTTGGAGGCTGGTATATTCGAGGCGTGTGTTGGACCGGCTATGATGGGAGGTTGGAGGCCGCTATATTTTCGAGGCGTGTGTTGGACTGGTATGATGGTAGTTTGGAGGCCAGTATATTCGAGGCGTGTGTTGGACCGGCTATGAGGGGAGGTTGGAGGCCGGTATATTCGAGGCATGTGTTGGACCGGCTATGAGGGAAGGTTGGAGGCCGGTATATTTTCCAGGCGTTTGTTGGACCCGCTATGAGGGGAGGTTGGAGGCCGGTATATTCGAGGTGTGTGTTGGATCGGTTATGATGGGAGGTTGGAGGCCGGTATATTAGAGGCGTGTGTTGGATCGGCAATGAGGGAAGGTTGGAGGCCGGTATATTTTTGAGGCATGTGTTGGACCGGCTATGATGGGAGGTTGGAGGCCGGTATATACCAGGCGTCTGTTGGAACGGCTATGATGGGAGGTTGGAGGCTGGTATATTCAAGGCGTGTGTTGGATCGGCTATGATGGGAGGTTGGAGGCCGGTATATTCAAGGCGTGTGTTGGATCGGCTATGATGGGAGGTTGGAACTCTTTTTGTCTTCAGAGGTGGGAGGAGTCTTTCCAGCTTTCTCTGCTGGAGAAATGAGAACTCTTCCCACCAGTGAGGTCCTTCATGGAGAAGTGTTGTTTAGAGTGAATTCCGCGCCAACTAATGTATTTATTAAAGCTACCTAGAGCTTGAACTATAAAATACTAAGAAAACAAGTGAAATTAAGCAGCTCCTCGGTGGTGCAGTGAGGTACTGCAATGAATGGAGTGAAAGGAAACGGAGGGCGCTAATGAGTGGAAATTGTATAGACTAGGTATAACCCCTGTCTATGGTGGAGATTGGGATAAGGTACAATTGTGCAACATCAAACTACTAAGGTGGTAGATATAAATACAACATAAATAGAAAAAAATATATAAATTGGATACATTTGTATGCGCTTACCACAGGGAGAGACCTCTTAATTAAAAGTAGGTCAGGAAAGCAGGACAGGATAAGTGCCTGTTACACTGGGGGCGTAGCTGGATCTCGATGGGAACCGTAGTATTGACCGTGGAGCTCACAGAGTAATGGAGGCAAATAGGAAAAAAATCATAGTGCATTACCTTTATTTAAAAATCACAAAAATCTGGCTCTCTTTCCCGCATCAGACCAATCAGCGCCTCTCCAAAACTTTTGGCATCCAGCCGCACCAAGTGTACCTGGCGAGATCCCTCCTCCAGAGAGTACCCGATACGCTACAGTCCCAGTGCCAGGCAGGCACCTGCCATAGTAAGAGGCCATTTGGCTGTATATGCAATTTTTAAATGTTTTAAATAAAGGTAATGCACTATGATTTTTTTCCTATTTGCCTCCATTACTCTGTGAGCTCCACGGTCAATACTACGGTTCCCATCGAGATCCAGCTACGCCCCCAGTGTAACAGGCACTTATCCTGTCCTGCTTTCCTGACCTACTTTTAATTAAGAGGTCTCTCCCTGTGGTAAGCGCATAGCATCTCCCCAGCACTTTGGGTGGAGTCCTTATCTTAATGGTGGAGGAATTCAGACACATCCATGATCCAGCTCTCAACAATTTTCCATTGACACACAGTTGTGGCTTTTCATGGGACTTTTCACTTTAGAGACTTATTTATTTATATTGCACTGTATTTCCAATTGCACTTTAGACCTCACCAAGAGTGAACAATCTTCTGCACTGGTGATCATTTCGTGTATTATACCACGTTTTATTGTTCACAATTGTTTACATGGACTGGTAATTATTTCCAATCTTTACCACTTGTTATTCAATATAGTACAAATGTATCCAATTTATATATTTTTTTCTATTTATGTTGTATTTATATCTACCACCTTAGTAGTTTGATGTTGCAAAATTGTACCTTATCCCAATCTCCACCATAGACAGGGGTTATACCTAGTCTATACAATTTCCACTCATTAGCGCCCTCCATTTCCTTTCACTCCCTTCATGGAGAAGGCCAAGACCTCACTCACACGGGATGTTTGAATCTGTACCATGTGTGGGGGCTGCACTTACCCCAGAAAGACATCCATGTGGGTGCAGTTGCGCGGACGCACCCTGGGTGTGTTCGGGGCCGCGCACCGGCACCCACACAGATGTCACATTGGGTACAGTTGACAGCAATGGGACTGCTTAAAAACGGGATGCTGGGAACACCTGTGCATCCCCATTCTAATTTGGGGACCACTGTACCCCATCTTTGTTATTTGGGGTGTCTTATTATAGGAGTGTTATAGATTGTAGATTAGGAGAAGTTTGGATTTCTTCTGGAGGTGTGTTTAGTGGACATCACTGATGTACCCCGCTCAGCGGGGGCGGGCCTTAGAGAACAAGAGGCCCGCATATGGGCAGCACAGAGGCTTAGTGGTGAGCCTTGCAGCACTGGGGTCCTTGGTTCAAATCCTGACCAGCACACTATCTGCATGGAGTTTGCATGTTCTCCCTGTGCTTGCGTGGGTTTCCTCCGGGTACTCCGGTTTCCTCCCACACTACATGCTACCTTTGTGTTGGTGGTGCAGTGGTTAGCACAGCTTTCTAAGCAGCTGACCCGGGTTCGATTCCCGGCCAACGCAATCTCCAATACTTGGAGTCCTCAGAGAGAAAAGCGCTATACAAGGTCAGTGCTGAGTATAGATTAGCGGTGGAATAAAGAATGAAACAAATGTGTGGAGCTTCTGAATCACCAACTATCAATGTAAGTGGACAAACAAGACAATTGGCATAACTGATATACCCCGCTCAGCGGGGGCGGGCCTTAGAGAGCAGAGGCCACATATGAGCAGCACAGAGGCTTAGTGGTGAGCCTTGCAGCACTGGTCCTGGTCGGAGAGCACTATGAACCTACCAGAGGGGCCATGTGATCCCTTCCTGGCTGTGACTTGGGCGGAGATCACTATGTGGACGCACTAATAACCCCCAGCATTGGTGTCAGCGGACGCACTAATAACACCCAGCATTTGTGTCAGCGGACGCACTAATAACCCCCAGCATTGGTGTCAGTGAACATACTAATAACCCCTGGCATTGGTGTCAGCGGACGCACTAATAACCCCAAGCATCGGTGTCAGCGGACACACTAATAACCCCCAGCATTGGTGACAGCGGACGCACTAATTACTCCCAGCATTGGTGTCAGCGGACGCACTAATAACCCCCAGCATTGGTGCCTCCTAATGCCTTCTACAATCCATGAGTGCCTCCTAATGCCCTCTACAATCCATGGGCGCCTCCTAATGCCCTCTACAATCCATGGGCACCTCCTAATGCCCTCTACAATCCATGGGCACTTCCTAATGCCCTCTACAATCCATGGGAGTCACCTAATGCCCTCTACAATCCATGAGCACCTCCTAATTTCCTCTACAATCCATGGGTGCCTCCTAATGTCCTCTACAATCCATGGGTGCCTTCTAATGTCCTCTACAATCCATGGGCGCCTCCTAATGCCCTCTACAATCCATGAGCGCCTTCTAATGGCCTCTACAATCCATGGGCGCCTCCTAATGCCCTCTACAATCCATGGGTACCTCCTAATGCCCTTTACAATCCATGGGCGCCTCCTAATGCCCTCTACAATCCATGAGCGCTTCCTAATGCCCTTTACAATCCATGGGCGCCTCCTAATGCCCTCTACAATCCATGAGCGCCTTCTAATGCCCTCTACAATCCATGGGCGCCTCCTAATGCCCTCTACAATCCATGGGAGTCACCTAATGCCCTCTACAATCCATGGGCGCCTCCTAATGCCCTCTACAATCCATGAGCGCCTTCTAATGCCCTCTACAATCCATGGGCGCCTCCTAATGCCCTCTACAATCCATGGGAGTCACCTAATGCCCTCTACAATCCATGGGCGCCTCCTAATGCCCTCTACAATCCATGGGAGTCACCTAATGCCCTCTACAATCCATGGGCACTTCCTAATGCCCTCTACAATCCATGGGCGCCTCCTAGTGCCCTTTTACAATCCATGGGCGCCTCCTAATGCCCTCTACAATCCATGAGCAACTTCTAATGCCCTTTACAGTCCATGGGCGCCTTCTTTTTTTTTTTTTTTAATATTTTTATTGGAGTTTCATACAATGTAAAAGAAAACATGACATGAACAGAAAAAAAAAAAAAAAAAAAAAAACAAAAGAAAATAATAAGAAGACAATGTACAATTGAAGGAAGAACAAATCAGAACCATAATATCACTGTTACCTGTGTATCACAAATATACCTTCAGGGGGATGTGGATGCACTAACCTGTGTTAGTATCAGCTTAAGTTACAATCGGTATAAAAGGACTATAAACAGGAGCTAGCATGGGTGATCAATAGAGAACCTCAGAGTTGAACTGGCAGGTGACGGCTCGGTGGGCGTAAAGGACTGTGGAGGGTAAGAAAAAAAAAAAAAAAAAAGGGTAGGAGTGACAAGGGGCTAGTAGCTAAGGTCATTCGGTTCATGGAGGCAGAAAGGCAGAGGAGTCCGACAGATTCGATAGCTTAAGGTTACCCAAGGAGTTTGCGAGGTCCCTATGGAGATACCATTCAGTATATCTGAATGGATGCATGAGAGTTTGTAGTTCCGCTTGGTCAAACGTATGTTCCATAAACTTGCGCCATCTCATAAAGAACCGCGGGGTGGAGCGAAAGTTCAAGACAATGGTATCCAGTCGTTCTAAATAGAAAAGTGACGAGAGGGCCGTTCTAACCGCTGGGAGACTCGGTGGACTTGGGGTGATCCAATGAGACATAATAGTCCTACGGGCCACTAGGAGACATAGGTGAGACCATTGGGAGATGGAAAGCGGGCCCCCAGTTGTCACGGGAGTAGGGGGAGGCTGTAGCTCGCAGCCAAACAGACATGGTAGATAGTGTCTTGGGATTAGTACGTTTGTAACTTCATGGATATAGGTAAGTACAGAGTCCCAGTATTGCACAACAGGGACGCAGTCCCACAGGCGGTGAAGCAGAGTCGGGCGGGAGGTAGAGCACCACGGGCACTTTTCTTGGGTAGGGTCTGCTTTATTGAAACGGAAAGGGTAATACGCCCTGTGGATGATTTTGAATTGTGTCTCCCGCCACGTTTCTGACACAGTTAATTTGTGCACCCGTCTGTAACCCTCGAGGATTGTGTTTGAGAGAGTGTCATCTTCAAATATGTGTGCCCATTTCTGAAAAGGTTTGAGACGGTGTTTGGCAGACTGGTGCTCGATAAGATGAGAATAGAGGGTGGAGATGGAGTAGTCGTTGTTGCGGAGAACTACATCAATGAAGGATTTTTGTAGGGGGTTTGAGCCAGGGTTACAACAAGATCGCAGATAGCTGACCATTTGGTGATAGTAGAAGACATGAGACGCTGGCAAACAGTATTCCCTTGACAAGGTTTGAAAGGACTTGAAGTTGCAGTGATCGGCGAGGTACATTGAAGCGACGGAGGTAAGTCCCTTGGCATTCCATTGTTCAAAAGCCTTATGCAGAGTGGATGGTGGGAACATTGGGTTGCCAAGTATCGGCAAGTGACAGGAGACATTAGAAGGCAGCCCCAATAATCTACGGACCTCCCTCCATGCTACAACCGTATCTCTGATTAGAACACTTGATTTAATGTACGTCGGCAATTTGTTAGGATTAGAATGTAAAATGGCAGGCAGAGTGTATGGAAGGGTCGAGGCTCCCTCTAGCATGGTATTGGAGTATTTAGATCTGCCTGATAGCCAATCCAGACCCTGTCTTAGTAGACAAGCAAGGTTGTAGAAACGTATGTTGGGCAGGCCCGCCCCACCCTCAGACTTCGGGAGACATAGTTTTTGCAGCGCAATGCGAGATTTTTTGCGAGACCAGAGAAAGGCAGACAATGCCTTATGTATCTTACTTACATCAGAGTGCTTGAGTAGAAGAGGTATGGTCTGCATGGGATAGAGTAGGCGTGCAAACGACACCATTTTAAATAAGTGGCATCTCCCAAAGAGCGAGAGTGGGAGGGCCGCCCAAACATCCAATTCCCTAACAATTTTAGAAATTAGCGGTGGGAAGTTGAGTGAGTATAGAGTGGAAGGGTCGTAATATGCTTCTTCGCTATGGCGAAAGGAGAATGACCCATCCACTTGGCAGCCAATCTGGGGTGGAGCGACAAAATCTCGCTCTTGTCGAAATTAATTCGAAAACCTGAGCACAGTCTGAAGTCGTGAAACAGTTGTCGAAGTCTGTCAAAGTCCGCAAGGGGTCGTGTGGAGAATAACAATATGTCGTCTGCAAATAGGGCGGAACGGAGAGAGTTAGCACCTATTGGAATGCCACTAACTCCATCGGGGGAATTGAGTAGTCGGGATAGGGGCTCAATAGCCATGTTAAAAAGTAATGGGGAGAGTGGGCATCCTTGTCTAGTCCCCTTCATCAGAGGAATCGAGTCGGAGATAAAGTCGGGGGTCACCAGTCGTGCAGTTGGGGATTCATACATTCGCTGTAGAAACTGTATAATTGGGCCCGAAAAACCAAAGTCTGTCATCACCCGGAACAGCCAGGACCAACTAATGTTGTCAAAAGCCTTTTCGGCATCGAGCGACAGGATGGCAACGTCCTGGTCAGGGTGTAGTTTTGCATATTCTAGTGCCATTAAGACCTTGCGTATGTTTAGAGTGGCCGATCGCCCCTGAACAAATCCTGACTGTGCCGGGTGAAGCATAGAAGGCAGCAGTTGGGCCAAGCGAGATGCCACAATCTTGGATAAGATTTTAACATCAACGTTAATTAATGAGATTGGGCGGTAAGAGCCCGGAAGTGAGGGGTCTTTACCTTTTTTAGGAATTAATCTAATATGTGCCTGGGATCCTGTAGGTAAATAGGGGCCCCCATCCCACATATTTGCGTAGACATGTCGTAGGGTATCAGGGATGAAGTCTTTAGTCAGTTTATAGAATTCGGCAGTGTATCCGTCAGGGCCCGGGGCTTTAGCAGAGGATAATGAGGTGATCGTTTGCAGAATATCATCAACGGTTATGGGAGCGTTGAGGGCTTCTAAATGGTCCCTCCGAAGTTTGGGTAGGTGAACCTCAGCCAGGAAAGTGTCGGCCGCAAGTTGGTCAGTGGGGTCCGCCGAGTATAACTGCGTATAATAGTCGACTAAGACTTTACTAATCTCAGTGGGCGAAGTAACCAATGCCCCAGCTGAGTTTTTCAGTGCAGAGACATGGGTAGGGCGCCTGGGCCCCGCGCACAGCCTCGCTAGGAGCTTACCCGCCTTGTTACCATATCTATGGAAGTGTAATTTAGCGTAAGAATTCTTAGCTAATTCTTGTTGTTCTGCCCAAAGGTCGAATTCATGTTTGGCTTTTCTCCAATTATGTATATTGTCAGACGTGCGGTTAAGCGTCAGGAGTTCATGAGCCGAGCGCAGAGCCTCACTCGCTCGTACATAGCTTTGTTTGGCATGCCTCTTAAATTGTGCGGTGTAGGAGATTATTTTGCCTCTCAGGAAGGCCTTTCCCGCTTCCCAAAACAGGTTAGGGTCTGTGAGGTGCATCTCGTTGGTAGAGGTGTAGTCCTCCCATGCCGCAGAGAGCATGTGTCGGAAGTCCTCACTGTTTGCCAGGTAGGAGGGGAACCGCCATACGCGAGGGGAAGAGGAAGGCTGGGCGCTTAGTAGTTGCACAGCAATGGGACTATGGTCAGAGATTCTGGCGTCAGCAATGACTGAGTCACTTAGCATGGGGAAGAGTGCAGGGGAGGCGAAAAAGTAATCAATGCGGGAGAACGAGTTGTGGGGTGGGGAGTAAAAGGTATAGTCACGGTCAGTCGGATGGTCTAACCGCCATACGTCAAGGAAGTGTATGGAGTCTATGGCCTGCGCGAGCAGCGACGGGGCTGAAGTCTGTATGGTATGTCCGGGAGGAGTACGCGTCGTGTCACTCACCCGGTCGACAGTTGCGGACATAACTGAGTTAAAGTCCCCACCCACCAAATGTAGGGATCTCGGAGCAGCCAGGATCCATGCCACCATGTCCTGGAAGAAGGAGATGTCAGGTGAGTTGGGCGCATATATGTTGGTGATGGCTATGTCTTTGTCAGCTAAGGCTAGGTGAACAGTAATTTTACGGCCCACCAGGTCGGTCTGCACGTCCCTAAGAGTATGTCTCAGGTCCTTGTGTATGAGAATGGCCACCCCAGCTTTGCGTCCCACAGCTGGGGAGCCATATACAGTTCCCACCCACAACTTGCGTAGACGGGTCAAATCGTCCGTGGACAGATGGGTCTCTTGAAGTAGTGCCACATCTGTCCGAAGACGCTTCAAGTGTCTAAGAATGGACATGCGTTTGTTTGGAGAGCGCAGCCCCTTAACATTCCATGAAACAACCTTTAGGTGATTCCCAGCCGCTGAAGAGGCCATATCTGAGCTGGAGGTATGCATTGAGCTAGCGATGGGGATCGGAGTCCCCCTCCAAGAGTCACGTCAGCAATCTGAGGGTCACCCAAACATTGCCAATTTTCTGAGGATACGGTTGTAGCACAGGTAATCACATATGGTTCAAACAATAAATAACAACAAAGGAAAAATAAACAAAAAGTAAAGAAACAGTAGCCCAAAGGCCTAAATTCTAGGCACCTAACAGATAGGAGGGACTTCACTTTCTTCCACATGAAAGTGAGACGCATAGCAGGGCTCCCGCAATACGCCTGGTCCCCGTTCCCAACAATAGAACAAGAACTTCGGGGGGGAGAGCAGAGGGGAGGGCGGGGGGGGGAAGGGGAGACCGGGAACAGCCGGTTGTGTGAGGAGTAAGTGTCAAGGGGATAACAGTAGCGGCACAGTGTATACACGGGAGGGGGGTGGAAAAAGAAAAAAGTAGATAGATACTACCCGCTCTTCTCGGGCCCACTAAGGAGGGAGGATTCTGAGATGCGGTATCAGCGGCTGTCCGAGCAATCCGCGTGAGTGGTGTAGCGACTCCGCTTGTACGGTTGTTTAGTAGGGCTGCCGGGTTGCTTGCGGGCTGCGGACGGGGTAGTCGGTTGAGAGGAGGAGCCATCTTCAGAGTTGGTGAGGTCCATACCTGCAGTTGCAGACTCCAAGTATCTTTCCGCCTCGTCCGGTGACGTGAAAGTAAGGTGTTCTCCGTTCCGGGTTTGAACGCGAAGGGTGGCTGGGTATTGCAGGGAGAACTTGACCTGGTCACGGTGCAGGGCCGAGCAGATGGTCGAGAACGCCTTACGCTGCTTCATCACCTCAATAGAGTAATCTGCAAAAAGCAAAAGTTTGGCCCCATCCAGCGTGAGGGAACGCGTGCGACGGAATGCCTGCATAATGGCGGACTTGTCCGCATAGTTCAGATACTTTACAATGACGTGTCTGGGTTTTGCGCGATTCTCCGCGTATTGACCAAGGCGATGGGCACGTTCAATGGTGCAAGGTATGCGGAGTCCCAGCTGCTCGGGGATGATTTTAGCGCATATATCAGCGAGCTGGCTGTTAGCAACTGACTCTGGCAGGCCAATAATGCGCATATTGTTCCGCCTGGAACGGTTCTCGAGGTCGTCCAACTTGCTCCAGAGGTCCCTATTTTCTGCAGTGAGTCTGGCAAGCAGCGCAGACTGAGCGGCGGAATCATCTTCCAGGGAAGAAATTCTGTCCTCCGTTTGTGTGATCCTCTGAGCCTGAGATTGCAGTTCAAGGTGGAGCTGCTCAAGACCCCTTTGCACAGCAGCATCCACAGTGGCAGAGAGAGTGGGTTCCAGCAAGGCAACCACTTGCTGAGCGATGTCTGCTGGGGATGTCAGGTTAACAGCCTGTATGTCCGAGGGAGAGAGCGGGTGAGAGGTATTCTCAGGGCATGTCGCGGCCGCCATCTTGGCTGCACTTGGAGCCGCGTCTACTGCGGGAGGTGCCGAGGACAGGACTCGGGCGTAGGACCGCTCCACAAAGCGATCCATCTGTGTCCCCACAGCAGCGGGGGGAAGGATGGGGTAACCCCGGAGTTCTGAGCGGGCTTTGTTAGCCGTTAACGTGGGGATGGCGGCGGGAGCAGCGTCTCCTCACTCCTGTGTCATGTGGCGCCGGAACCGGAAGCTGTGGGCGCCTTCTAATGTCCTCTACAATCCATGGGCACCTTCTAATGCCCTCTACAATCCATGGGTACCTCCTTATTCCCTTTACAATCCATGGGCGGCCTCCTAATGCCTCTTCTTACAATCCATGAGCACCTCCT